>PVKB01000970.1:75911-377834 GCA_004027205.1 Ctenodactylus gundi
AAAAAAAAAAAAAAAAAAAAAAAAAAAAAAAAAAAAAAAAAAAAAAAAAAAAAAAAAAAAAAAAAAAAAAAAAAAAAAAAAAAAAAAAAAAAAAAAAAAAAAAAAAAAAAAAAAAAAAAAAAAAAAAGGATAACTCTGGGCCCAGAAACACTTAGAATTGAGACAGGAAAGGAAGGAGGAAATGAAAGAGCTATGTCAGGACATAGCTATGCTATAAGCAAACGTTGACAAAAAATTAGAGGACAACAAAGAAGATATAAACCAGAAGATAATGAAGGTAAAACAAGAAATTAGAGAAGAACACAGCAGAGACATAAAAATATTGAAAGTAGATATTCAGGATATGAAAACCACAGGAAAAAATAAGTAACCAGTTCGAACATTTTGCAAATAGGTGATTAGACGTAGAATAAAATGGTTGAGCTGGAATGTAAAAGCTGTAGAGAATGCAAAACAAAAAGGAAGAAAGAGAATGTTTACAACAGCTGATGGATGACTCAAAGAGAAACAACCTCAGAATTATTGGAGTGCAGGAGAAACCTGAGTCCAAAACAAAATGTGTAAAGGCCACATTCAATGAAATTATGGATGAAAACTCCCCAAATCTAAGGAAATAAATGAAATTGAACTATTGCATATAAAACAGCAAACAACTTTGACCAGGAGAGAACTTCATCATGACAGATCATAATTAAAATATTAGAGACACAACACAGGGAGTATTAAAAGGTGTAAGAGAAAAACAGAGGGTGACTTATAAAGATAATCCCACCAGGATAACTGCAGATTTCTCAATCCAGACCGTAAAATCCAGGAGATCACGGAGCAATATCATCCAAGCACTAAGAAGCCAACACTGCAGAGAATACTTAAAAGAAACCCTGAAAGAATAAGGGAGACTAATGACATCAAAGACCCCAGAGAAAAAGAGATAACAGATACAGGAGAATGAGCTGAGAAGACAGGAAGTCTAGTAAATAATGCTAAAAAACCTAACAATGGCAGGATATACCAAACATAACATAGATAATTACTCTGAATATGAATGGTCTCAACTCACCTACTAAAAATCATAGACTGGCTGACAGGATTAAAAAACAAAACTCACAATTTTCTGCTTACAAAAGACACACTTCATTCACAAGGAAACTCATAGACTGAAAATAAAAGGATGGAATTTAATATTTTATGCAAAAGGACCCAGGAAATTAGCAGGGGTAGCTGTATTAGTTTCAAACTCATCAGATTTCAAAACAAAACATATTAGGAGAGAAAAAGATGGTCACTATATACTGGCTAAGGGAACATTAGAACAGAAAGAACTCACAATTTTCAACATATATGCTCCCAACTCTGGAGCATCCAATTATGTAAACCAAATATTAGTAGATCTAAAAGACATATTGGTCCCAGTGCAATTACAGTAGGAAACTTTAATACTCTACTTTCCCAGATAGATAGATCAACCAGTCAGAAATTCCACAAACACATACAACAGTTAAATGACACTATAGAAAACTTGGACCTAACAGATGGTTACAGAGTTTTCTCTACAACATCAACAGAATACATGTTCTTCTCAGTAGTACATAATACATTTTCTAAAATAGACCATATTCTAGGTCATAAATCATTCTTAAATACATACAAAGGAACAGAAATAATTCCTTGTATACTTTCAGGTTATAGAAGAATAAAACTGGAACTTAACAGCAAAAGACACAGAAAAAAACCCCACAAATACATGGAGACTAAACAACTTATTACTGACCAAACAATGGATCCAGAAGAAATCAAAAATTTCATAGAATGAAATGATGAAGGAAGTGCATCATATCAGAATCTATAAGACACATTGAAAGCAGTACTTATAAGGAAATTCATAGCCATAAATGCACAAATCAAAAGAAGAAAACAGTCACAAATAAACACATTAATTATGCATCTTAAGGCCCTAGAGAAATAAGAAGAATCTAAGCCAAAAAGCAGTAGAAGAAAAAAAAATTACAAAGATCAGATCTGAATAAAGAAGATTCATGAGTCAAATAGCTAGTTCTTCAAAAGAATAAACAAGATTGACAAACTTCTAGCTAAACTCACCAAAATAAGGAAAAAATGCATAGATTAATGCACTTAGAAATGAAAAGGGTGAAATTACAACAGACTGCAGAAATTCAGAATATTATGAGAAATTATTTTTGAACACCTATATTCTAACAAGTTAGAGAAGTGGAAAGAAATGAATGACTTTCTAGACACATACAGAATACCAAAATTGAATGAAGAAGACATAAAAATCTTGAACAACCCCATTGTACACACAAAAATTGAAGCAGTAATAAAAGATCTACCTACAAATAAAAGCCCAGGACCAGATGGATTCACAGCAGAATTTTTTCAGTGTTTCAGGGAAGAATTAACTTCAATTCTTCTTAAACTTTTTATGAAATTCAAAGAGAAGGAATATTACTACACTCACTTCTGGAGGCTAACATCACCTTAGTCCCAAAACCAGACAAAGACTTAACCAGGAGGGGAAATTATAGATCAATATCTTTAATGAAAATAGATGTAAAAATTCTTAGTAAATATTCTGGCAAACAGAATTCTGCAAGTAATCAAAAAGATCATACACCATGATCAAATATGCTACATGCCTGGGATGCAAGGATGGTTGAACACACATGAATCAATCAATTTAATGCACCACATCAGCAAAAGCAAAAACAAAAACCATATGATCATCTCAATTAATGCAGAAAAGCCTTTGATAACATTCAACAACCTTTCACAACAAAAACTCTGAGAAACATAGTATAGAAAAGTCTTGTCTCAAATTCATAGAAGCCATATACGTCAAACCTACTGCAAATATCATAGTAAATGGAGAAAAATTGAAAGCGTTTCCTCTCAAATCAGGAACATGACAAGGCTGCCCACTCTGATCACTCTTATTCAATATAGTCCTCCAAACAATTCCATAGCAATCAGGCAAGAAAATGAAATAAAGGGAATTTGCATCAGAAAGGAGGAGGTCAAACTATCCTTATTTGCAGATGATATGATTATCTATATAGAAGACCCCATAAACCCCACTACGAAACCCTTGGAAATAATAAAAAAAATTCAGCTAAATTGCAGGCTACAAAAACAATACTAAAATATCAATAGCTTCTCTCTACACCAAAAATGAACTCACTGAGAAAGAGCTCACAAGAATAATCTCATTCTCAGTAGCCCAGCAAGAAAATTTAAATGCCTAGGAGTATTCCTATCCAAGGAAGTGAAGGACCTCTACAATAAATAAATAAATAAATAAGTAAGTAAATAAATAAATAAACCTACCTCACACTGAAGAAAGAAATTATAGACAGCATCAGAAAATGGAAAGACATCCCCTGTTCTTGGATAAGGAGAATCAATATAGTCAAAATGACTGTACTGCCAAAACTGATATGCAGATTCAATGCAATTCCTATAAAAATACCAACAATTTTTTTCCACAGAACTTAAAAACAATCCTTAAATTCATATAGAACCAAAGAAATCCTAGAATATCCAAAGCAATCTTGAGTAACAAGACTATAGCAGGAGACATTACAATACCAGACATTAAGTTATACTATAAAGCAATAGTTGTAAAAGCAATATGGTACTGGCACAGAAACAGACAGATACACCAGTGGAACAGAACTGAGAATGCAGAGACAAACTCAAATACCCTCAGATACCAAATCTTTGATATAGGAGCCAAAAGCATACACTGGAAAAAGGATAGGTTCTTCAACAAATGGTGCCCGGAAAATTAGACATCCACATGCAGAGGAATGAATATAGACACACAACTGTCACCATGCAGCAAAATTAAATCAAAGTGGGTCAAAGACCTAGATATTAAACATGAAACACTAAACCTTCTAGAAGACAAATTAGGCAAATATCTGAAAGATATAGGTGTAGTTAATAAGACACCAAAAGTAAAAGAAATAGCACCCATATTAACAAATGGGATTATGTCAAAAAAATTTTCTGCAAAACAAAGGAAATTATCAACAGTGTAAAAAGATAACCAACATATTGGGGAAAATAGTCTCCACTAGTACCTCAGACAGGGGGCTCATAACCAGAATGTACAAGGAACTGAAGAAAAGTAAGCCCCTCAAAATCAAAGATCCTATTTAAAAAGGGAGAAAGAAATAAAGAAGCAGTTCTCAGATGAAGTTCAAATGGCCAATAAATACACGAAAAGATGTTCAACATCCTTAGCCGTAAGTGAAATGCAAATCAAAACATCACTAAGACACCATCTAATTCCAGAGATACTGGCATATATCAAGAACACAAACAGCAGTCAGTGCTGGTTAGGCTGTGGGGAAAAAAGAACCCTCCTGCCCTGCTTGTGGGAATGTAAACTGGTACAACCACTGTGGAAAGCAGTATGGAAGTCTCTCAAAAAAGTGGAAATAAATATCCTCTTTGATCCAGTGATACCTCTTCTAGGAATTTTCCCCAAAGAGTTAAAAACAACACATAGCAGAGATACATGTATACCCATGTTCATAGCAGCACATGTCTTTCTCCAGAAACAGGGCTCAATCTCCCAAGACTTGCCACTCACAAAGCTAAGTTGGGTCTTGTGGGACTGAATTAGCTAATACGAGAGCTGGTTGTTTCAGAAAAAAATAAAAATAAAAAACAAAGTTCAGCTTCTGCTGTCTGCCTGTCACACATACACCCTCCCCCAAGTACCCACTTTCCTTCCCTTTTTCTGCATGGTTGATGAAGCATAAGGCCCTCACGAGAGGGTGAGCAGATGACAGTGCACCCCTCTTGGGTCCACAGAAATGCATGTTTTCTTTGCAAATTTCTCAGTCTCAAGTATTTTGCACAAGCCTCAGAAAACACACTGAGACACCATTCCTTTATGAGGGTGATGCCCTGTGACCTCAACTCCCACTAAGATTTACCTCGTAGAGGTCTCGTCACTTCTCAGTACTGTCAAGTGGGGGACCAAGTTTCTGGCACATGAACCTTTGGAAGACAGACCATATCCAAACCATAGCACATATATCGGCCTGATTTTTGTCAACTTATTCTTACAACCTAGATGATTTTTTTAAAACCTGGCTCTCATCTTAAAACATCAGTGTGTTTAGCTTCTTTGTTCTATCACCATACTTACGATCACATTGTGATAAGCACTAGTTGCATCCTATGTGTGTGTTTATATGCCATCCCCCAACCTGTTCACATCGTTAGCTCCTTGAGGACAAGGACTCTTACCTTCTTTTGTATCTTCTGGGCTTCATCTAGAACTACTGTATGCTGAAAACTAAATAAATTTAATTAGATGTCAGAGACACGGGAAGACTTTATTCAAGGTTACTCTTGTAGAAAGATAAAGCAATGGAAAGACAAAGTGGAGTCTATCTGGAGCCTTCTGGTGCTTCTGCATTTTCAGAGCATAGAGTAAAGAAAGCAGGTGGTCACAATCATATTTTGTGTGGAATCGTAGGATAATGAGTGGTGGACAGGAACCAGAGAAAGTGGTAATGAATCTGATTAACGCTCTTAAGCAGGTGGGGACCATTTGGTCTTCATATTCTAGCACATGAAGTTAAGGAGGGACCTGCAGTGTTAATTTATGTTTGTATTTGTAGAAATATGAGCACAGATTTTTGCCATGAAAAGATTCCCCGTGGTCATCTTATGAAGAAAATACCATTATCATAATCATAGTTGTCACTTTAAGGTCTACATTTGTAGTACTGGTATTACCCTGATTTATGAATTAAAATAGTCATCTTACTGCTTGTTAGTTTACTATTCTTACCTAATGAAGAGACATACCATGGAAAGAAAAGTCAGTGTATTTGGCTTTCTTTATTTCTTAATATGTCTAACGAAACTTCTGTGTGTGCTTAGTTTTGTTACTCTCTTTTATGTGCCTAACTATTCATGCATCAGGATTCTTATCTATTAGTGTCTTACTTTTGATGGAGGCCCATCTATTTATCTATACTTCTATTACTTTATAGCATGCTGAGCAAAGCATCTTGGTCCTTTTTCTTTTCCTTTATGCCCTGATTTTTTCCATCATTGTCCATATTATTTGGTCATTATTCTTTCCTACTCTTTTTCCCCTTCTGTTGATACACATAAGTGCAAAATTTAAAGTTTACCTTGATCTTGAGCATTTTGTGCACATACATATCATGGCAAAGTTCTTTTCACATTATTTTCCTTTTTATTGTCTTTATAAAAATGAATGTTATATAGAAATAATTCAAGATAAATAGAATGTGAAAAAATATTAAAAATTAAGAGCTCCCTAGTCCATGATACTTCCTTTTCTATGAACTGAGAAATATCAGAGACAAATTTTATTCCTCCTTGGCAATATGATTATCACAAAAGCTCATCTTTCTTTCTTAACACTCACATATAATTAGTCACCACACTATGTTCATTCTTCTAAACTTAGATTTACTCCAGGTCCTTTGCTGCTTTCCTGGTCCAGGCCCTCATTATTTAACATTTGCTTATGAACTAACATCCACTATTTCCTTATATTCTAAGCCATTGTACATACCGCCAAGGACATAGCCTTTAACATATGCAAATACTGTTATAAAATTCTCCCTCTAAAATTCATGTTCCTCTTCATTGCCTGAAGTTAAATTTGAAACTGAATAAGCTTGCATTTAGTAAACATTCATAATTAGTTGAGGTTCTTATATTCATCTATGGCTGTCGGCCTACTGGATGACTTCTAGCTTTTAGGATGTATTCATTTTCTCAAATAATTCTTTTTTTTTTCTAATCACCTGTGAAACTCCCACTGCTTCAGCCTCCATGTTGAGCCTCATGAAAGAGAAGGCGCTTCCTGGTGCGCTCCAACTAGTTGAAATTGTGAACGGGGCACATACTTTTTTACTGTTGAAGGTCTTAGCATCCTGTTTTCACTACAATGTTCTGATGAATTTAATGGGGCCATATGTAAACTCAAACACCACTTTTACCTCTCCACAACAGAAGCTGGCCAAATAGCGTTCAATCGGCTTCTCTTGGTTTGCATATCTACACTAGCCCTACCAGGGTAATGACAAAACAAACAAACAAACAAACAAACAAACAAACAACAACAACAAAAAACCATAAATGTGGCTCAAGCATAAGAACTATGTTTTTTATCTAAGGCCAATGTCAAGATTGTTTTATTTTTTTCCTGTTCTGTTGGAGTCCACCCTGCTCCTGGGAGGTCTTCCAAGGGTGACATGTAAGAATGCGTGTTCGAGAGGCTTTGGAGCAGAGACCTCAGTTAGATGTGGGAGGGAAGAGAGAGAAAAGAGGTCCAGAGGAGACAATCTCACCATGAACTACTTCTGTGAAAATTGGAGAGTTCTTAATAAGTTTTTATGATTCAGTGAAAAAATGAGAATTCCTGTATAGATATTTTTTAACCAAATCATGATCATTGGTTTGCAATTTCAGTCATAGCTGAAAAGGTAATGAACATGTACTGTCGGTGTAAAAAAGCATATGGAATATAAATCTCATTGAAGGAGGACAAGAAAATATTTGTTAAAACCTGCTGATGTTACCACCAATTAATTTTTATGAAATCTCTAGAAGGGAAGCCTTATTATGGTTAGCATTTAATACACAGGCAAACAGAATCAACAGCTAACTGATCATTCGAGTATTGTGTAGCTACTGTGTTGGTTGGGCAGAATATGAGGATGAGTCTCTCTGACTCTTTAAGACATCTTGTGCTTCCATTTTGTCTTATTAATTCAGAACTTCCACTTACCATATACAGGCTAATATTTGATTAATAGTTTAAGGAATATAATGCATATGAATATGTAGACATAATGTTCTTGGTTTCTACGTGTCCTCTTCCATTTGTGCAAATTGTCCTCATTAGAAGTTGTTAGAATTCTGGAACATATTCTTGCATTTCATGTTTTAGGACCAGTGATAAAAGAAGAAACTTGGCCAAGCAAAAAGCAGAGGCACAAAGGAGACTCTATGGTCAAAATTCAATAAAAAGGCTCTTACCGGGTTCCTCTGACTGGGAGCAGCAGAGACACCAGCTGGAGAGGAGGAAGGAGGAGCTGGTATGAATATTTTGTTTTATTATTTATTTATGTGGTTCTGAGGATTGAACCTTGAACCCAGGGCCTGGTGCATGCTAGGCGAGCACTGTGCCAGTGAGCTACAACTCCAGGTTGGTATGAGAGTTTTAGCGAAGTACCCACAATGTGAAGAGTCTAATTCATTCATCAGATGTTATTTGTAAAATTTCTTCATTTCTAGAAAGAGAGACTCGCTCAAGTACGAAAGCAGATTTCACGAGAACAACATGAAAATCGACATATGGGAAATTATAGGTAACTGTGCTGCCATTTGTGAAATTGAAGTAAAGGGCCACAGCAGTCTTTCAATTAATGCTTTAGGCTTATTTTAAGAATGGTACTTTTTGCTTGCTATTTCTCCAGACATAAAAGGTAATCAGCAAGTTAATGGTTCTGACTGGCAGGCTTCTGCTAGCTAGCTCTGCAGTCCTGGTTGGAGGTCTCTTTGACCAGATATCCTTCTGTGACTACATTTGATTAGTATGTGACATTCTAAGAAAGTCAAAATTCGGGTCTTTTGATATTCTTTCTGGAAATTCATAGTGGTTGCTGCATTTTGCTGTACACCAATTGCTCAGAAACCAGGCAAATTAAGAAAATATTTGAAGGAACTGAGTAGAGACAGTAGGCAGGGGTGTGGATTGTGATGACCTGGAACCCCTCACGTTATCACCTTTGACAGGACCAAAAGAGGACCCCATAAGTTCCTTGTGTTCTAGGAAAGATTGCCCCTCCTCCCCAGCTTTGACTTCGCCTCAGCAGGATTAAGGAAGGTGTGAGGGCATAGCGTTTCTTATACTTCTGGTAAGATATTCTTTCCTGGCTATAATGCCTCCATAGTAGTGAGGCAAATCCATTCGTCCTGCTCTACCTATACCACCTTCTCATTCCATCAACCCCCCAAATAGACCATCAGGGCTAAACCTCATGTATTTCAGTAACCATACTAAGTCAACACTTCCGCATTATCCTTCATCCCCTGAACTCTCTCCCATCAAGTTCTGTATTTCAGCAATTTGCCCAGTTTCCATTCTTTTCCCCTTTCACTCTGCCAACCAAATGCTTATACTCTTTTTTCTGGAACTGCTTTATTGAATGATACTTCTCTAGATAAACTTTAGTTTGAATGGGTAACACATGACCATTTAAAGATTTTTGCATAATTACGTATCTTTACTTCCAGCTCCTAGTAATGTAAGGCTCACAGAGAAAGTGGGCAATGATTACCAAGACACCTTGCTGTAACTCCTGAGCTGTGGTAACTCTTCCTTTCTAACAGTTTGGCTTGTCTAATTTTATCACAGACGAATTTACCCTCCTGACGATAAAACACTCCTTGAAAAGTATGAAAGCTTGTTGGCTGTGGCCTTTCAGACCTTCCTTTCAGGAAGAGCAGCTTCGCTCCAGAGAGAGCTCAACAATCCTTTGAAAAGGATGAAGGTGAGCGATGGAGTGTTTTACAGGGAAAGGCAGATGAGGCCAAACAATGTCTTTAAAACCAGCACACCTTATTTCTGCATATACAAAAAAGTTACTTTTGTGATACATTTAAAATTTTTCCATTTTAACAATTGGTAACATTTCATAATAAACCAAGTAACTTCATGAATAAGATGTGCAATAGAATAAACTTCACATAGAGAATTTTGATATCATGTTGTAATATAAGAATAATTGCATGTCTTGTTACATAGACTAAGATGTTCAAATCCAATGAATTAATCTCATGGTTTGGGACACTGTCCTTCTATCTCCTAATATGGTGATACTGCATAATCTTGGCATATGTGAGCAAGTAATTAAAACATCCCCTCTAATCTTAGTCTGTTTATCGTAATGAAAGTTAGGGTAGTAGTTGTCTATTGTAGCATAACCACTACCTCATTTATTTGCTCATTATTCTTCTGTCTCAGCTGGGAACTTGTCTACATGAATCAGGTAGTTACATTTATCAGAAAGTAGACTTTCCTGCATTCATCTGGGGCTAGAACCCCACAGTGGCTTCATTCACATGCCTGATGCATCAGATGAGACGGCTAAAACACATGGCAGTGGCCTGAGTGTCTTGTTCTCTCTACTTGGTCTCCAGTAGAATAGTAGTGAGATCTCTCACTACAGTATCTCAAGGTTTGAAGAAAAGATTCTGTTTATCCCAGCAGAATCTCTCTGCTTAAGATAGACCCAATTTATGTCCATCTTTGTCTAGACTTGACCTAGGACCCAGGGCAGAAAGTAGCCTATCATTTCTGCTCATTTGAGAAGAAATGGCCATTCTCTGGTGCTTAGTTCCTTTACACTACTTTTGAACAGCTTCCTGTTCTCTCTCTCTCTCTCTCTCTCTCTCTCTCTCTCTCTCTCTTCCTTTCTTTTTCTCTCTCTTCTTTCTTTCTTTCTTTCCTTCTTTCTCTCTGTTTATTTCCTTGTTTCTTTCTAATATGGTAGCTTAGTTTATCTGGATTTTCTTTTTAGCTCTTAGTATGGAAATATTGTCCTAAGACAAAAACAGAGCCAAACTCTTTGAAAGTTTTAGAAACTATCTCCCCTGCTGCCATGCACAGAAATCATTGTATGATTATTCCTTAGTCAAAACTATAACAAAATCTACTGATATTTTAATAGTTAACATCTCCAGGATAACAAAGTTTATCTTTATAAAGTTGGAATCTACAATGAGATTTCTATTTCTCAAGTGATGTTTTAAGGAAATATTGATGTGTAAGTCATACATATTTAAAGTTTTGATATTTTATAAGCTGAGTAAATAGCAGTAGGTGTAGGGATAGCAATATCTGCACATCGGTCGATTATGCTTTTTCAGTATTATTGCTCTGGCTTATGCAATGTTCACTTGGATGTATCTTTTTTTTAAACAATTTTTCTGTTACTTCAGAATGACTCAAGACCACAGAGAAAGTTATTAGGGAAGTTGTGGGTATACATGACTACCAATGGCTATGAAATGAAAAATTTTCATGAAACGACAAAAATATGTTTGTAATAGTTAATACTTGTATAGTATTTCACTAAATGTGGTCCATTAACTGTGTACTAACAAATTGTGTCTAAATAAAAGTCTTAGGCTAAGCGTGTCGATCTAAGCCCTGTAGGTTGGCTAACCAGGTTTGCCTGTGCCCCACTGAAGAGGTCTTGGGCTTCATACAACATATTGAATATAATTTATGTATGTAAGCAACATTTATTAAATAATGTTTAACTTTACTTGTTTATATCTTTTATTATGGCATAGGCATGTCCAACTCTTGAGTTGCAGATTTCTTACATCAACCTTCAATATTTTACCTGAAATTTTAATATACTACTTAATATAGGAATGATTACTGAAATTGTCTGAAAAATAGAGTGAATGTTAAGAAATTTCAGTGACCAATAGGTAATTCACGAAAACACTGTATTCTAATATTTTAATGGTATAGTGGAACAGAAGAATGTGTTTCTTTATGATAACTAATGTAGGATGGATTTCAGCAGTACCTTATTGATATTGTCAGATTGTAGTGAAAATTTCTTCTAGAGACTTTGCCATGAAGCTTTGTTTCTCCTTCTTTGATCTGAATAATCTTCACTGAGTCATTTCAGTAATATTTGTACATTATGTTATGGAGATTAACAAACTCGGGAAAGGTCTAGAATTCATTAGTGGTCACAATTTTAATTACAGTGGTTTTTTGAAGGAGGAAGATATTTTGGATCTTCTGGAGCAATGTGAAATTGACGATGAAAAGTTGATGGGAAAAAAGCAGCGAGGAACAAAGGTTCAGTATCTCTACCTTGTTTTGTATTAATGTGGGTGTTGTTCTTTCTCTAGCAAACGCCCTTTACGTCGGGGTAAGAGAGACCTGAAAACCAGCACTGATCTTGTGAACTCATTCAGTTTTCCTCATACCTCTCGACAGACGATTAGAAATGCGGAGCATTAGAGATAAGGCAGATCATGATACTAGAGATTCTGATGGGGAGCCCCGTCTTTTCCTGACCCAGCAAAATTTATAGTATGTCAGGAAAAATGGTGCAGTTTTTTAGGAATAAATAAAAGCTGCCAGATAGGCCAAAGGAGCAGGTGTGTTTGCTTTGCTTGCATGTGCTCTGTGGTGATGACATCCATGGATTCTGATACGTGTCAAAGTCCGTGCTAGTAGAGAAGGAAAGAGCTGAATTTGAAAATAATCTTGGAAGCTTTTTCCATTCTGATTTTTACACAACGCTTCAGTATAACTAAGCTACTGTGCATCTTTAGGCAGTCATGCAGTGTTAAGCTGTCTTGGTTCTCCATGGCTCACACGTATGTACACTGAAACAGATTGCAGATTTGTTGCTTTATTGGATAGTAATCCTTTTCTAATGTAGCTGGACTGTTGCTACCTTAGTGAAGTCTTCCCTTGCTATCCCAAGTAGACTTAGACCATTGTTTTCCTCTTCTTCTCCTGTGCCATAAGTAACATTTTTATGGTGCAGTTATGACAAATAGTTATTTGTATGTTGATCTTAGTATGAAGTTACACTTTCCTTGAGGATAAAAAATGGATTTTTATCTCTGTATTTCTAGCACCCGACATGGGGTCTGGCACATCACAAGTTCTGAAAATCCATTAGTAAGACTTGTTGAATGCATCCACAAGGACCTTGCTGGCTTGTGGTAGAGCAGATAGGTAATCCCAACCCAAGAAATCATGTGACAAACACTAGAATAGAGTGTAAATTGCTGCAGCAGCATGGAGAACAACAGGTTAATATGACATTGATGTCTTTGTACGGTATTGCCATTGAACTTGATCTTGAAACATGAGTGGTGCCTTATACATTTAAGAGGGAGAGATAGACAATCAGGGTAGAGGGACCATTAAAAACAAATACACGGAGGTGTGATGCCACAAAGGGTGCTGTGGAAAACATGAGATTTGGTATGAATCAAGCGGAAGGTACGGGCAGGTTACAGGACATACTGTGAGCCAGTGGTGGGTACGCATGTACTCATCTGTGGAGACCTGGGAGGTCTGATACTGTTCTGAATTGTCATCTTTATTTTGAGACATTGTGGGATATGAAGTTAATGATTATTTGAAACAAATATGTGTGGATTATTTGTAAGAGTAAGCACTTCCATGAGTCATGTTTTCATTTTGGGAAACAGCCGGAGATTCTAATTGTGTAATATCAATTATTACATTTTGGCAAGTGTGGCCTGAGACCACCTCGAGGCACAATGTTTGTGGCAGAGTGACAAATGCAAAGGCCTCCAGGCCCTGCTACATTGTCTCTTCTTTTTCTTTGCTTCATTTATATAATACTTGACATCCACACAAAAATAAAGCCCCCTGAAGGGCAGAATTCACACTGTATATTTGGTTCAGCCCATTTCATCCTAGGTGAGTAGTGAGAGTCAACCATGCATTTGTTAAAGAAAATAGATAGTATCTGTAAGGCCAGCAGTATTTCAAAATGGCTGAAAGATGCATAATCAAAGTAGAAGCATTTTTAAAACTTTTGAATATGTATTTACCAGGGGGTCTAATGCAAGCTGAACTTCAAAGCACCCTCCTTTTTACAGGGATGACACAATATGTTGAACCAATGTTTGTTGGTAGAATAATAGCTGGAGATGATCACAGTTAAATAAAAGCTGATTTTGTCCTTGGATAGACAATGACTTTTTATATATTTGAAAATCTAACAAATATTATCCACAAGTCATAGATACCTTATAAATATTAGCAGTGTTCTTTTTCTTAAGTTGATGGTAGGTACTTAGTGCTGTTTTATTGTTCCTTATATGCTGACCCATATTTTACATATGACCTATTTCAAAATAAAATTGGAAATAAAATATATTATATAGTTTATGTCATAACTTAATGTCAGCTTTCAAATTCCATTTGGTAGTTAAGGCACTGTTCAGAGTTCATGCTGTGACTTCTAGTTAGTTTTGCTTGAATAGTGTATTGGTCAAAAAATCCCAAATATATATGTGACCTAAAGGTTCATCTATCCATTGTAATTCTTTATAGGGTCATAGAAGTCATATTATAGTCAGATTTCTGATGGAACCTCAAAACCATTTGTTTCATGAGGAGGGTGCTGCTAGGGACCCTGATTTTGTCACTCTTTCTTCTGGGTATGCTACACTTCTGAAGAGACATCTGTCCTCTACAGCTCATATTGCTGTTGGATATTTCATAATTTTGTTCCTAGTAAATGTTTTTTTAAAGCACACCTCTTTGAACATTGTTAATGCTCAGTAAATATTAGATTATGAAAAGGCGAACATATGTTTAAGTTCAAGTTAGTCCCTTAGTGTAGTATAGTCCTTTCTTTGGTTATGTTTTATGCTTTGCAAAAGCTGTAACTTTGAGGTGATCATGTTGTGGCTTGCTATGTATTCCAGGCACTTCATGAAATGCTCTTGCTTGACCTTTCATCCTACACCGTTACACTGGAGAATATATTTTCTTTCACTGAAATCCCATGGTGTACAGGGATTCGTCACGTTGTATACTGACATCAGAACATTTTTGTTTGATTTAACAGAGAACAAGACACTAGTACACAACCGCGGGAACCTCCCCCAGCAGGAATAGGAGGCATGCGGTGTGTGTGACAAACAGTCTTTTAAAATGACTGTGTTATGTAATGGTCTGATTCTTGGTTATGCAAGAAATGAAATGAAACTATACCGTATCCATTCATTTCTGTTTCTTCAGCTGGAACTTTCTTGTGACAGGATTGGAAATGTGATCCCCATGGAGATGGCAGAACATAATAACAAGACATTTTAAACCTTCACAGATTTACCCTTTGACGTGGTGCCCATCCCCTAAAAATTTCATGCCACACGAATTGATTTTTACATTACAGCATTTTGTAAAATGCTGGCAATGAAAATCAGTGTTATCCCGTTATTGTCAGATTCAGTGTGTCAAAGTCAGGAATTCCTTGAGAAGAGAAAGGAGTTGTTCATGCCCAATTTGAAAAGTGGATAATTAACTAACATTGTTTATTTTTATAAAATGATTATAGCTTTGAGGTACACAGCCTACTTAGCCGACACAGAAGGCCCTAAGTTCTATTTTCAATATCAAGAAAAAACAAAGAAACAAACAAACAAATGAATATATAACCACAACATGTCGGCCATTTAAGGAACATCGTACCTTTTTTTTTTTTTTTTCGCATCTTATCTGAGTAAATAAGCTCTCAAAATCTGCCTTAAGCTCTAGACTTCCTTATTGCGGCTCTTTTGTGCCTCTTGGGCTGGAACTTCCATGTTTTCTATGTTCTTCTTGGTCTTTTTCTACCTTTGTTCTGTGTTCCACCCTTTGTTGTATGTTACACACACACACGCACACACACACACACGCACACGCACACACACACATTTATTGAATAACTCTCAAAATTAATGGTACAAAAAGACTGTGTATACCCTTAGATTTGGTGTGTAATTTGTATGAAATGAAGAAAAACTAATGGGTGTTATGAATTTTAGATCAAACATATTTTCTTCACTTTTAAAAGAAATACTCTGTTATTTTTAATTACACTCAGTAACATATTGGGGGTATTTTTAGCCTTTAAAGAAAACCAACAAACATAGGGGAAAAATTAAAAGGAGTAACTAAATCATATTAATATGCCTTTAAAAATTTCAATAAAATAACCAGTTCTCCTCTATTTTAGCCTCTGGTCTCCATGCCAGATAGTACTGAACTACTGAAAAGACAGAAGTACTACAGCAGTGACAGCAGTTATGATGATAGCAGTGGCTCTTCAGAATCTGATGAAAATGAAAAAGAGGAATATCAAAACAAGAAGAGAGAGAAGCAAGTTGCATATAATCTTAAGAACTGCAAATTAATTCAACCATCCAGTAAGTCAACTTCTCCTTTAGTTGATGTACGAATAATTATGGATTTAAATCATTGAACTCAATAAAAATCCTCAGGCCAAATGATTCTTTGTCCTGGGTGAGGAGAGCTGGATTTTAGCCCACGCTCTTCCTTTCCTTCCATCCCTTTCAGCTTCTTCAAGAAGAAAACAAAAGGTTGAGTCAAGGCTCCACCACTCTGGCTTTCCCCACTTTGGCTCGGTGCTAGATTTTTGCGTGGGCTTTTATAAAATGTACCCGTGGCTCACCTGCTGATTACAGTGTAATCTCTTTCATTCTATTGCATCTGTCTACGTCTCTGTCACTCATTTTGACATTGCCATCAAGATTTCAAAAAGGGGTGTGTCCCTCTCGGCGTTTGACTTCGATGTGTCTGTGATGCACATGATTTCCCTTTCTCACTGTGAGTAAGCGCTCAAGGCTTTTGGCATGTAGGGAGTGTTGAGAGCAGCCAACAGCTGTTGAGTCTCCTTTTCTTCCTGTTTCCTGTTTTCATTCTAACTTTATTTCTCTCTGTGGGCCTCTCTTTCTTTCTTTCTTCCATCCCAAATGGCCAAATTGTGCCTGTGATGCATTTTTCATCTTCCAAAGTCCAGTGTAATATATATATATATATATATATATATATATATATATATATATATATATATATATATATTTAATTTTTTTTTACCCAGACTGACTTAGAAACCCTTTCCTCACTTGGAAACCCTTTCAACCAATACTTTTCTTAACTTAGGCCTTTGATATTTAATTATGTTCCAGTTATGTCCCTGTTTGCCTAGTGCTTATGTTTTAGGGTTCCAATAAATGACCAGTTTCGTAAGTCAGTAAACACAATTGTGAGCCTTTGTTCATCTCCAGCAAGAGTTTAATGCATCAGATTCTCTGATAATAAGTAGTAGTGGTCGTATTTGTCATTTTGGTTTTGGGAATATTTTTTAAAAAGTACAATTGTTCAAGCTGGAGAATACAGAACTGAAGATATGAGCTTGAGAAAAAAGATGAAAAAGGACTGAGAAGCTTAGCTCAGTGGTTAAAGTGCTTGCCCAGCAAGCACAGGCCCTGAATTTGGTTCCCCAGCTCCACATAAACTGGGTGTGGTGGTGCACGCCTGCAACCCCAGCACTTGGGTGGCTGAGGCAAGAGGATTGCTGTGAGTTCTAAGACAAACTGGTCTACATAGTGAGTTCAGGATCAGCCTAGCTACAGAGTGAGAACCAATCTCGAAAACAAGATAAAAACAATAAAAACAAGATAAAAACAGAATAAATCAATACCGAAAATGACAAAAACATTTTTAGTATTGAGTGATAGTCTAATTCCCCGAGTTGGGGTTCACCTTTATTGTGAGCAGTTGGTTCTCTTCCTTAAATGTTCTCACAATGGTTTGGGGTAGGCATTCTATGGTTTTCTCCTAGATATATGTTTTTCTGAGAGCACCCCTATAGATTTATAATTTCTACTCAAAAATATGTTAACATTAGAATTCAGTCTGTGTGTGAGTGTGTGTGTGTGTGTGTGTGTGTGTGTGCTTGCGCATATATCCACCGGGGATCAGATCTGTGTTTTTTAAATTCACTTTTGTGAATTAGTGATTATTTGGTACTATTCTTGTTGTAGCCAATCACACATTTTTATTCCACTCGGGCAATCTTTCTTTTGCTCTCATTCATTCATTAATTCATTCTTTCTTTCATTCATCCTTTTTTCTCACTTTCTCGCTCTTCCCTCCCCCTTTGTCCTAAATTCTGTACCTTGTCTGTTTGCCTGGCTACTGTAGACTGCTTTCCTGTTCTCCCTAAGAATCTTGCTGTAAAATATTCATCCTGTAATCTACATGTAGATTCTAATATACAACCCATCTATACCCAACGATAATGGGAGACATCATGGAATTAGATGGGTAAGGATTTAAATGGAAGCCTGGCCATCCTTAGTGTATGACTTTAAGAAAGTTATTTCTGTGAGCCTCTAGGCAATTCCTTCTACAGAGGGCTTCTATGAGGACTACGGGAAACAAGGTAGTATCTACTCTGATGCCTGACTTTTAGAAGATGCTAGATTAAAAGATGTTAGTTTCCTTTTCTTCTGGTTCTTTTGTGTCATGCTTCGAGAACATAACATTAAATGCTATTGATAGTTATGTCCACAACAGCTAATCTTTGTGTATCAGAGGGTTTTTAATACTAGCTTCACTATTTAAGGTGAAGAATTAACTACAGACCTACCTTCTTGTGATGATGGCACTTCCGTGTTGACATTTATTGTTACTAGGCCACCACCTGACCTAATCTCTAGTTCGTCTATATGGAGGAAACTTCTGCTAACACTCCATACTACTATGCTGTCCTCTTCTCCATCATTGATAGATTCCATGAGACGTTCAGTCAGCTGCCCCCGGTCCATTTCTGCTCACTCACGTTTTAGTGGGGATAGTCGCCCCTTTTCTGCTCAACAAGCGATAGCCGTGTCACGACCAACATCAGCATCTCGGTCACATTCCTTAAACCGTGCTTCCTCCTACACAAGGACTGTGCTTCAGAGCCATGGCACCAGCTCTCCTAGCTCGCAGGTGGTAAGTCATCTAGCTTGTTCTTTTAGGATTTCAGAAAGCACTTTGGTGGCAATACTTCAGAGTTTTGGTGGCAAAGGGGACGAGCTGAGAAGAGGACAGATTACGCCTCAGTCCTTTCTGTAATTCAACTCACGACCTTCTGGAATTTGGGTTTTTCATCTAACTTAGGTTATAACTCAGTATGGACTCCTAGAAGATGTAGACTTTATTGTATTACAGAACTCCAGGTTGACACTGAGAAGAACATTGATTTTTTTCCCCAACATTCTGATATCGTCTAGTATAACATTGTTAAAAATCTTCTGAGTACATTTATGGGTTTTGGAGTACATTACACAGTCTCACTGTAATTTCGTTGGGTAGAAAATTTTACTGAATGGGACTGTTGATTAATAGGTAAAAATTTGCTCAGTTTTCCTTAGGGAAACTTTCTTCATATTGTATTCTGTATATTAAATTAACATATTACATTTCTTCTTTTGCATTAATTCCATAAATTTAGAATTGAGGAAGTCATTGATTTTAGATTACAAACAAGTAGCTTCACATAGACCAGGAACTTATTTAATTTGTACTTGTTTTTGAGAGAGAGAGAGAGAGAGGTCTCACTCTGTAACTCAGGCTGGTCCTGAACTCACTAAGTAGCTCAGGCTAGCCTTGGATTTGCAACAATCCTGCTGCCTCAGCCTCCCAAGTGCTGTGAATTACAGGCATTCACCACCACGCCTAGATTACCAGATTATGTGGTGTTGGGGAATTGAACTCAGGGCCTTCTACTTTCCTAGAAGGCACTTTAACTACTGTGCCATTCCCCCAGCCTCTAATTTGTGCAATTGTTAATGCTGAGGTTTTGAAAGGGAAGAGTTAGCAAAGATAAGGAATGAACGTTGGGCAACAATGATTGGTTTTTGTGTCTCTAATCAAGAAGAGTGGCCTATGGTATATGTAATAAAGCAAAAATATTCTTTAAACAGTCATACTTTTATTTTGGTATTTTGAGCAAAACAAAATATAACCACGTGAAAGTGTGAAAAAGACCTTTGGAATTTATGTCTACTAAGTACCTAGAATTCACAAATGTAAAAAATTGTTGTCTTTCTTTTTGCCATTATTGTTGTTTTTTTAGAAATTAAAAGTGCATTATTTTTACCTAGAAATATCTTGCAGATTATACTGGCACAATGAAATAAGACCCCTTCCAAATATCTGTATTCTTTCAAATTTAAGAGTGAATCTTTGCGGGAAATGAAAAACAGAGAACAAGACGACAATCTAACGACTCAGACCTTATCAGTCCTCCGAGACATGAAGATCCGGTTTCCAGGAAAGTCAGATGCCGAGTCAGAGCTCCTGATAGAGGACGTGAGTACTTGATGTATAGGAAATGCTAAGGAACCCTTTCCTATTCTCTGTAGAAAATATTAAAATGTATTTCCAAATGGCCTCACACTCAGTGACAAAGCTCATCGTACACGTCATACAATACAGGGTTTTACTTTAATTATGATTCATGAACAGTGAGATCTCAGTTTTATTCAGAAACACAAAAATCTTTTAACATGCAGACTTATTTTAATGGTAAGACTTCCATGAAGTGAGAATAGTACTAATAATTACTGATTGTAATGATTAAAGAAGTATCAGGTTAAAGCTGATTGTATTGTATAAAACTTTAGAAAGATCTAAGATAGAATGTGCTGTGTGGAAAAAAAATTGAGTCCTGGCATGAAACGTCAAGAGAATTTGAATATAACCCCTTAACATCATATTTTTGATCAAATTTTGAAGACATCCATAGACTGAGTTGTGCTCTTCATATACACATTGGCGCCACCTAGTGGAATATTCTAAAATGGCACATCAAGACTTCTAATTTCATAAAGCCAAAGGAGGAAAACATTTTTGGTGAAGGAGGGTTTCTTTACTCAAAGTTCTATTTTTCATTAATATTTTCTTTTTAGATAGTTATTCTTAGATAAGTTTTCATTAATGTAATGTTTCTTGAGTTCACTGTATCTATTATTCCAAAAGAGGCACCATCTAGTGTTCAACTGTAGGATAAAACCCACAATAATATCCTTGGCATGACATAGTATAACTAAATCGTACAGTGTTGTGTATTTTGTTGTAATATTTTTAAAGTGAAAATATTATCATTTTGCAAGTGAACTACTACTTATTACATCAAAAGAGGAAAAATATTGGCATTAGTATAAAGCATTATTTTTTGTTTATATAGTTATTTTAGTTGATAAGCTTCATTTGTAAGTAAGGCTAATGATTTTGTACCGCGTATGTTCACAATATAAATCTTTCAGAATTGTTGTATTCTGTTCTTTTGAATCCGAGATGAGAAAATTAAGCAAAAAGTAGTAGTCATCTTTGTGGCTGCTGTGATTTTCTATAAAGAGCACGCATGGGGGTCCATCACGGAGGACTGGAAACGGCAGCCCTCACGAACGCACTTGGACTGATTACCAGGGTCACCAGGCACGTGGCTTTGGTCCCTGGGGAAAGCCATGCGAAGGCCACTTGGAGGAGGAGGCACATAGATGGAAAGCAGAAATAGGGGTGACTAACAAGCAGGGTGGCCCTGTGGAATCCAGGGAAGAAGCCGTCTTGGGAGATGCACAGGTTCCCCTGAGGGAGGAAGTGGAGCTGAGTGCCTGTGGCTGGATGCCTGGCTTCGCTGCCACCGCGCAGTGCTCCGGGGATCTAGCTGCCCTCTGCCAGGACACGGAACTTGGCGAATGACATATTTGTCAGGGAGAGTACGAATCCGAGAGCCACTCGGAGGGCTGTGGCTGGGAGATGACCAGTGAGCCCAGAGACAGAGGCGAAGGGCGTGATGCTGGCTGGGGACACTGCACCCGGCGCTGTGGGGTGCGTAAGAGACAAGAGCAAGCGCTTGCAGAGGCTGGAACCTGTGAGAAGAAGGCATAGAGGAGGGGCTCGAGAGAGGTGTGCGAAGGGGCTGTCTGCACCCTGTTCCCAAATGCCACGGAAATTGCAGGCCAGAGAGAGACCGAGGGAGAAGCTGAATAAATAGGGTACCAGGGCTGGAGGAATGGCACAGTGGTTAAAGTGCTTGCTTTGCAACCCCAAAGCCCTGAGTTGGATTCCTCAGAACCACATAAAACTGGGTGTCATGGCACACGCCTGTAATCCCAGCGCTGGAGAGGCTGAGGCAGGCAAAATGTTCTGAGTCCAAGGCCAGCCTGAACTATACCAATGAGTTTAGGACTAGAAGAGACCATCAGAATGGTACACAGTGCTGCTCCTTCCTGATCCCTGGGTCCTGTGAAGTAGTGGGTTGATGGAACACAAGCACAGCTCTAAGAAAGCGTGCTGGAGCCTGTGTGAGCAGGGGCGGAAGGGACCGCGGAGCCTGCGTGGGCATGCTGTGTAAGAACCCAAGGCTTGACAGTACTGGAGGGCGGGAGGCGATCGCGCTACCAGCAGCCCCAAGACATCGACTCTCTTGAACACGGCAAACTAAACAACAGTGAAAGCTGACTTAAAAACTCACTCAAATCTAAACTTAGGATAATTGTTTTATTTTTTAGCACGTGTTTCATTTTTTGATTGTTTGGCCTTTGTATATATATATATATATATATATATATGCACACGGGTATAGCTGCATGTGTAAATTTTGTGCTGTTGCTGACAAAAGGTTCCGTATCATTTCTTTCCACATGCCCATGCTAGCAGTTGTTCTTGGAGATATCTAACGTGGCTTGGTCGTCAGTTCAACAACTGAGTATGACTTCTCCGTGTGTTCCCTCATTTGTGATTTCTGCTTTTTCTTCTGCCTTCTTTATTTACTCCTGCATATGTTCTTCTGTCTTTGGGCTCCTTCTCCTTATGTCTTAGTTGTCTTATTTTTTAAAATATCTTTTTCTCATATATATGTGTATAAATATATTTATATTTTATATATCTTTACATACTGATATTTTAATCCTTACATAAAAGATTATATATAAGGATTAAATATTGATTATATTTACTATCATGTATTTATTATTTAAAATGTATTTATTTTAATCCTCATAATGTAAGGATTAAAGTAAATATCTCTAAAGTTCAATTTCTACTATCATATTGTGCTTTAATATGCTTTTTTCTCTGTATAGCAAAATACAAGCGGTTTTCTAAAGCAAGTTTTTACCTGATGTTATAGAGGGATTCTTAATAATTGATGTTTCTGGTAGTTACTTTCTCCTTTCAAAATAGTATTAGGGTTTGAATCTGGTATTTGCAGCAGACTAGGGAGAAACTCCCATACGGAGACAAACCCACAGCACTGGGCATATAACAAACAGCAAACTATTCCCCCAAAAGATCCCCACAGGATAGTGGAAATGCAGTTTTCTTACCCGCTTTGAACACATCTACAAACTCAACTGTAGAGATAAAACAAGGCACCAAGATGTCTACAAAACCTCTGAACTCCCAAAAGCTGATCCCACAGGCACTGACGTGGATGGAATTCTAAACAAGAAATCCAAAAGAGTAAGAGTTAGAATGAGGAAAAGGATCAAAGAAGATGAGTGAACCACTTAATGGGATGATCAATGAGCTGAACAAAGATACAAAGAAACAAGTGAATAAATTAGAGAAGAAAATGCAGGACATGAAAGGCTCCATCAACAGAGTTAAGTTTATGAAAAGGAGCTACACAGAAATCCTAAAAAGGAAAAACTTAATTGAAAGCCTCAGCAGCAGACCCTATAAGTTAGAAGAAAGGATATCAAGACTTGAAGACAAAGCCAAAATAGTAGACTATGCACTCAGTATTAATAAGGGGGAAAAAAAAACCATCAGAAGCAATCAAGATTCCCAAGAGCTCCCGCATGACTCCGAAAGCAAACTTAAGGGTTAGTAAATTTAGGAAAGGTTGAACTAGAAGTTAATGGTATAAAAGATGTATTCACTGTAATCATTGCAAACAGTTTTCTAAAACTAGGGAATGGGATAGATATTCAGGTAAATGGGTTACTAAAAAAAAAAAAAAGATGTGATCAGAAAAGCACCTCTCTACTCCTTGAACAGAACTTCAGTAGTACAGAAAATAAAGTTAAACATCAACAAATGGGATTCAACCAAGCCAAAGCTCCTTCTCAGGAAAGTAAGCAATCATCAGAGGAAGATGACAATCCATTGAATAGGGAAAAAGTTTTGCCAGCTACTTCTCCGATGGAAGACTAATATTAGGAAATATATAAAAACTAAAAAAAAAAAAAGAACTCCCCCAAACAAAGGATCCAGTCAAAAAAGGAAATAAATATACACTTCCCAAGAGAAAAAGTACAAATGACCAGTAGGTACATGAAAAAATGTTCTGTCTCTCTTGCCAATATGAAAATACAGGTCAAGACAACTCTGGATTCCATTACACCCCAACCAGAATGGCAGGCATCGAGACACAAACAGCAATTGATGCTGGTGAGGTTGTGGGGATGGAGAAACTCTCTTGCACTGTTGATGGGGACCTGAACAACGAAAACCCCAATGGAAATTAGTGTGGAAATTCCTCAGAGAACTAAAAATAGAAATTTGATTTGGCCCACCTGTACTTTGGGTATATTCTCAAAAGAAATATAGATGTCATATTCTAGTGATACGTGCATACCCTTGTTTATTGTAAGATCTAGAATCACCCTAGATATCTGCCAAATGAGGCAAGTATAAAGAAAATTTGGGGTATATATTCAATGAAATATTCAGCCATGAAAAGAAGGAAATTATGCCATTTGTAAAAAGTGGAGGGAACTTGAGACCACAGTGCCATATGAATTAAGTCACATAAAGAAAGTTAAACATCATATAGTTTCTCTTTTGTGATAAACCTAAAACATAAATTAATCAGTTAAGGGAGAAATGGTAAGAAACAAGAAGACAGATATGGAGAAGCGGGAGGAGACCAAGGGAGTAAAGAGACAAGGGCGGGGAGGTAAAGGGGTCAAATATGATCCAGATATGCAATGTGTGCACACCACTTCCCCAAAAGACAGCCATTGTTCTATAAGACCATATAGGGACTAGAGGAATAGTACAATGGTTAAAGCACTTGCCTAGCAAGCATAAATCTTTGAGTTCTATTCCCCAGCACCACATAAAGCTGGGTGTGGTGACGCATGCCTGTAATCCCAGCACTCAGGAAGCTGAGACAGGAGGAATTGCCATAAATCCAAGGCCAGCCTGGGCTACGTAGTGAGTTCAGGACCAGCCTGAGCTATAGAGCAAGACCCTGTCTGAAAGAAAGGGCCATCAACTTTAGACACCAGATTATTTTACATATGCTCAAAGTATGAAGTATTTGAATCTGTGTGCTACAGTGTGTATTACTACAATATACACTCAGAAATTCTGTAGATTTATAGAAAACAAAGGGATAGTAGAATCCTAATTAAATATAAGCTGCCTTGTGATGTATTATTCAATAGTCTATTACTCTGGCTGATGTGGTTAATAGAGCCTTGGGAATAAGAATGGAAAAATCTATGTCTTGGATTTCGTCCCAGAATGCACACGCTTGAAAGCTTCAGACTTCCATTCATTAGAGATTATGGTCTTGGTACAGCAAGAAAAAGCTACGGATTCAAACAGCTTTTTGGCCTGCACTGGAAGACATTGCATATGTGCTTGTATGAAAGTCAGTCTTCTGTTAGGAGTATTGTTATTATGTTTTCATTTCAAAAATTAATAGTATAGTTTTTAGACATTTGTTTTCTTTTTATTTATTACTTTTTTGTGGAAATATTTAACCCAGGGCTTTTCCACTGAGCTACATCCCCAATCTTTTTTTTTTTAGTTTTTACTTCAAGACAGGGACTCACTAAATTGTTGAGTTGCTGGAATGGACTGGAAGTTACATCCTCCTGCCTCAGCTGCCCAGAGTGCTGGGATGACAGACATGTGCTATCATGCCTGATTTTATTTATTTCTTTTGGTGAATAGTCTAAATTAAATTTCTTAATATGTTTTTCCCTAAACAGATCATGGATAACTGGGAGCATCATAAAACAAAAGTGGCCTCATATTGGTTGATAAAATTGGACTCACTAAAGCAGCGAAAAGTGAGTAATGCTCAAAAACCAATCTGCCTTTTTAGGTTATGTATTATGTTGAGATGGTTAAACCCAATTTATAGTCAAACTTACATGTGCACATTGGTTTCCTCATTTCTTTTATAAATATTTATTGACTACCTAGTGTGCTCTATATTGTTCTGTGAATAATGTGAGTAAAGAAAATTCAGGTTCTCATAGAGGTCACATCCTACTTAAAAAGGTTTATTAAAATATGTAATAGAAGGTAAGATAATAATAACTACAGTAACGAAAAATAATACTGGGTTACAAATAGTAACATTTGAGCAGAGACAAAGGAAGTAAACATCATGCTATGTAGGTGCCTGAAGATGCCTTGCATCAGGGGGAGGGAAGAGATAAAATAAGACCCTGAGGTAGAAGTCAGTCTGTAAAGCATCTAGCAAGGCACCAGTGTGTTAATTTATAGGACAACTTGTTTTGCTGGGAGAGTGATATGGGGGTGGTAAGAGATACATTTGCACAGATACACAGGACTCAGGTTTCAACTTTATAGGTTACGAAAAGGCTTTGAATTTTATTTTTATGGATGGGTAGTGGTTGGAAATATTTGGTTAGAAGAGTTCCATAGCCTAGTTTATATATCCCTTTTCTGGTGCTGGGATTAGTTTATATATCCTTTTTCTGGTGCTGGGATTGAAACCAAGGCCTCATGCATGCTAAGTAAATGCCATATTGACTTACCTCCCCATCCCTGGTTTATAATTTAAAAGAGTCACAAGAACTGTAGAGTTTATCAAGGGTTGCCCTACACATAGAAAATGTTTGAGTTGTTTGTTCAGATTAATTTGAAGTGCTATGAGCATGACGATGCAAGCCCAAGATTAAATGTGCATGGTGTCCCAAAAGTTGCTCTGCAGAGGAAGAATTAACACCTTCTGGAGTCTCCTGTGCTTGAGCAGAGTATCATAGAGGAAGAAAATGTGGCATCATAGGAGTAGAGAATGACTAGATAAGTTTTAGGGCAATTGAGGCAAAGGCTAGTGAATATTTAGATAGGTTGGAAAGGAAGTTAGTGAAGCAGGACTTGTTATGAACATCATTTTACCTTTTTATTTTTGGACATGCTGAGATGGCCAAGTGAAGATGTTGAGTGAGTAGTTGTACACATGAGTTTTGAGTTTCAGAGCCAGTGTTAGTATGGAGATAATTTTTTTTTTTTTGGAATCCCTCATATATTTAAAGTCATGGATCTAGATGAGATTATAGAGACTAACCATGGTTGGAAAAGAAAGGGGAAGGAAGGATGGGGCTCTGGGTCACACTTATATCTAGGAATCAGGAAGTAGGAGGATTCATTCAAGGGGGCTGAGAGGCCGCAGTCAGGGAATTGTGGGAAAGCTGTGAGAGCTGTGTGCCCTTGAGGCCAAGTTAAAAAAAAAATATTTTAAGTACAGAGTAGTTGGCTGCACCTGATGTCACTGCTCAGGGTTGAGCACTAAGAACTATGGGATATTTTGGGCCATATGGAAGTCAGTGGGGACTACAATCATAAAAAATTCAGAGAAGTGGGTGGGAAGGCTCAATCTGGCCTGGGGTAGGCTCAAGGTAGCAAAAGTAGAATGAGAAAAAGGGCACACAAGTTAGTGAAGACATTTTTTAAAGAAATTTTCATTCAGAAGGGAAAGGTACATGGTGGTAGCAAGAAAGGGACATGGGCTAATGGGAAACTTTAATTCTAAATGAAGATTTTTTTTTTTTGTGTGTGCTGATGAGAATGATATAGAAAAGAGGAATGGCATAGCAAAGAGGTGATAGAGTCTTCAAGTATGTCTTGTCCTAAGCAAGAGCATTTATTTTAGGGATGAAAGACAAAGAATATGATAGTGTGGTGGGGAAATGTGAAAGTTTGAGGGAAGATTAAGAGGGATGTGACGATTGTTCCAAAGAGTTGCAGAGGAATTATTAGAACACTAAGGGGCCTGGCAGAGGCACTGGAACATTAGGTTTTAGAGTTTTTCTCCAGTATTTACATGGTTTTAGTGAAGTTTTGTAGTCTTTTAGTAATACAGGCTACCACTTTCTTTTCTAGGACTTACTGCTAAAAAGATAAAATTGGACATTGGCTTGAATATGACATATATGACATATAAATTACATTTTCTTAAAGAATCTGAGTAAACTGAACTCATTATTGTATATTAGCAAATTCAAAAGATATTTCCTTCATATCCTCCGTGTGCAATTATAATGCTGCTCTCAAGAAAAGTCTACCAACGCTGGTAGCAGAGACAGGTTGCAAGATATATTCTAACCCACGTCTCTAATTCTGGCCTGAATTGATGAAGGTAATAACATTTACTAAAACTGGACCCCTAGATTTCCTCAAGTCTGTGTAATTTCTATAATCCAAAAGAGAGAAGAGTATAGGTAAATTACCCATTAAAACAAATACAGACTCTAAAAATAGATGAAGTTATTTGTAAGGTAATAATATAAGATAAATGTGTCATTTCAAATCAGTGGAGAAAAAATAATTTTCTTCACTAAGTGGTGCTGAAACAATTGACTGTAAAAAAAATTAGATTGGGGATTGTATCTGACCATATACTAACATATATAATCCATATAGATTTCAGTTTGAAAATATCGGAGATTTGAAAAAAAAGATAGATATGTTTATAATCTTAAAGTGGTGAAATAATTTCTAAAGAAAGCCTTGAAACCCAAAAGACTTAAGGGAAAAGATTGACAGATTTGATTTTATTTGATGTTGTGAATGACAAAGAGGTACCTTCCAGCAAGTTTGTTGCATGAAAAGCACTTGAGAACAGGCGGAAGTAGAATTTGATTTATTAAAGTCACCTGAGAATGACCAGCCAGTTGGGGCACAGACTCGTTTCCATCGGAGTTCAGCCCTGAACAGAAATTTTACAGAGTTTTTAATAGTCAGATTTTTACCATACACACAAAGTTTCATGTTAACAAACAAGATACGGCTGGTGTATTTAGAACAATGCATATTGGGTGCATCTGGGCCTGTTTACACTCCTGTTTCAACTTTGGTTTTGGGTATGTTGTTTTTCTCTGTGCCACTGAGGTTGGAGGGAGGAGGAGGTAGGTGGTCAGTGACTTTTGCATGAAAGATAATTCCAGAAGCCAAGGAAGCTGGTTAGCAATAGGGAAGCCATTTCACTCAGTTAAAAGGCAAAAGTGGTAAGGAAATTGAGCAAGTAGAAGGATGGTTTGAGAAAGATAGACATTGTTGCACGTAACACAAAAAGTAATTCCAGTAAACCTATATATGCTTTCTGCAATCAATCACAAGAGACAAACTAGTCTATAAATAGTAATAAATAAGATAGCAAAGCACATTAAAAAGCCATGAAGAGACAATTTATGGATCTTCAAATAGCCAATTAACATGTAAATAGATACTTGGCTTCACTACTGATGAAGAAAAAGCAAGTGAAAACCATCATATTGACAAAAATTAATAAGACAGATAATATCCAGAGATGGGAACAGCACAGATCAAAGGGCTTTTACTAGATTATTAGAGGGAGAATACATTGGTAGAGCTCCTTAGAAGGGCAATTTGCAATATCTATTAAAATTACAAATGCTTTTAACCTTATGACTCAGCAAAAACAACTTAGAGTGTTCTGTTTTACAGAATCATAGCCTGAATGTATAGAAATGTCTGTACATTAGTAATAATTGGCATGTTATTTATGAAAAGGAAACATTTTTGAAACCACCCAAACATCACTCAATAGATTTATCATTAAATAAATTTTGCACCCATGCAATCTGGTTGCATTCAATTGAGTACCATTCCAGAACTCTACATCTTAACCTGGGATATTGTACAAGACTATGACTTGATACCTATGAAGCAAACAAACATTGGTGAAGTTATAACTTTACCATCATGAGTGAAGTGTACAAGCAAGATGTGGACGTCAGGTGTGAGGTCTCAGGGAGTCTGTTCCTCCATCCTCTGCTGTCTCTTTTTCGGTATCTAGAGATATTCCGGCTCAGAGGAACAAGTCTCAACAGTGTGTGGCCCATGCTGGCACAAAGGGAATCTTTTAGACTAAGCTGAGTTCATTTTATCTCCTCTATGTCACCATGAGATCTGTGTGAATAACATCCATTCTTCAGCCAGATAAAATAAAATTCTTGGTCTATTTACTAAGAGCTCTGTCCTACAGAACTTTCTATATGGATAGACATGCTTTGTATCTGTGTTGTCAATGTAGCAATGGGTGGCTACTGAGCAACTGAAATGCAACTAGTGTGACTGAAAAACTGGATATTAAATTTATGTCTAATAAATTGAATTTTAAATTTAAATTTGGTGCTTATACCTTTACAGTTTGAACACAGACAGAACAGGTACTGTCTTCTAGAAAAATGGAGATAAGAGCTTTCTCAGTTATCTTCTTGCTGGTAAATTCAGAGGGTTTGCAAGAATGTGGACTAAGGTCAGCATTGCTGTGGGCACCGCAAAGAAGAAGGAGCAGCACCTGTTAGCATTTTCCCTCTCATGTCACCCTAAAAAGATATTAAGATAGTAGACAAGTGACACAATACTATATATTTTCCTATTTTAAGTCGTGTGTGTGTGTGTGTGTGTGTACTATTCCCATTTCAATCTGCATGTGTGTACTATTCATACATATAAAATCTTAGTGCCATACACACCTGTGTATACACACATATATTTGTGCTTGTGTGTGTGTGTGTGTGTGTGTGTGTGTATGACAGAGAGAGAGAGAGAGAGAGAGAGAGAGAGAGAGAGAGAGAGAGAGCACATTTTAAAAATCTCAAACATTTATTCAGCCAGGCAAACAAGCAATGATATTTGGTGTCATTTTTTTCTTTTGATTTTGTGCATTTATTTGTGTTTTTTCCAAATTAGAATCTTTTTAAAGCATAAGGAATCACAGGATACGTAGGTGTCTCCTGGAAAGGGTCTGGTGAAGTAAAGGGGAGAAATAATTTGCTTTCATGTCCGAAACTATATTCATAATCTCATGGAGAAGCAGGTGAGAGGTGGGCAGTGTCTCTCCTGACGCCAGGGCCTTGCCCCAGACGTTGCTCCTGCCTACATGCCTTCTTCTCACTTTCATTTGCCACTGTTTTTTGAAAGGCTCATTTCCAGCCGTGCGTGAAGCCTGTCTGCATCCCCCTCACCCACACGTTGCTTTTCCCTATTTGAATCTTCATGCTACCTTGCTCTCAATTGTTATTGCGATCCATTTTGAGAAATTTATGATGATTTCTTTTTACCTGTAAAAAACTGGGTTGGGAGGTGGTTGGAGTACATGTATAATCACCTGTAGGAAGTATCCTATAAATACCTGTTGAATCCACCCCAATCTAGGCTCTTTTTCTAAGCTGTAGTAATAGCAAGCTGCTTCCTTTGGTATCCTGTCTTTACTAGTGATATATATTCACTTGACTGTGACGAGTTAAGACAATGCCCTGCTATGTTTTACATGTAGTATGAGAAGGCCTAATAAACATGTTATGTATGTGAATAGTAATAATATTGGTGAATAGGAAAAATTTCGCATATGTTTTAGGGTTGTTATGCCTAACTGGATTTCTAAATTTAGAGTAAAAATAAACATTTGCTTATAAATTTATTAGCGAGGATGTATGCCAGTACACCTCCTCCTCACATGGTGATTTACTCTGTTTAATCTTTTCTTCTAGTTCCAGATGTGAAATCACATTTGAGTGTGAATCATATACTGCTGTATTGAGGGAGCAGACGAACAGAGTAAATACGAGGGCCAAGATGCTTATTTATAATTTATACATTTTTTCTCTTTCTTCCAACTCATTTTTTGCTTCTTTTGGTCCACATTAAGGATATTAATAAAAAGTGTTGGGTGGGGGAAACTGGGGATGTATTTCTTTGTGAAGGCTCTAGGCTTAATCTCCAGACCAGAAACAAAACAAAACAAAAAACAGAATGTCTAACTTCATGTTTTGGGGAAAGTTACAAAATATCCCATTTTCAGCACCAAGCTTGTCCCAGCTTGCACTAATCAAACAATTCCCATCCTTGTTCAGCACGGGCAATTTAACAGACAATTATGTTTTGTGGCAGAAGAATTCATATCTGGAATTTTGGCTCTCAACGAATAAAAAGAATCAATCTCACCTAGAGCAAGTTTATGTTGCAAACAGGGCCCCAAAAATGGCAAGGGAAGGCGAGGCCCAGGCTGTGAGCAAAAGTGGAAATCTAGGATTTCCACATGTGCAACTTATTTGTAGCAATTTTTCTTGCTATGGTCCTGATTACTGTGATTCTTTTTCTTTCTTCAACCATTTTCTTCTTTAAGAGGCTTTTCCCCAAACAGATTCTGCTTTCTTAGATCTGTAGTGATGGGCAGGGACTCCTGGGAAAGGCAGCAGGGATTGGTTTTCAGCAGCATTAGTTTTGGATGACATTCTTCCCCCACTTTGGGGGGCAGTTTAAGAGCTCCTGCCCATGAGCAATCACTGGAATACGAGGAACTCTGAAACAAATTTTTGTGAAATTTTTCATTTTTGTAAAATTAGCTAGACCAAATTTATGGTTCTTTCATCCATATTTACGAAAAGAAGCATAACAAATACGTACATCATGACTACAGATGAAGACACGCAATGGTGAGGTGGTGATCTTCAACAGAAATCAAGATTTCTTTTTCATTGTTTTTTTCTTTCTTTCTTTGTTTCTTTGTTTCTTTCTTTCTCTCTCTCTTTCTTTCTTTCCTTCAAAATCCTTTCTCTTTATTCCAAACATTTTTATGTACTTAAAAGTTTTAAAATTAATTATTTGAAATATTTAAAAGTTCATCCCAGTCAGATATAAAAATATAGAGATGTCCTGTAAGCAATTGGTAGGACAAACTTATATGTGTGTTTAAATGAAATTAGAGGATATGTGTTCAGAACGAATGAATGAGATTTTTTTTCCTGACAGTAAGAGAGCTTATTTAATACTGAGTCAAGGTGCATTGAGAGGGAAAACTCACAGAACTTTTATATAATGAAATCAGAGAGGCAGTGTAAGGGAATAGAGGGACTAAGATTGTAATGATGTGGATTGGGGTTCAGTAATGCTTCTGTCCCTTACTTTAGGCAGGTAACTTTTTGAGGTTTATCACCCTTACTATGAGAGGGTTCTTGGGAGGAAGTAAAACATCACTGGTTATGTACCACTGCCTGAGAATGGACAGAAAGGCTGCAGAGTTCTTTTGTGTAGAATAGAACTAAATGAAATATAGTCTGTTGGCTCATAACATACTGATATTTCATTTGACTCTCTGTTGAAATTTTGTGCTATTTCCTTATAATATAAAGAAAAATGCATCCAAAACAAACAATAAATGTAGAAATGTAGGTCAGCTGTGGAATGAAGAATTGGGTATTTCAAAAAGTTACCCATTTAGAAAACCAAAAAATTCTCACGGATTTCCATTGAATACATAGATTATTTGACTCATCCTTTTGGGTGTAAAAATTGTCAGTAGTTACTGTGACACATTGTAGGCTCAGTCCCCTGGATATCAGATTCTAGAAGTAGACGTGCAGGGGACTTATGTGTGAAGACACCTAAGAAATAAGGAGAGACAATTTGGAGCAGTTTGGAAGGGCCTTTGGACTGTCTGGAAGATCAGACACCTGTGAATGGAAGGGAGGAGGATCAGGTAATAAGAGTGCCAGACTTCAGTGAGTTCTAAGGAAGTCATGTCAGGCTGACAGGGAGTCCAGAACAAGGACTGCCTGTGGTTGCCATCATGTGGAGGAGTAGCCCTATCGTGTTATCCGAGCCATGTGTAATTCTTGGCTCTGAGTGGTCTGGTGCCAGCAGGAGCATAGCTTGGGTATCGCAATGAATCCTGAATGAGAAAGCACCAGCTAACTGCACTCTTTAAAATGGGTTCATTCAAGTGGCTTGTACCAATAGCAATAGTGATTCAACTTCATTTGACAATCGCTTATTGGTTGCCAGTTCTGTGGAAGGCCTGTGTGAGGCGCTATGGGGGATTTTGAGAGTTCACTTATTTATTTGCTGCCCCCAAAATGTACCTGACACATATTTATAAAGGGATTACCATGCCCCGAACACTATCCTAGTATGAATGCACATCTTAACTCTAGTTAGAGACCATTTCTGAAATGTGTATCTCACCCTTTCTGTTCATTAGAATGTTTTAACACGGTAACATTAGAGCACTGCGTGCACAAGGTCTCCCACATGCCTTCCTTTTTGTGTGTGTGCTTACGCTCTTGGAAATAAAAGAAAATTACTTACCTTACTTCATATGTTCCTTAACGGGTATAAAATATAAAGGTCAAGGCTATGGGAATTTAATACTGAAAAGAATCCTCACCAGGTGAAAATGGAAACAGTTAATCTTATTCAATGTCATGATGTGGTAAATCCACACGTGCATGGTTTAGCTCTCTGCCCAGAATGCAGTTGCTTTAAATAGCCTGTAAGGAAATATATGTAAAGTAGGAAACTCCTGATGTGAAATCTAGGCATAAACCAAGACTGGAGGGTGATGAGAAATTAGCAGTGACAGGAAGCTTGTACTATATTTGCATTTACTTTAGGGCTCTAACAGGTCCTTGTTTATCCACTCTTTCTTCTCTCTGTAGCAATTTCTTTTTAAATGCCCGCTGTCGTTGCTTCTGCCTGCGTGCTGATGCTGGTGTTTCCCATTTCTTTTCCATTTGGGCTGACATAGATGCTGCTCCGAGCTGTTCGTTTTGCATCAGCAAAGATGCCTTTTACCCCATAGCCTTGGCTGCTGCACGCATCATTAGTACAGCATGTAGTGATTTTAATGTTATTTCTAGACCGCCTTCACCTCATGCGATTATTTTAATTTAGGACCAACTGTTCAGCCATATGGAGCAGTTTGTCATTCAACATCTGTATATTCTTGCAAAATATGAATTTGTCTGTGTGCTTTATGCCTTCAAATGTGCCATATTTCATATGGAAAAGACAAATCTTTTCACTTTATTAATGTTGTCATTGACTGAATCTCCCATTTATTTTTTCCCACGGAGAGCTTAATGGTAGATTGGGATGCTTTTAGAAGTCATAATGGAAGGAAATGGCTACGTATATTCTATAAATTAGCCTTATTTGAGCCCACATATAAACACAAGGGCACCTTGCTGACCATTTATTTTTGTGTTTCACAAATTATTCATTTTCTACCCAATTTCTTCTAATTCTAAAGCACCTGTGTTGTGGTTTGGATCTGGAGTGTCTCCCAAAAGTCTCATGTACCTAGGGATACTGTGTACTGATGGGAGGTGGGACCTAGCTGGAGGGTGTGGATGCTTGGGGCTTGACTTGGAGGGGTGTGTGCTGGTTCCGCCCTTCCTCCTTGACCTGTCTTTGTTCTGCTGTGCCATGAGGAGCTTTGCCTACAGCTCCAGCTCTGGCCCCTGACCTGGCCCCTGTCCTTTCATGGGATATCACCATTTCCCAGCCACTCACCCATGAACGGACTGTGACCTTTTGAAGCTGTGTGCTAAAATAAATCTTTCCTCCCTAATTTGTGGATGTCAGATATTCTGTTCCAGCAACAAAAAAGTAACCAAGACAACCAGGAATCCAGAAGAGCATCACAAATAGAACTGACACTAATTTATATCATCCTGGTTTGACCTTTGTTTCATCTTTTCTCTGCCTTCTTGATATTATTTAATGAGTGTTTTGCTAAAGGTACATTCTTTCTCTCTTACCGGTATATCCTTGTGAACAAATTGGTTCAAACCTTGTAGTCAGTTGTGAGTTGAAAGTTGTCTAGGCAGCCCTGTTAGTGCACAATGAACTCATTTCTCTTCACAAATATCACTTGCCTGCAGTAGAATCTGAATCTAAGAAGAGACAGTTGGTTTCTCTCCTAGGCCTTTGTCATTGGAATGTGGAAAGACAAATTGTGAGGCAGTATTGGAAAGTAGCCAAGAGAACAGATATGAATTTATATCTGTTTACTTACTAACTCTGTAAAATTGGGCAAACCACTTATCTGTTATGTACCTGAGAGAGCGCTTTTAAAATAGGAGATTCAAAATGTTTTCACCACCAAAAGTTTTTCATAACATTTAAAAAGCAAAAATCTAATCCAACTGAATTCACTCAGTAACAGTGACCCTATAGGAAGTAATATATTATTTTTGCCTATCTCTTAGTTTGAGTTATTTTGTCTTTTCCAATAAAATTATTAATATATGTTATCACGGAATCTACATTACCTGGATGATGTATATTGTTTGGAAAGGGACTTTGTACAAGTAGTACCTAGTCATGTTTTTGTTTTCAGATTAAATGAATCCATATATATATATATATGCTTAGGACAGTACTTGGTGCATAATTAGTCCTTAAATATTCGTGTTAGCTCTGTTTTTTGCCTTGCATGCAAAGGTCTTACATTTCTTGCAAAGAATAATTCTCTAAGACGAGCAACAACTAAGGGGTAGACTTTCTTCAAGCCTTGGGGACATGATAATTGTATTACAAACATGGGCATGATTTTTCCCTTTATGTAGACAGTAGACTTCAGTAGTTTAAACAACAGAGGAAGAACTATACTCTCACAGATAATATAAAAGGGTGGCCTCGGGTAAGGTCTTCCCAAGGAATGATATTTGAGTTAAGACAAAGAAGTTCACCAGGTGAATAGATGGGAGACTATTGCAATTAGAAAAGAACATATGTGACGATTTAGATGAGCGGTGAAGAATTTGGGTCGTCTCCTCATGACTTCCGAGTTGCAGAGTGGTTCTCTTGAACCGGCCCTTCTCCTTAAAAACTGAAGGCAAGGAGAAGCAAAGGGGAGGGCTAGACCATCATGTTTTTAAAATGTTCTCTAAATTAAGAATAAATTACATGTACAGTACTGGCCAACTAGAGAATCACCTTCTCATAAGGAAGATTGTCCAGTGTTCGGCGTGGAACATGAAGATCATATGCAGTAGCCGCCCTGCTGTTTGGTTCTCTTGTATCATATGCATTTACGTGAGGCCTATTTAAAATTAAATGAGGGAATGCCCTGTAGTCTCAAATTCTGTATTATTTTAAAGTTGAGTAATTCTTTTTATAATATAATGTGAAAACTTGTTAATTTAGGGTAATGGTAAATTCCCAGTACTGATAGCACTTCAGATTGTTATTTCATTATAACTCATATTTATTCTTGGAATAAGTTTATGGAAACACATTAATTGGCTACTTTTTGTTCGTTTCTTCCTAGATTATGAATTTTGGCCTGTGATTACTCACTAATACATTGTCCAATCATAGAAAAGAAAATTGGGAAATGAAATTATTTAAATTTATCATTTACTGCTCCATTTGATTCTTACATCACATGAGTCATGACTATTGCTTTCTATATTAAAAATATAAAGAATTAAACTAATAGCTTAAATGAAAAATTTAAAAAACCAAAGGCATAAGTTAGTGCCTGCTATGCATATTTTATTGGTTTTATTGTGAATAATTCATATTAAAGTTTTTAAAATGTTCCACTTTATAATTAGGCATTCATTAGCTATAATAATGAGTGTTCCAGAGCAATGTTTTTTCACAAACTACTTTATTACAGATGCATTATCTGTCCTTACTCATCTCTCTTTGCAGACACACCCTTACCTACTACAGGGTTTGCATTTCTGTTCCTGCTTCCCATGAGGGAGGATGGAAAAGGGGCCAAATAACGCTGCTTGGGCATCCACATGAGACGCTGTGGCTGCGTTCTTTGGAACATAAAATGTCATTATGAAAGCTTCTTACCAGATTGATTTTTAAGGAGATGTTTATTTCAAGTGTACTTCAATGAGAGGAAAACTAGTATCCCTTCATTAATATTGCTATTATAAGAAAGCAGCACCTTTTTCTTCTATTTCCTGTTCTTTATGTTTGTTCCTGCTGAAAGGAAGTTTGTCTACATGCCACCTTCATGTTTGAAAGTCTTCCCCCCACCCCCCGTTTTCATCTTTTCCTCTCATTTTTATAGACAGTGTCCGTAACTACGTAGATAAAACAAAGAGTAGAAAATCTTTGGTGAATTGAAATTAGAATAACTATTTTTGGTTGTTGGTTTTAAAGACTTTTGTTCAAAATATCTGCATCAAATAAGAAGAATCAAATACATATGACTAAGACAAAGTTGCTCTTCCCAAAAGCTTTCTGTATATTTTGTAGGATTTTTCCCATTTCAGTTGTCCCGGTTGACTGTTGACTATAGTCCTTGTTTCATGATAGTCTCTCCTTGTTAGTGTGTGTGGCTTACTTGGTGATTTGAAGGGTAACATACTCCATGCGAGCTCAGTACTGAAAACAAAAGGTAAGATAGTAATAATAACCTGTATCTTATGTAGTGGTTTCCCTTCATTTCCTTGGATTGCTAGTCTCAAGAAACTTTTTCTTGAATTCAGCATTCACCAGCCCCTTCCTTGCTTTCTTTATATTTTTTAAATTGTATCTCCAGATAGTCTGCTATTTTAGTCATTTTCACTTCTATTGAAAGAGCATCATACTGTGTGTAGTCTGATTGAGGGGTTGCATGGGGTTCTGGGAATTGACCCTGTGGCTTTCACATCAAAGTACCTCTGCGGCTCAGGCAGGACTCAAACTTGTGATCCTCCTTCTTCAGCTTCCCAATCTGCAGGGATCAGAGGCATGTGCCACTTGCTCAGCTTCTGATATGTATTTTTTAATTTGCCATTATGTTATCCAAGTTCTCTTCACTGTAAGTTACATTTGGTTCAGTTTGAGTACTGGATTATGATCTAGATGTGTGAGTATACCACTATTATTTATCTACTGTATAGTTCTTGAAGAATTAGGTTGTTTGTAGGTTTTAATAACTGAACAGATTTATAAATAATCTATACAAGCTTCCTTTGACTACCTTGGAGAGATTCTCTTAGGAATAAAGGTGTTAACATATCTTACAGGTGGGTTTCCAAATTCAGGAGGCATGCCAGACTCAGTGATTGCATCAATTTATACTCACAACAAAGTTTAAAGACCCTGTAGACCTGTGAGCCCCTCCAGAATTTGCTAGTGTCAGACTTTCAATATTGGTCATTTAGATGGATAGACTTTTAATTGTAATTTAGAGGTAGTCTCTGTAGTCTCAAGAGTTTTCTTTTGCTTATTAGGCATAGTTGTTTCTTCTTCTGTGAAATGTCTGTTTATAAATTTTTGCCTATTTTGCCATAACTGTTTAAAAATTTGTCAGGAACTCTTTATATATTCCTGATACTAATCCTTTGTTTGTTAGTCATGTTTTAAATATATTTCCCTGTTAGTAAGTTGATAGTTTATCTTGTTATCTTTAATGACCAGAAGCTCTTAAATTTAACATAATCAAAGTCTATTCTGTTTTGTAGTCCATATCTTTTTTGTGACTTAAGCAATCTTTTTTCCAACCTAAAAATAGTTGTCTAAAATATAGTCTAAAAGATATTTATTTATAATTTCCATCAACAGACTCAGTAGTTTACTTTTTAATATTTAAGATGTTAAATCTTCCAGAATTGATTTTAGTTCATAGAATGAATAAATGTTTATTTCAAGTTATTTTTCATAAAGATTATTATTTTTAAATCTCCATTTGAACATTTTTTTCTCTATTGTCATTTTGCACTTGTATCATATACCAGCATTTCATAACTAAGTGGATATTTTTCTGGACTTTTAATTTTATGCTGTTGTGTTATTTCTCTCTCTCTCTCTCTCTCTCTCTCTCCCTTTTTCCTTCTCTGTGTATGTGTATCTGACCTTTCCACCTTAGATACACACGTCCCACCTTCCCCCTCCCCTGAGATTTTAAATACTTTCCTTTTCCCACTAGGTTTTGGACATAGTGAAGACAAGTGTCCGTACAATCCTTCCACGCATCTGGAAGGTACCTGATGTCGAGGAAGTAAATTTATATCGGATATTCAACCGTGTTTTTAATCGCTTGCTTTGGAATCATGGCCAAGGACTTTGGAATTGTTTCTGCGATTCAGGGTAAGTTCTAAGTAATTTTTTTATTATTGTGCCTTTTAATATTTTACTGCTTAGTTTCAAAGGTAGACCAGTAAAAATGATTGAATTTTCAATAATGTTTTTAAATGTGGATTTTAACCACCTGTAGTTGTTAGTACTCAACTTTAATTTATATCAGTTAAGCTGATTTAGATGGGATGATTAATATGAACACAACAGCTTGTGACTAATTAGACTTTAGTCAAGAAAAGGGAGTCTTAATTAATGAAAAATACTTTATTACAAACCAGTATCTTTCAAGTTCTTTGGGTGTTTCCTTATGTAGCTGACTTCTAACATTATGGCTACACTCTCTGAGATTCCAGTAACTCCAGAGTTGCTGTGACTTATTGCTAGTTTCTTGTCAAAAGATCTCAGACCAAACATTCTGATGCCCTTTCACTCAGAAATGTCTTCCCTTCCTATCATACCTTAACCCTAGTGTTACTCTCCTAATTTTACAAGCTTAGTATTTTTGAGGCATTCTGTCAGTGCTGTCTGTATCAAATCACTTACTCAATCCTATTAGTTTTTTTAATCACATTCCCACTCAGGCTACTCTCCATAATTTTTCATTCATTCTTGCAACAGTTACCAAGTACTCACTTCACAAGATACATTTGTAAAGACCAAGTTGAATCTGATCCAACTATTGCTTCCCCTGACCCACAAATAACAATGATAGTAATTATTAACTACACTACTTTCTTTGTGCCAGACATTGTTTAATCCCTTACGGATGTTGAGTGACTTAATCTTCATAACATCACTTATGTTCTGCACTTTCTCCTTCTCACAGATCAGGAATCTGAGGTGCAGATAAGTGCTAAGGACCAGAGAGACTGGCATTTGAGCAGTTGGCCTTGACCTCAAAATAAGCTCTAATGTCTTTATAAGACAAAATAGGATGTACTCACAAGGAATTGTTTAAAAAGAGACACAAAGAGAGTACAGAAGGATTTCAGACAAGAGGAGCCTTTTCAGCCAAAGGGATAAGTGAAATTAAAAAACTTTTAGTCATTTCTGCCTCCCTTACCTACCTTATCGTTAAGGTCATTTCCTAGAATCTAGTAATTTTCCAAATTTATTATCACACTCAAACTTATAAAAAGTTATAAGACTTTCTGATACGCTGATTATTTATTTTTCCAGTCTTCTCTCTTCTTATTCTTCTACCTGAACTCTGTTCCAGAAAAACAAGTGCACTAGTTTTTAAGTATCCTAAAAATGAGTCCTTTGTATACTATTTATATCCTAAATAAGCACCTACACTTTACCTACCTGTTTTGGAAAATCCTAGCAGACTGTTCTACTCTGAAATGACCTCTGAATGTCAACTTACAGTATTCTAGCTATATTCATTCATACCATTTGTGAACTCCTAACTGCTAAAGAAATGGCTCAGCAGTTAAAGTGCTTGTTTAGCAAGTGCTAAGTACCTGAGTTCGAGTCCTCAGCACCACATAAGCCAGGCATAGTGGCGCATGCCTGTAATCCTAGCACTCAGGAGGCTGAGACCGGAGGATTGCCCTTAGTTCAGGGCTACTCTGTATTTTCTCTCAGCTTCCATTAACTAATTGGAAGAATTCCTAAGGGACTGAAGGATGTGATGATATCTGAGAATAATTTTGACTATAAGTTATTTCTGTATATACTATACTTCATAGCTTCCTGATTGATAGATTTCTATACAAAGTCTCCCAATGTGAGCTTATAATTGAATGTTTTCCTGTTTATTGATCTACTCGCTTAATGCTATATCCAAACCTCTGCTATTCTCAACTGTGGATGGCAATGAGACAGTCTGTTGCTAGAACTGATGCTGGTGGTTCAAGTTCACGGGTAATCTCTAATCCAAGACCTCAAAGATATCTGTAAAATGCAGTTCTTTGCCTCCAGGTCTCCTCTTCTCCGACCTTTTTGGCTAACGTACTGTAGCAAACATACTTGACTTGGTAATTTCCTTTTTGCATTCATAACATACTTCTGCCTCCAAATTTTCCTGGTGCAGTCTTTTACTATTGGCATGATAGAGACAATAAGTTTTCTTAATTGAAAGTTTCCTAAATGTCTAACACTATTTTCATGTCAAATATTAATAGTTTCCCCAAAAATATTTGGAGTAAGATTACTATTATCTCACTTGACTGATAAAGGCAGTTGAAGCATTAGTAATGGTGTAGCTTGCATTTGAGCCCAGGTAGCCCGAGTCAGGAGCCCCAGCTGTTAGTTTTACGCCTTACAGACTCTCTGGAAACCAGATTTACCAGTAGTCACCAAACTTGTTTTACTGCAAGCTCTGAGGCATTCACTACATTCACAGCCTTTTGTACCTGGGCAGGTGGACTGGGAGGGTAGTTTTGATTCAAATTTGGCCCTGTTCTTCACCTCTTCAATTTTGGTGGTTTGTAGAAGTGTGTTTAACATGAAATTTTGTTTTGTGACTTTAAAAATAATTTTTAGGCTTCCTCGGTTTAATGAAGTCACATAGGACTGTGTGTGCATCTTATTGTCATTTTGGATCTAGCATTGCCCTGTGAGACGTACGCCTGGTCTCAGTTCTAATGAAATGATATTCATATTAGGTGTAGCTTTTTAGATGTAAATTTTTGGAAACAATATAAGCCATAAAAACTCTGGACCATCTTGACTCCCTCCTCTGTCTTTCCACACATCCAAGAATAAAGCAAAATGAGCTACCCCTGTCCAACTCCAGAAACACCACAGAAAAGTCTAGATTTTGGTGATAGTTTTCTTTAAGATTAACCCAAAGTTTTTGCTGATGTGTCAAACACAAAAATGAGGTTTTTTTCCTTTTCAAGTTTGAAGCCCATGCCTTGAAATCTTTTTTGTTTGTTTGTTTGTTTGGTTGTTGTTGTTGTTGTTTTTTTTTTTTTACATGCCACCCCCGAGAGGTTTATGAGGACCCATGTAATCTATGGGATCTCTAGAGGAATAGCTCTTGGAATTTTTGCCATAAAATTATCTACCAAGATTGACTGTGCTAAGGGAAGTCTAGTATTTTGTGGGACCCAACTCAGATCTGAGATCCTGGGAAAGATGATGACATGAAGTCAAGTTTCAGCAGAGACCTCAGGAACGATAGAAGTTTGCCAGGTAGATCAGTGGGCAGGGTTGGAGGAGACGTGGCGGCGGAAGTACTGTGAGAGGACTGCTATGCAGTTTATCACGTCCTCTGTGTCCACTAAAAATCCTGATATGCAGCAACCTCCACAAGACAAGCTTTTTAGCACTTACTGCCAAAAGCTTTTCCTGAGGGAGGTTTTCATGTTAAAGTTTTCCTTTTAGAATTCTAAGGCAAAACTACATTTAAAGAAAATTCTAAAGCAACCGTATCTGTTTCTCATTATACCTGCTGAAAATTAACGCCTAACTGACATTCTACTTAAAATGACATGAACCTCCTGATGATTCACTCAGTTGATATATTATCCAGGATTTTTTCTTTCAACTTTTCTCTTTTTTTCTGACCAATCAGCAATTAGTACTTCTACCAGAGGAGAAAGAAATCAGTTTCATTCTTTAGATAAATGCTTTATTAAATATTTTGATGAGAAATGGGGTAAAATTATTGGATTACTGAATAAGAGTTTTAAAAGTCTTTAGACTTCATTAACTTTCCTGTGTTGTCAGAAATACTCATATTCTATATTTTGTCATTGTATTGTTAAAAGACCATTTAAAGTCACTGACTTTCATACTTCTCTGAGGATCAGGGAAAGCCAAGAGAACTTTTGAATCATTTAATTTTTATTTTTAAATTCATAGATTATGGTGCTTCCATTTCCTTAGAAGTTCGATTCAGAAAACTGGCAGTTGAAATCCTGTGATTAAAAAAAACCAAAACAACCAACCAAAAACAAACAAACAAACAAACAACCACGTTACTTACCTTATCTCACCATTTAACTATTTCTACCTTCTTCCATGTTCTTAAAAAACCTCCTATTGTTAGTACTGACCTTGGAGGCGTCTCACTGTTACTGGATGTGGACACCTTCAGTGGGAAGCACAGGTTTTCTTTGTGTGGAAGGTCCTCCGCTCGCATACTAAAGAAAAATAAGTCTTGTTCATTTTTCTGTCTTTAGGAAAGATTTTGTTCTGCTGATACTTCTGATAGATAAAATGCTTTAACAAAGTGTAATATAGCGTTTGCCACTGGGTAAGTGTACACCCAACACACACACACACACACACACACACACACACACACACACACACACACATAGAGCTTAATTTAAATATTTTAAAAGTGGCTATGTCTCACATATTATTCAGTTACATCACATTAGAGTGTTTGAGAAATCTTCTCTCATTATTTTACTTATCTTTAAACTCCATGTTAATTTAAAAAATACTACGAATGTGCTGAGAGTAGATATGATAAGTGACTATAATTAAAAAACAAATTCATCGCTATTGAGAATAGAGGATGGTGATCAAGGAAGACTTCTGTATACATATTAAGAATCCCTACAGAAGGAATAGTGCTAGGTAGGTACTCAAACCAGAGATTATGTTCTATGTATATTTGCACTCATATGAACTTTTTATGTCTATGAACCCAGGCACGTAGAGGCTGCTTGATTATAACACATTGATTTTAAATATATTCCTTAATTTATTTTTTCAATTTTTATTAAGTTATTTTAAACTGATTTTATATTATATAGCTAGAGAAATTGATAACTTTTGTTATCTAGTATTTCTTATATTTGGGGATTGTTTAAATTATGAGTTAATTTAACTAGTATGTTACCTTTTGACCCCTGTTTCCTGTGGGGTGGTAAGGTGTCTTCTGATTTCACTCATGATTATAAATTTAGTGAATGAAAATAACTTTTACTTCTTAGTTAAGGAAGAAAAAACAATATCATATTTCATCCTGAATATTTAAAAACATAGAAGAAAATTATGTTTCTTTCCATTAATTCGTTTAAGTCTTTCTGTAAGAAAATCTGTCATTGGCTGCTGATATGCTGACTTTTCATGTTTCTCCTGAAAAAAAAATTGCCTTTCTAATAAAAAATATTTCTAAAGTGTTTTGTAAAACTCCAAATAGCAACCAAAGTTTGAAAATGGGATATTGGGAAGTATATATACTTTCCCCATTGGGAAGTATATATTTTTTCAGAAACACATTCTCCTCAATATTTTTTTCCCTTCTGGAAATCTCTTCTCACTCTAAAGACTACATGAATTGTTTTATGGAAAATGAGACTTGAACCATTGCCAAGTCTCAAACCACTGTCCCCTGAAGGGTTGAGAAGAGTTTCATTGACACTCAGGAATACGTGTCTCTCGCTCTACTCTAGCTGTGCTTGACTCCCCCCTTTTGAGCCCTATTCCCTGTGAGGTGGTGAGGTGTCTTCTGATTTTACTCATGATAATAAGCTTAGAAATTGTCAACACACACACACACACACACACACACACACACACACAAGATTTCCTGAGAAATGTGCACTAGCCCCCCACAAAGGGCTAGGTCAAGGCTTAACTGCAAAAGCTAGGCTGAGGCCGGGGTAGCCCTCCAAAGGGCTAGGCAGAGGCCAGGGCTAGGTTGAGGCCAGGCCAGGGCTAGCCCTCCAAAGGGCCAGGCCGAGGCCAGTACAGGGCTCAACTCCAAAGGGCCAGGCCAAGGCCAGGCCAGGTCTCACCCCCCAAATGGCCAGGCTGAGGCCAGGCCAGGGCTCGCCACCCAAAGGGCCAGGCCAAGGCCAGGCCATACGACCTGCTTTGGAATAACTGAGAGTGCTAAGGAAGTAAGGATTTTAATTTTAACTTTACGGTTCCCAAAGGACAGTACTTACTGAGAGAGAAATGTTTCTAGAGTGCAGAATCTGTGCTGTAGGAACATCCCGGGTATAATTACATCTGAGAGTATTTTAGAAGAGATGGTTATAATCAAAGGCTTAACCCAAATTCTCCTAGTACAGAGAGATCACAAACTAACTTGTAGCACATTGTTAGTGTTAACCTAAACACGCACTTCTACATACCTAAATTCTAAGCATACTTAATTTTTGAGAATTAACATCCATGTATTACAAATATTTGGATTTGGAGTAACTCCATTTCTGAGGAGACATTGACTAACTTTCCTGTTAGCTACCCAGATTTGGCAGCATCAAAGGCTTTAACAAAAAATGATTGCATGAATTTGATGTTGACTTTATAATTGATTAATTTTGTAATTTGTATTTATTCTATAACTTCCAGTCATCTGTAGTTACTATGGATACGAGAAACCATTTCTACTTGTTTTTATTGGTTTGTTGCTAGGTAAGTGATAGAGCTGGTTGCCATTTTTATCAGTAAACTTGAAGTTATGTCTGTTTCCATGCCAACAGATCCTCGTGGGAGAGTATATTCAGTAAAAGCCAGGACGTGGTGACTCCTTCACAGCTCCAATGCTGCCAGCGCCTCGTGGAACTCTGTAAACACTGCCTGCTAGTGGTTTATAAGCATACAACTGACACCAGAGGATCCCTCTCAGGCTCTGATGCTGACTTGAGTAATTCCAGGTACTTGTTCAGATCCTCTACCTCCCATGAGGCTTTATGCAGGACACAAACTTGAAGGACTGTTTCTGTTTATGTAACTAAGGGAAATCTAAGGACTGAAAATGTATGCATGCTATAATTGGTAAAATATTTCTGATGAGCATACTCTTTAAAATACTGAACAAGGGCAGCAGTCAACAACGTGAAGGTGTAACAAAAAATAATATACATGAAAATGAGCTTATTTGGGTTCAGGTAGTTTTGCTATCAAAAAACAAAGTGAGTGCATCCAAAACTGTAGTAAATTTAGCTTTTGTTCCCCAATAGGGATATTTCAACATCTGTCCTTGAGTCCACTGCAGTCGGGAAGATGTCTTTGCTTTAATTTTATTGTGCAGCATGTCTTCACTACTCCTTTCATCACCAAACAAATCTGTACGAGGTGAATTTTTGTCAAGTTCTATTTCAAAATTGAATTTTACTAATGTTTTCCAGTTAAAGTAAGTAGTTTGAAGAAACATACGTGTTTAAGCTACAAAGGTCCACAGAGTCAGTAAGGAAGGAGTACCTTTTAGCATTTCTCAAGACAACACTAGTTATTAGAAATTAAGATGAATATGTAACTTTAGTTTTGTTACTTGTAAGTTGCAATACTATTCAAGATTGAAGAGAGTCAGCCATAACTTTGAAAATCTAAGTGATAGTCAAAAAGAGTTAACTAATGTTTGAATAAAACTTGGAAAATGGAGCTGCTAGAGCTTGAATTTTCTTTCTGAAATAGTCAAAAATCTGTTTACTAAAAGAAAATTCAAGGAGGGTAGTAAAATCCAACTTTGTACAAAAATGACCCGCCACAGCAAAGTGGTTCAGAATATTTTCTTACAAAAAGTGTTGAGAGATCTGTTTTTAGTTTTGGTCTCAGTTTCCATCATTGTCCTGTTTTAGGATCTTTAATGTATTTTACCTCTGTCTTGAAAATTGGAATTGACTGATTGCAATCATGGTAGAGGTAAAGTTAAACATTAGTATTTAAATTTTATAAATACCTAAGTTCTGTGCTTTAGTGATTTGAAGCAAATTATTGACATAAAATCATTACATTCATTAGTAGTTGAATGTCATTTAAAAGAAGGACATAATTTTTGTTTACACAGTACAGTGTATAAATGAAGTTACTCCTCTTTAAGGGGTGTATCGCAGGAGCACCATCAAGGAAACTAAGTCCCAGTCTGGGGAGAAGTCAGTCATACTCTACCTGTCATCCCTGTAACTCCAGATTTCATAACACAATTTCTGTTGAGGGATCATATAGCTTTTGTGGATAGGTGAAACAGGACAAGTCTTCCTGGTTACTCTGGAGCAGGAGGTGATGCCTTACAGTTGGTAGGGGGCTTTTGACTTCCTTCCTGGTTATTCGAAGCCTTACTCCTGACCTGGGAATCTTGAGTTCTGGACTTCTGATTAGTGCTCAGAAAGGCATTGGTGCTGTGAAGGTAAAAGCATTTGGGGTGTAAGTGAATATACTTGCTTTCCTGCCCACTTTCAGAACCCTTCGAGAAAGAAATGTGGGAGTCCCACACAGAATGTAGCAGTATTATCGCTAAAAGTTACATTGAGGCCATGGTATAAAAGTTAACTTGTTGAGTTTTCTAAATTTGAATTCTATCATTAAATGTGTCCAAGGTCCATCATTACCCTATAAATACTCATTTCTGTAGCGAAGGTAGGAAGGCAAGTGAGAATGTGTCTTTTCTGTAGAAGGACAGAGCTAGTCAGAAACAGAGGCTATGACAAGCATGTCTTTTTTCTTCTTTAGAATCTACAAGTCAGATAAGACGGTTCTGATGACAGGCCCAGAGGTTTACACTAATAGACATTCTTCTACATGGAATCAAGTGGCAAATAAGCATTTTTACCTAATAACTAGCTATTAAAACTCAAGTCAGCCAGGTATGGTGACGTAGTTCCTTAGTCTCAGTCCTCTGGGAGGCCGTAGCAGGAGGGAGAGGAGTGCAAGTTTAAGCACAACATGTGCAATTTAGTACTTAGAGGGAGACCCTGTTTCAACATCAAAACAAAAATTGGCCTCAGTCTGAAAACTCTGAGTTGATCTCTAGTACCACAAAATAAATAAAACTCAAGTTAATGTCATATTAATTTGAAGACATAAGTTATTTCCCATCATAGATACAACCTACAGCATTTTACATTGTATATAATTCTTTATATTTGCTATTAGATTAACTTATTTATAACATATCCCTGGTACAATAGCCATATGAATTTGTATTTATACATAAATATTAATTATATATATATATATATATATATACACATACCTAATATACTTTTGGGGTCGATGTAAAAAAGTTTATGGTGGGGAATGTCTTTGGCTAATTTATCTATAACATTAAAGGAGAAAAAATAGAATTAACATTAGGTTTATGAACCATCTTTATTTTGATCAAAAAATTGAGGGATGCTTCCTAAGATGTTTAGAGTATATGACATTTATTACATAGAAAAATGTGTCCTTCAACCTTTTAATCTGAGAAAAATAATGATTTATTGGGAACCCATAAAAAGTTGTTTCTCAAAGGTTAGCTCATAATGACTCAGCAAATAGAACTTATAGGTAAACCTAAATGGTCAATTAGAATACACACACACATACACACACACACACACACACACACACATACGTATGTGTATATTGAATGCTGGAGTTTTGGGGACTTGCTTAGTACTTCACCATTCTTTTAAATTCTAATAAACCTAAAATAAGTATAAGGAATTCAATTGTGTTTTTCTGTATTAAGTAGTAATAGTTAGAGTGTGAAATTTTAAATACAAATTTGAATATCTTGAATGAGTATTTAACATATGGCTTTTATGAAATAGAATGTAAACAATGGCAAGAATTACTTTAGTCATCACTGGAGTCATCATCATTAGCATGTCAATTCTCAAATGCTTCCATACATCTATAAATTCAATGCAACTTGTCTTGGTCACTTTCTCATCACTGGGACACAGTAGTCAACATGTTCAGCTTAAGGGAGAAGAGGTTTATCTTGCAGCTTAGAGACCTTGTGACGTTGGCTGGCTATGGTAGAAGGGATGGCAGAGAAGGGCCAGGTGGAGAGCAGCTACTCATCTGATCAGGGCCAGAAAGAAGAGAGAGATTGGGAGAAGCTAAGGCAAGAACATATGCGCTTCCATGTTAGTCCCTGTGAGATCCGCCCTTTCCAGCAAGGCCCTGCCTCTTAAAAGCATGTGAAATCAGTAGATTCACCCCCTTGGTCCAATTGGAGTCATTATCTTCCAAACACATGAGGCTTTTGTGGCCCATTCTAGATCCAAACCACAACATTGTGTCCCTGGCCCCCAAAATACACATATCCTTCCCATTATGTGAAAGAATTTAGTCCATCTCTAAGAGCTGCAAAGTCTTAACATTTCTAGCACTGCTAAAAATTTCAAGTCCAAAGTCTTTTCTAAGACTCAAGACAAACTCTCAACTGTGAGCTTCTTTGAAAATTGAAGGAAAACTAAACACGTCTAACTAAAATGGCACAAGGTAAAGATTTTCATTACAAAGGAGAGAAATAGGAGAATAAAAATAAATTGGACCAAAGCATGACCAAAACCCAGCAGGGCAAACAAATGTTAAATCCTGTAGCTCCATTATATTCTGAAGCTCTTATTCCAGCACCCGCTGAAAGCTGTTGTGAGATATGGGCCCTAAGGCCTTGGGTGGCCCTCTGTCTATGGCAGTGCCTGATACAAATGCCCTTCCTCTATGGCAGTAATGGCTTCTCTCTTGAGGTGACCTTCTCCCTATGGCCTTCTTCAACAAGATGACCAACATTCCCAGCATCTCCAAATTCCTGGGGTCTCCAGTGCACTCAGCCTCACTCTCACAGCTTTATACACTGTCCTCTTAGGGGTCATTGCCTGGCCTTCTAGGCCTTCCTCTAAAATCTGGGTGGAAGCCTTCATGATTCTATGCATTTGCATTCTACATGCCTGTAACACCAGCACCTAATAGGTGGCCCCAAGGTCGCTGAGAGCTTGAGCAGTAGCTTGGCTGCTTTGGACCATGGCTGCTGCAGGGACTCAGGGGTTCTAAGAACTTGGATGGCTGGACTCTGGTTGCTGAACTCCGGCATACAGTTTCTTCTGCAGCCCTACAAGGTACCTTGGAGCATTCTTCTTAGAGCAAAGACTTTTGCCTTTGCACCATTGAACTGAAGGATAGGATCTTGCTGATTCCTGCGATGCCCTAACGCCATCTTTCTTATTGTTTTGATGCAAGATATTTGGCATATATCATGTTGTTTTGATGCAAGATACTTAGCTTTTTGATGGTAATCTCTTCAACAGCCATGCTGTCCTTTTCTCCCATTTTTGTAGTCCCTTTCTTTCTGGAAAAACTGGAAATTTTTTACATCTTTTTGCTCTGTCACTTTTTCCTAATTTTCAATGTAGAGCTGGCTAAAAATAGATGATAGTACCTGTACATTGGACTGCCTTGAAATTTCCTCCACCATGCTAATTAGTCCACTACCCTTAATTTTAGTTTCTGACAAAGTCTTAGGTATATGGGCAAAATCCTGACTCATATTTTGTGAATGTAACATGCTTAACTTCTACAGCAGTTGCCATTGTAGTTTTCCTTCCCATCTGAAACCCCTTCAGCCTGATCTTCACAGTCTGCACTTCTGTTAGCATTCAAGTGTTCTTAGCTCAGAGCAGGATCTCCTATCAATCTTGGCTTACAGTGTTTTAAGGCTTCTCTAGTGGGAATCTCCAAACCTTTCCAAAGTCTTTTTGTAAACCAGTTCTTAGCGTTTTCTAAACAACATGGATGGGTTAACTTACAGCAGCAACAACCCCATTTCTCTGGTATCAGTTTTTGTCTTAATCACGTTCTCATCACTGGGACATAATACCCAATACACAAAATTTAAGAGAGGAAATATTTATGTTAGTTCACAGGTAAGATGTCTTACTCCTTCATGGTCAGCTGGTGATGATGGAAGGGCCTGGAGGAAGGGCCTGGCAGAGAAGAGTTGCTCATCCCATCGCAGCCAGGAAATAGAAAGGACAAAGAGGCTGGGGCAGGAGTACGTACTTGCTTACATTCCACCCCCCAGAGACGAATCCCTCCAATCAGACCCAGCTTCCGTTAGCATAGGAAATTGTCAATTGATTAATTTGCTTGATCCAATGAACCCCCAAGATGCAATTGCCTTACAGCTGTGTCAGGCTTTTGGGGGACATTTCAGATCCAAACTGTAGAATAATTCACTATAATTTCCAATAATTTTTTTTACTTTTATTTATTTCTGGCAAGGGATGTATTTGGCCAAACTGGTTCAAGCATTTGTAACACAGAAAAAGAGGCACAAGAATAGGGAAGACAGCTTTGAAATAGGACCATAAAACGGTCAGATTTGTTGACCACTGTATGCTAAGATCTAAAGCCTAGAAATAAGACAAAGTAAGTTAAGATAGTGTAGAATTTGTAAAAAGAGAAACAAATAGCCTAACAGAACCCTTTTTTAAAAGCCATAAACCAACACAGGCCTCCCCGATAGCTTGACTTATGGCAAAGGGGTCCAGCTTACTCGTGATAAATCAGAAAAGGATATTTGTTTAAACAAATGATGCTGGAATAATTGAGCTTATAAATAATAATAATTAAAGAAAGCTTGACTTTTTCCATGCCATAAAAATTATTTCCTGATGATGTAATACATATGAAAGGAAAACTAAATATTGTAGAAGATAATATAAGAAAATGTTCTGATGATTTGAATAATAATTATAAAAATAGAACTGAAAGCGTTAATCATAATGAAAAGATGAATACATTTGACTGTATTAAAATTAAGAATATATGGCTACTCAAATATCCTATTAAGGGATGAAAAATAAGCCACAGAATGGAAGAAAGTGTTTGTAACTAATGTAATACATAAAAAATTGTCTCCTTTTTTAGATAAAGTCTCACTCTGTAGCACTGGCTGGTCATGAACTCACTTTGTAGCAAAGGCTGGCTTTGGATTTAGGACAATTTTTCTGCCTCTTCCTCCAAAGTGTTGGAATTACAGGCATGTGCCACCACACCCAGCATTATGTGGTACCGGGGAATCAAACTTAGGTACTTGCATTTGCAAGGCAAGCACTTTAACCATTCATCTAGCCCATATATAAGGAATTCTTAAATAGATTTATATAGGAACTCCTACACATCTCTAACAAGAAACAAATCACTTAATAGAAAATAGGAAAGGTATTTGAAAAAATGAATAAACATTTAAAAAATGCTTAAGTTAGTTATTAATTAAGGAAATACAAAAACAGAAATAGGATACTCCAACATTGCATTCTTAGCGTTAATGAAAATGTAAAGGAATAGAAACTCTCATGTTTCTTGGTAATCTTTTATAAACAGTACATTGTTACATCCTGAGACACACTCTTTTTAAAAACATTTTACTCCTAATAAGTTCTCAGCAGAAACGTGAGGGCTTGAACAGTCTGACTATTAGAATAATCACAGCTGATTTTGCTATTTTTCTCGTAATTTCTAAAAATTGGAAGCATCCCAAACACTCATGAAAGAATGAATACATTTTCTCTAGTATCTGTACAAGGAATATTATACAGCATTTGAAATAAATGAACAATACTTATATAGAAGTATATGGATGAGTCTCAAAGTTAAAGTTGAACCAAAGTAGCATGATACTAGGCATGCATACTTTGTTCATTTATGTAAAAGTAAAAATAAGAAAAAATAAATTATGATATTTAAGGAGTGTATAGTTGGATGATAGGTCAGTAAGTAAATACCATAAAGGCCAAGATAAGGGTAATTTTCATAGGGAAGAATGTGCAATGTGACAGGCCTCAGAAATGCTATTTATGTTCAATTAATTAAACTGGACAGTGGTTATATATGTAACCACTTCATAACACTCACTGAATTTTTTAGTATTAATACATATAGTATATTTTATGTACTTGTATGAATGTGTACTTTATAATTAAAAGGTTTCTGAAGCTGAAGTGTTGGATATATTTGGTACCATTTATGGTCTTATTTAGTTTGAGACATCTATCTCAGAACAGGGACGGTCCTTCTAGTGAGGCCGATATTCATGATGTATTAATTACAAATGCTATTCCACTCAGGTACACTATTTCATTGATTCCATATTCTACTAGGCAGGCATTGGAAAAAATACTTAATATATTTCTAGAGCTGAGAAAACTGAGATCCAAAGAGATTAACCATATTTAGTAGCATGCAACAGAGTGTTACTTCAAACCAAAGCTCACTCCCTTTTCCCCAAACCAAAAACAAAAATAACAAAATAACACACATTACTAGGATGGTTATTATTTAAAAAAAATGGAAGATAGTAGGTGCTTGCAAGAATATGGATTTGGGAACCTGATGAATTTCTATAATTGTGTGGCATCTGTGGAACATAGTGTAACGATCCCGCCCGCCCCCCCCCCAAAAAAAAAAAAAAGTTAAATACAGGTTTACCCCCTGACCTAGGAGTTGCACTTCTAGGTCCATTCCAAATAGGATTGAAAACAAGAACTCAAACAACAGCATTTTTTTACACAGCTAAATTATAGAAACAAAGCACCAGTCCACCAACAAATGAACAGATAAGCAAAGATAGTGTACATATAGAATAGAGTAGTATTCAATGGGATGAAATAGTGTGGCACAGTATACAAAATAAATACAAATAATATTTGTATAGTGCAAATAGTATGGAATAGTATACCATGGAATGAAACCTGATACATACACAACATGGATGAACCTTAAAAACATAATTTACATAAACAGACACAAAAAGCCAGATATTATGATTTCATTTAAATGAGATAGAGGCAGTAGGCAAATTCGTAGATACAGGAAGTAGAATGGGAGTAGGAAGAAGGGGAAGCTCCTTCCTGTGTGTGTATGTATGTGGGTGGTGCGAGGGATTAAACCCAGGACCTCATATGAGCTAGGCAAGTGCTTTACCGCTGAGCCACGTTCCCTCTGAAAGGAGAGAAAAAATGGGAATTCAGTATTAATCCAGTGTCGTTTAGGGTGACAAAAAAGTTCTAAAATCAGTGGTTTAGGGTTACATAGCATTATGAATGTACTTAATTCGCTGAAGTGTACACTTCATACTAGTAAAAACATAGCAAGATTTATGTTATGTAACTTTACTACAATAAAAAATTTCGGTAACACAGAAGCCAAATGTTCTCATGAATTTTATTTATCCTGCATTCCTCAAGCCAGAAAGCTGAATTTATTCTGGGGGATCAGAGATCCTGGTCCCACTCCAGGAAAATCCTAGCAGGTGGGTGTAGCTTGCATTTTCAAGATTAATTCCCTAGCAGTCTTGGTCTGCTTCAAGCTCTAGAAACCGTGCATGGTCAGCTATAAGACAGCACATAAAAGACTAATCAAGCCCAGACAAATGAGAGATTAAAGATTATGTGTTGTATGGCTGTGTATTGAGTATGTGAGGATACACATTCCTGGCTTGAGCGATGAGGAGCCAGGCTAAGGGTGTGACGCTCATGGAGATGGGGAGGAAGGGTAAGGGGGCTAAGATATTTTTCCTTGGCACTAGTTAACTATGCGCTGGCTATTTTTGTATACAAAATATGCTAGAATAAATTTACATGTAAGCTTTTAAACATTTTTAGTGCTTCATACAGACACTTGAGTCACAGCCTATAAATTCACTTTTTTGAGATCATCTACCTGCTTGAAGAATCAAATTATATGATTTAACTCCTTTGCAAAAACTATTATAAAAATAACTTTGTTATTCAAAAAGTGTGGAATCTCTTCAAGATATTAATGGAGATATGAAGGCAAATAATCCACTCTATTTCTCTGAAATGCTTTAAACTATCCCATAGTACTTGGTTCAAGCAGAGCGATGTAGTTCTTCAAATATAATTTTATATGCTTTTTAGTTCATACTGTACCTTTTTCAAGTCTTAAAACCTCTTTCTTTTTAAAATTTTCTGTTTCAATTGAGAATTTTAGGTTTGTGGCCTATATATAGTAATTTTCTCTTTTTCTAGGTTATTTTATACTTCATTATTTCCAAAAATTTTAAAGAAGTATACTTATTATTTTAAAATTGGTATTCACATACAGTAATAATTATGTACAATTATCATGGAAACAGTATAACAGTAAGATGTTGGAGCCAAGCTATGTAAATGTAAATGTTGACTTTACTACTTGCTAGTTATGTGACCATGGGAAAACCATTTGACCCTTGCATGCTTCATGAAATTTATTCATAGCTAGCAATAATTCTACTATAAAGCATTATTATGATGAGTTAATATTTATAAAGCAATTAGAATATACATAGGCCCATAGAAAATGCTTATTAAGTATATATATAATATTTAATAAAATAGCATGTTAACTGTGTTCCTCGATTTTTTTGTTTTATTTTTTCATGTTTTAAAAGAAGATCTTTAACTGAAAGGTTGCATGACTATTACCAATACATCTGTCGTAGTGATTGCTGAGAAATTCTTTGGAAGAAAGTTGGTAGAAGTTACTGTTTGCTATGTAATCACTAGTGCAAGAAGAATAAACTGTCAAAAGGTGGGAGAATAACACTCAACTAATTTAGAACTGTGGTTATTATCACACATTAGTTTACCTTGTACCTTTGCTGTAGGTAAGGGGTGACTTTTCATGGCAAAGGTATCTGACTACTCACCATGACTCCACGAGCTCTTGACATAAATTAATTATTAATTATTTTAATTATTAATAATAATTAATCCAAATAAATTACCCAAGTGCATTAAGAAAATAATGTATATAGTATGCTATATGAGAAATCAATTGTTTCATTATTCATCATCCACTATGGAATTTTGATTTAATTTATCTTGCTGCATTTTATTTTAGTACTCTATTAACTTAATGATTTGAGCAGTTATTTATAGTTTGTAATATTAGGTAATAGATTTAGTATTGGATAATTCATAATAAAACAATGTTTATGGGTATTATGGAATGCTCTGTTATTTTAGTCTGAATGTTTTATGCAGTTTGATTATAATGAATTCATTTTCTATCTGCAAAACTCATATGAAACAACTGTAAGTGTAATTTCCACTGACAGAGAAATATTGTGGTTATTGATACTATTTTAACATAAAGCAGTGAGTAATAGGTTCTTAGCTGTCCTTTTTTTCTAATATCTGTGAATTATGATACTCTAGAATTTTAATGTCAATTGAAGGAAACAAGTTGTTTGGTGCTCTGTCAGTTTTGAAGACCATTGCTAATCTATCGATACTTCTGCTATTGAAAGTTCTTTGTAGGTGTTTTAGTTCATCTGTTAGCGCATGCTCCTCTGTCATTACTAGGTGTGGCTCTTTGAAGAATATTGTTTACTTGCATTTATTCATGTGCATTTCATTAAACATTTCTCTCTAGACATGTAGATTTTCCATAATGGCATAATGCTAAACAAGGGCCTTCGCAAAAGGAGATGATACAAGTGCACATCTTATTTGTAATTTTTTACTTTCCAACACTTTGAATAAAAGCACAAACAAGACTCATTTGTTGGCAAATCTTCTGTAATGGACACTGAGTTTGTGGTCCAAATTGATGGATCAGGGAGCCACCCAGAGGATCAGTAAAGCACACTGTTGTTGTGTCTGGGTGGGTCATGGCAGTCCTTGTCCTCTGGTCCTTGTCTCCCTGGCTCTGTTCTCTTGCTCTGTAGTTTGGCTGCTATGAACTAAAACATCTTTTCCCACTATGCTCTTCCACCATGATGGTTCTGCCCTGAAGCCAGCCAGTCATCCCTTGAAATTCTCTGAAACCATGAACCAAATTAATCAGGCCTGAAATTCCAGGATGCTTAGAAAGCAAGATGATCACAGATTCTCATTCCTTCTGTGTAATTTAGTGATACCCTATAACAAATGATGAAAAATTATAAAAAGTTTAGGGATGTAGTTCAGTGTGAGGCTAAATCCCCAGGCCATAAAAACAAAGCAAAGCAAAATTAAACCTGTTCTCTTTAATTTGTTATTATTTAGCGTTGTGTCTCAATGACGAAAAGCTGACTGAGGCAGAAAATTGGTCCCAGGTGCATTAGTTAGGGTTCCACAAAAGGCAGAACTGACAGAACCATACAAAAAAGAAAAGAATCTATTTGGAAGGCTTCTAAGTCTGAGGACAGGAATAGTCCAAGATGGTGGCTTGCACTTGGGAGAGCTGTGAGGTGTGATGGCTGCTCAGCCGCAAGGTAGAACACCTGTGCAGGACTTCAGGGCAGGTTGTGAGAGTCTGCTATGGATCTTGGTTGTTCAAAGAACAATGGTGAAGACCAGAGACTGAAGATCGGCTATGGGTAGACTGGCACAAGTCGAGACTGGAGTGAGTCTGTGATGAAGATCTGTGGCATATAGCAAGCAAGCCAGCACCCGTAGACAATTGCAAAGGCGAGAGCTTTCTCAGAGGAAAAAGCTGTGTCAATCTTTCTTCTTCCTTTTATAGAGTTTGAGCTCCCAGTTGGGCCTGCCACATCCGGGTGGGTGTTCTTCCCTCATCCCTGGCCCACAGATCACTCACATAACTATAAACTCTAATCCATATGTGGCTCCTAATTGCCCCAAGTTGACAGAATCTCATCAACAGTCACACAGGGAAGCGAAGTCGTTGCTATGACTGTACCTGGCCGTGTGGTTCAGAAGTCTTTGGAACAGGTTTGCAGGAGGAGGTGGAAAGATTTAAAAATACAGATTAGAAAAGCCATAACATGCTGGAAACAGAGTTTGATGCACACTTATGGTCAGAGATCAGAAGATCAAAATGCTGATGGGAATACAAACAGTAACAGCCAGGCTTATGAGATTTAAATTGGGACTAGAGTTGAGCTAGAGGCCAGGCATTTTTACCCTTGTCTCAGGACACAAGATTTGTGAACAAGTTTAAGAGTGGTGGATTCATTGATCCAGCAAAGGAAATTTCAAGGCAGCCCAACATATGGGAACATTGTTTTATGGGTATAACTGGCCGCTTTCAGCCAGATTTATGGCAAGGACTGAAGGTGAAAAGCATAGGAGAATAATTGAAAACTTTAAATTTGGCCCAAAAGGAACCACTTGTGAAGTTGGGGCTGAAAGAGTTAGTGCTAGTCCAAAAGAAACCCAGTACTTTGTGCAGATACATGAAGAAAGATGTTTAGGAACATCTCAGAAGTGAGCAAGATCCCACTCATCAAAGGCTCAAGGGTATCAAAGTGTAATCCTTTTGTTGGAGAAGGGTCTCTCTCGTCCCTCTGCTTGAGATAGCCATCCAGACAATTGATTCTCTGGAATTCATTTCATCATGTTCAGCCATCCGAACACTAAGATGCTGCTGTAGCCCTAGCCCAAGGGGCCTGGCTAGTGCTCAGTCTGTTAGAAGAGCTTGATGCCACTTATATGATGCTACAATATCTTCCTAGGCATGCACAGTGCAGCAGATATGTATCATAGATGTTTCTAGTCAGATTTCAGAGGAAGGCCTGGAAAGCCGAGCACAAGATCCTGAGATAAAAGTGCAAGAAGATGTGGGAATGAAGCCAAAGCTGCAGCAGAGATTCCAGGAAATTGGAGATTCCAGGAATATGGAATGTTTACCAGATGGAGCTTCAAGAACAAAATGCAGCTATTCCAAGAGAGAGACCACGTGAGACGCAACTAGCAATGCCAAGGGTGGGGCTGTCTGCACCTTTTGGATCTTACAGTTTTCACTGTGTGCCCCGGATGCTGGACATGAAGCTACAAGACTTGACATTTGCTCTGCTGGGTTTTGGTGTTGCTTTGCTCTCATTTCTTTTTCCTTTTCCTTTTCCCCTGACTCCCTTTTTCGGGTGGAAAGTTTACCCTGTGTCATTCTATATCACAAACATGTAACTTTTTACTATTTTTGCATGAGTTCACAGCTCAAGAGTTTGCCTTGAGTCTCTGAAGAGACTTTGATTTGGACATTATAGCAATGGTGAGACTTTGAGACTTCGGGGTAGAGGATTATTGTGCTTTGATTGCAATTAGCACCTGTGTTCATTTGGAGACTAGGTATGGTTTATAGAGGTGTGTTTGGGTGCCAGGTTGATAAGGGGTGAAACAATGGTTTAGCTTGTGTGTTTGTTTAGCTTGGTAGTCATTTAGAAAAGTACACTTCTGAGCATGTGTAGGTGGATTATGAAAGCGTGGCTTTTGGTCCTTTATGTGGCCCCTGGCCTCTATGGTCCCTTGCTCTGTTGTCTGGCTGCCATAAACTAAGCAGCTTTTGTTCATCGCACCCTTCTGTCATGATGTTTCTGTTTTAGAGCTAGTCAATCATGGACTGCATCCCCTAAAGCCATAAGCCAAACTAAACCTCTCCTCCCTAAAGTTGTGAGACTCAGGTATTGTTTCTCTGTTATGGGAAAGCTGACTAGGACAAAATCACTGAAACTCTTTACCTATCTGACTTACTGTGAATATTCAAGCATTTGACTGTGTAAATACTAATGGATTCTTTAGAGGATACTGCTCCATGGCCCTGATGGAGATGTTGTATAATAAATGCCTTTCATTCTTTTTCTAAAATGTGGGAAAATAATATGTTCTGAAATACAGTTGGCTTCAAAGACCACTTGTAATCATAAACATTATATGATCTAAAAATGTAAAGTTTGTAATCCAGTTATAATATTAAACTTTTTTCTTTTAGATGAGCTATAATCATAGGACATCAATATTATTATAACTGGTGGTTCCAACATCCATGAAATAAGAAATTATTATAATGTGCCTCATCATATTCTTTTATGACATGTTTTAAAGAAATATTTGACTGACTTACCTATTACATACAGGGAGTAATGATAAATTAATTCCAAATTGACATGAGCCATATAAACAATTTCATGGCAATTGTCTTAGTTACATTGTGTCGCTGTCACTGAATATATGATATCCACAACTTAGGGAGAAAAGTTTTATTGTAGCTTACGGTTTCAGAGGTCATAGTCCATTCACAAGTGGGCAGCTGGAAATTGGTAGAAGGGCCGGAGAGGGGGCAGGGCCAGAGCCAGAGTTCCAACAGCAGAGATCCTCACAACATGGTGGTACAGAGAGAGACTGAAAAGAAGGGCAGGACTAGCTCACACCCATACACCCAGGTCAAGCCTACACCTCCACCCTTTCCAGCCAGGCCTCACCTCCTAATCCTACACGGTATCTGTAGGAACATGAGGTTTTTGGGAACACTCTAGAACCAAATCACAACAGCAATTTAGTATAATGACTCCGTGGAATGTCTTGGGAGACTATAAATCATGGGTGCTCTGTTGTTCACCTATTTCAGTGAGGTCCTGTGATGGCTTTAGTTTTGGAGGGGATTTTTAAATATAATTTCATTGCTGTTATGGTAATATTTTTATGTGGTACATGTAAACTACTAACCACAGAACTCTTTAGTGAATGGTATTAATGTTGGCTTGTAACAAATCTAATTTTAAAATTATTTTTTAGGTATTTACTCTCAGGAAGTACCCAATTCTTCATGAGAACACCAGCATACAACATGAAATACAGTTCATCTGGAATGACTCGCTCCAATGTTTTGTTTACTTCTCGATATGACCATTTGTGAAGCCTAAGGGAAGATCACCATTGATTATGTATTATAACAATTTATTTCCTCAAGTTGGCACTGTAAAGAAAGTGACCATTAAGTGCTAGTTTGTGTACATATGATGTGTGTATGTATGAAAATGCATACACACATTTGTCCAAATAACATATATATATTTATTATAATATATGAAAGAATTAGCAGAAACCTAAATATAAAACTTAGCCCTTCTAGAAATATAATAAACCATGTTAAATTGTTTACACAAATATGTGAATGTTTAGAGTTTGCTAAGTTTGTAATTGATTCCTTCCTACTAGAAATGTTATTTTTGCTGCAGATTATATAAAAAGGAATTGATCTTGAAGATCCCATTACAGTGTTATTTTTTAGATAACACAGCTTTTGACTTGAAAAGGCACTAATAGCGTTATACCTTATTAGTTCTCTGACACATGGTAGCCATTTAGAATGAAACATGAGATTTAGAAGCCTGGAGTTGCTTGGTGATAAAATTAAGTGTGAAACGGGTTTATCTTTATCATAATGCAATGTACAGCACTAGAAAAATTCCAACCCAATTCTTCAAATTTTTAATTTCTCTGTGTAGAATTAAATATATACCTGTGATACATTTTCAATAGCAATATGGTAAGACTGTTGCAATCTGAAAAGGGAAGACAATCTAGTTGGTTAAAAAATAAAATACAAACTAGCTTTGTTTTGTTACTTTTCATAGGGAGTAACGTAAAGAAATGGAAAATGATGGTACTGACGGAATCTTTCTATATGACTTTTGTGTCTCATACCACTTACTTTTACCTGGAAATATAGCATTGATAATTTTAACTTGCAGTTAAATATATAAGTAATAAATAAACAAAATGATTCTGCAGAAGAGCTGACGTTTCAAACTCATCCTGGTGTTACAGGGTAATGTGGACCTCTTATTTCATAAATCTCTCCATGATGAGGCCCACTTACATCGTAAAGTTGAACACAGTAGTTTTTCATTGCACATAGAAAATGACCTACATGGGAAGAGAAGTTTCAAAGAGCAGTCGACTCTTCCTTGACACACCCTTGAGGTTTTTTTATTTTTTAAATCTATTTACAGTCTGAACTCTTCATTTTGTGTGATTCTATCATGTGTAGGTTTCATAGCAACTTATTTCTTATTCTTGTTTACAGTTTTTCAAAACCAGTGAGTAAGCTTTCAGCTTTCCATAAATATATAAATAGCAGTACCAATTGAACTCCCCAGAAAGAACAATATTCACCTTTTGAAAATGTATTTTAACTTCTTTTCCAAATGACTGTTAGCATCGATGCTAATTATTTGCCAAACCTGTGAATGTTTTGACTCCTTTTAATATATTAAAAGCCATTTCTAGTAAAGTAAGAAGTCTAAGGCAGAAGAATTGAACCAGGTAAATCAGCCTGCTTTAATTGAGGCAGGACAGCTGGCAACCCAAAGTTGGGAGTTTCATATACTTGCTTTTGAAGCCATCTTTCCAGAGTAGATTAGCACAAAATAATTTATTATTTTCCTATATTATTGCTAGTTACTTGATTCTTCGTGACCACCAATATTTATGGTCCAGTGGAGAATTTTTCTTGCTGGATGAAATCCAAATAATTTGCCATTTTCTCTGTGAGCAAAGCAGAGAAAGATAGCAAGGTGGAAAATGTTACTGTAGTGTTCTGACTCCATTTTTGTAAATTCTTAAATACATTGTAGATTTCTTAGAATAAATGAAGCAAAGTTGGAGATATTAGAAAATCATTACATAAAAATGGCCGACATGTAAGGCATTTTTCTTTTAAATTCATGATTTAACCCTACAAACACTGAAGGCCAAGAGTAAACTGAACTCTATGAAGCTACTGAACTAGTTGATGAACAACTTTTGTTTTCCTAGCTAAGTAAGTCTGTTTTTATTTTAAACACTGGAATGTTATTGTTTAGGTTTGCTTATTATGCTGATCTATCTTGATATGATGAAGTCATGAATAAAAGTTATGTGATATATATATATATATACAACCTTGTATACTGTGGTCTATGGCTGTGCAAGTTTCAACACCTCATGAACAACCGTAAAGATAAGTCACAATAATAAAAAAAATTCATGAAAGTCTCCAAAAACCATGGAAGTGTTTGAGACATGTAAAATGTTCTTTAGTTTTTACTATAAATTCTTTTTACCGATAACGTTGAAACATGCCAGCCTACATCATAGTACAGGTCTGATTCTGTCTTCTAAGAGAGAGACAGTAGCTTTATCTGAGAAAAAGTCCCAAAGGATTGTATTGTGCAGGAGTTTTAGAAGAAAATGTGGTGTTCTTAAAATGGAAATATATTTTCATCCTGTTACAAAAATAATTCTCCTAATCACTTGGTAAATTTTAAGGTAACAGTGCTTTCTGAAACTATAAAGACTGAGATGATTTTCAAACTTGTCCAAGAAATAGCCTTTTGATTTTTAATCATCACCTGCAAATATAGATTAGGACTATACATTAGGTTTTGCCTTGTATAATTCAGCCATGTATATTAGTTACTAAGATGCCATTTGCTTTATGGAATTGGTTGAAGATGCTGCCACAATTCATGCTTTGATTAGTTTTATTAGCAACAAGTTTTATTTTGCTAGCACTTCTTTTACCTTGAATATTTAAAGATGACATTGTATTAAGATAAAATATGAAGATGGCAACAGGAACTTTTTCAGTATGATCCATACAGATTTTATTGTGTCTAAGTTAGGTCTAAATACACAAAACTCTCCCAGTACTTTCTCTGCTCTAAAAATTGAAACCAAACCAAGCCCAATCAAGAGCACCCTTTTCATCTAATATTTATGCATAATTAGGTAACACTGGCTTCTAGACATTAAGGAAAATAGTTTTAATTCTCTTTTTAACTCGGAGAGTAGCTGAATATGAAATTTTGTTATCTAACTTGAAATTTCAGATGTTTTAATATAAATTAATTCAAATGCTTCCTTATTTAACATATCAAAGTAATGCCATGTAAAATTTTTCTTTAAATCTAAACACATATAATACTCAAGCTTGTCAAAAGTACCAAAAATTGATAGTTGCATAAATATCATCATTTAGTTTTTGGTAAAGCACTGATTCATTCTTTAATGTATATTCACTTAAAAATAGGAAATACCTCAGAGGGACAGAAAATATTTTCCTTTTATGTTTTGTAATGCTAACTCACATTTGGAATCTTAGCTTACTTTGTTCTAAGAGTTAAACAAAAAAATGGTGTAAAATAAAATACACTGGTGTTTCTGTGACCTGATGCTTTTTGAATATTTCCTTTCTCTTATAATGGAGAGATTTAAGTTTTCAAGGGATGTATTATCTAAATATTATTTACTAGTTATTGAAATATTTTGGTCTCATGTTAACTTATAAATAAAGTTACACTTTAGAAACATACTCATGATGACAATTTTTTCTCTTATATGCTTTCTTTTTCTTTTTTTTTCTCTTTCTCCAACTTTCCTTTGCAGGTGCCAACTTTGCATGGACAAAACTAAGACACTAGAAATCCTGACTTTTAAGGACTAGTTTTCCTTGAAGAGTATGGTGGTGTTAGATGACATTTGTTATTCGACCCAGATGCTTGCCGAGATGGTTAGGAATGAGATTGAAGTCTACATGCCTAAAAAAAGCATTAATTCTTTGGACTCATAGAAAGCAACTTATGTTGCTACAAATAATATTTTCATAGCCAAAAATTGGTACATTAAAACTTAATGAACACTGTAAGATTGCTGTTCTCATTGGTGGGTTGCTTTTTGATCTCTTAGAAATAGGTATGCAAAGTATTTTGAAGGAAAATTATCTCAAGTAATATTTTGTATTAACTGACCCAGGATATTTGGGAGGAGCTACATAAAGCTTCCATTTTATCCTCACCTGCTCACTTGAAACCTCTTAATAAAAACAGCATTCAATAGATTAATTCCTGAGTCAGTAAGAACTACATTACCAAAGCAACCATAATGCCGATAGTTTTCTTTCAAAAGCTAACAATTCTTGGTCCAGAGCTGTTCAGTTCAAATGGTAACTATGTCCCTGCAACAACGTGTGAATATTAATGACTTGGGAGAATATTCTGAGTTTGAGGATAAGGGTGAAAGCAATACACTTGCTAACATGAATCGTGACTCAAATTATTCCCACGTGCTTTACCACCTGTATATGAATACAAATGTTGTTACAGAAAATATGTTTGAAATGTCAACACAAATTGCCATTAACATTGTATTGCCATCCATACTCCAGACTGGGCTATCTGTATGGTGAACTTATTTCAATAACTAAGATACATTACTACAGTAAAAAATTACCATTAGAAAGGTACAATATATCATCAAATGCTTATTTCTATTTTGCACACACACACACACACACACACAAACACACACACACACACACACACACACACACACAGAGATTTCAGTGAAAGAAAAGACTGGACTGGATCTTCTTTAAGCTCCCGACGTGGTGATGAGATATATTTTCATAGTAATTTTTATACAGACAACAGTAGCATTATGGGGATAATATTACCTGCTATTACAGCCAGACCAAGTAAACCAAAGTGGTTCAATTCCTTTTAGCCAGCTAGAAGGCAGAGACTGTTCTAAAATTTAGGAGACCCATGTATGCCTAGCATCTGATTAGAATTATGCCTGCATCTCGGGCAGGAAGTTCAAATTTTCAGGTCTTCAATCTCATCAGCATTTTGACTTAACATCCCAGCCTTCAAAAGGAAGCGTGTCTTAGTCTTCTTGTTCAGATCATTGTTCTTGAAGATAATTGTATATAATAAATCAAGAATAATTTGCCTTTATTTACTTATTTAGGTATGGCACTGTGGATTAAACCCATGGCCTCACTCATGGTAGGAAAGGGCTGTGCTGCTGAGCAATACCCTGACCCAGAACAGCTTTCCCTTAAAGAAATGGATTACTTTGGATAATAATTCTGTTACATGGTGGATTCTTTAATGCATGTATGCTTTGCGCTTTACAACCATAGGGTATGAAAGTTGACTGCAGAAATATATTTTAAAAATATATGCTATTTAGGTAAGTTAAAATATTCCATGAAGTATTACAGAGCACTTGAGTTCTTTGATTTTTTTTTCTTTTTTTTTTTAGTGACTAAGATAAGGTCAAGTTGTGTGCTTTGATATTTATTTTATAAAACAAACATATACCAAGTAGATATCACATTATATATATTTCATATATATAAGGTGTCCAAAAAGTTTGTTAATCTTTCATGTGTCATGACGTTTAGGATAACCCTCTACATTAGATTTAGTACTTGAATACTTTCCTGTCAGACAATTAGTTACACTTTAAATATTATGACAAATAAATCCTGACAAAATGCTTTTATATTTTAAAACATTTTATAGGTAAGGATAACTCCACTTAACTAAATGAAAATGTTTTAAATTATAAAACAAAATATCCCTGAAATAATTTTGTGTTAGAAAACTAAAAATAGCAACTTAGAAACAAATTCACTAACATGTTTTTTTTTTTTTTTGTAAGCAGTAAGGTAAGTCTATTATCCTACTTCTCATGTTTGGTTTTTAGTGATTACTCATCATCTATGCAGAATATGGTGACACTAATACCCATCACTATCATCCAGTAAATTTTAAAATCATTTACTGTAAAAATTAGAATGAGCTTCTTTACCTTCAAGACTGCTCAGAGTCTTTAATATCCTGAGATGCTTTGAGAATCTTTAGAAGGGAGACTGGAGATAAAGCCCACTGGTACAATTTTTGCCTGGCATGCTCAAAGCCCAAATTAAATTCCTAACACCATGCAAACAAGCAAACAAATGTCTCCAGAAAGGGGTTCGAATGATATCCGTTCCAAATAGAAATCCAGAATAAGCTCATTTCCTAGAACAGAATGGGTGGGAATAGTGAGGACACGTGGGGAGATGGAGAGGATGGGAGAGTCAAAATGGGAGCAGAGAAGGGTTTGCAATTTTGACATGATACATATGTGCATAAAATACTCAAGCTTAATGTAAACATGTATTGCATATACACATATCAATAAACTAGGGAAAAATAAACAAAATTTTAAAAATGGTGAGTTTTGTAATGTGTTTCCTAGGACCAATGTTTTATTGAGAAAGTTTTGGGAAACACCAAACTAAGTTAGTTAATTAACTAATAAAGTAATCAAGATATTTATTAATATTTATATTCATCTTGGGGGTCCTTAAGGACAGATCATAAGAGTGGTCTGGGGTTGGAATGGGGGCCTTGGAGGCCAGGAGGACCCCAGAGGGTACAAGAAGCCTGGAAGGGGTTTTGGAGGTATGGAGAGAATAAATTGTTCATTATATTTACAGAATATATACTGAATGGAATTATAGTGGCCTAAGATGAATTATTTTATGCAGTTATCAAAAATACTGAGATTCCCATAGACTCAGTATAACCTTGACTTACATAGAAATGAACATTTATTTTTTAAACTTTATTGTCAAAGCAAACTTCAACATTTGATATACTAATAGAAATATGGAATGAGAAAAGTAAATTTCAACTCTTATCTAAGAACAGAAGCAAATGAACACGAACCTGTTGAGTATTAAACAGGGACTGCAGTAATAAAAATATTTCAAGGGTAAACACAAAATTATACATCTACATATCTATAAATCTATGTTTATAATTTAAGCTTCCTTCTATTCCAGCTCTGTTACTACTAGTACTGGAATGAGACAACTGTAAAAAGTTGAGAAACCATAAAATTAATTTAAAACCTGCATCATGCTGTTAGAGCAGTAGAAATTCTAATATATCTGCATATTCATAATATATCTGATTTAAAGGAAGAGTGTATGACACAATGCATATGAAAAATCGTGAGTATATAAACCTCAATATAATCTAAGAAAATAGCATTTCAACATATTACCTCATTTTCATTAAAATGATGAAAATGTGAATAGAGAAAATCACTTAGTCCTTAGGCTAAATGTAGGTAGATCATCAAAGCCTAATATCATTTAATCTCAAATTGATATTCGCTCAGCAAATGTTCAATATCATAATGTGAAAAGTACAAAGGAAAACTCAGATTTAGGTAAGAAATTGAAGGGATTTTTAAAAATTAGCAAATCTAGCTCATTCTATTGTGTTTGACACTACAAATAAGGAATAAGTGAATTCTTCAGATATTAGCTTGATTTTATATTCTTCAGATATTTGCTTGATATTAGCCTCAGATTCCTTAGTCAAATATTACTTTTGCTTTTCTAATTTTTTTCCTGCCATTCTTCAGCTTTTAAATTTCATCTTTTTCAGCTCTATGTTTTCTTATGCAAAACACTACATATTATTTTCTAAATGCTAAGTAAATCTTGGCTTTCATTTTTTCAATCAAAACATTGAATTCTTACACTTATAAAAAAATGAAGGAAAAAAAAACCCAGAAAAACAAGACCAGAGCAGGCAAAAACAATTCCATGTCTGCATAATTACTACATTTTGAACTTTTATTTTTGTTTCTTAGCAGTTTGGCCCAAAGTGTCCTATTTCTCTTAGCAGCAGGAAAATGATTTATTCTCTAAATTCAGTAGTTACAATCTCTTGAGTGTAGGTATCCTGGTTATTCTGGCTGTATCTGGAATGTCCCCCAAAAGTCTCATGTATTTGGTTATTGTGGGCGTGTAGTGGGGGTTTACTACACCTTCCACACCTGGATCCAGAAGCAGCTGATCATTGGGAGCAGCTCAGCGTGCCTGGTAGTTAGCACATACTGTCGTTTGGATATAGTTGGATGTAGTTCGTATTCCAAGGGTTCATACTCTGCCTTCAGTGTGGTGATGTTGAGAGGTGGTAAGACCTCTCAACATGAAGAGATAGAGCCCAGTAGAAGGCTACTTGGGAGACTAAGGTAGTCTTGGTTCCCTGGGCTAAGATGGTTGTTATAAGAGGAGCAAGGCCCCTGTCTCTTGCTCTGATCTGTCTGGTCATTTGATCCCTCTATGTGGCACCATTCCTACTACTGTGATGACATCCACTATCAGGCTTTCACCAGAGGTAAGTGGAAGCCAGCAGCCTGCCCTCAAACTTACAGAGCTATGAGCTAAAAACCTCCCCCCCCCCCGTTTTTAAAGGTTCCCCACTTCTGCTGTATGTGGATAGGCGAGTGACTGTAGCAAACCTCAGATTCTTAGACTCCTTATTTAAGAGTTTGAATTTTACCTTTTACACAATGGATTAGATAGGCATTTTTGAAACAAGTAATGAACACATTAAATCTGCATATCATGAGGTGCCTGTACTGGCCTTAGGGAAATACGGAGCAAGACTGGGTTTAGAAGTGACTTGTGGAAAAAGAGTGGTTAGGACACTGTTGCTGGAGTCCATGCAGGTTTAAGAGGATGGAGGGTCCAAACCGAGGTGATTATGGAGGAAAAGAAAAGAAGTCAAGGAACCATCTGAATTTTTTAATCGTTAAAATTTTATTTAGTGCAATAAAGGCAATTAGCTGCATCGGTATGTAGATTAAAATTGTGCGGTTCAAGCCTGCTTTTCTTGGACTGTGGCGTGTAATTTCATTTTAACAAATATGGGAGTATCAACTGTGTCAGGAGCTGTGCTAGCTAGCAAGGAAACAAATTATTAATAAGTTAACGTCTGCACCATACATGAGCTCAAATTCTAGTGCAAGAAAAAGTCATCTAAACAAATAATTGTGAAATATAGTAAGAATAAATAGCAGAGGCGGATGTGAGAAAATCGATCAAGTGTTCTGTTACTGTTAGCATCGAGCACCTCTTTATAATGGGGGGTCCTGGCTTCTCAGGTGAGCAGCAGGGATACTGGGTAATTTGCTTATCAGAAGGCAGAATTTCATGTCTACTATGACAAATTATATATAGGGACATATGATAGAAAGATATAAAACTAGTGCAAGATGGTAATTCCTCACTAGAATAGATTCTTGTATTTTGTTCAGTTTTATCTTTAACCCAGAAATTGTACAATAGGGTTATGGCAAAACTGGATTTAGGAGTTAATCTGCCAGGGTTTGAGTCCCAGCTGCATCACTTACTGATGGTTTGACCAGTGGTAAGTTAATTACCACTGCTTGTTATTTTTATCTGTGGAATGGGAATGGTAGTGGTAGTACTCCTAGGGTTACTATGAGAATTTGTATATTTCTACAGTCAATGAGATGAAGTTTTATCGTTATTGTCCATGATCGAGCACTTTGAAAATAACGATACCCTGAGGCCAGGCTTTTTATTTTATTAAATAAATACCTTATTGACTTAGTGCAGTTCTAAAAAAGTTATTTTTATTATATGGCTTCACAATAGATTTTGATCATATGTTGTATTTAAAACTGATTCTCATATATCTTCAACTTAATGACTTGTAACGCTGAAAATTGCATTTTCATTGATTGTTCTTGGCTGCATGGTGCTGCTTTCTTCCTATGTTACTGATATGATGATTTTTCCATCCTGCCAATAATATTAGAAACAGCCTTATATCACCAGCTATCTTTTTATCGTGAGGTTTAAATGATAGACGACTCTGGCTGTTCAATGATTACGTTTTCTCTAATATGTTTTCAGTTACAATGTGCTCTTTGTTATTGGTTTTTATTATGAGAAAATACACGAAGAGATAAATTTAAAAGGCCCTACCTCGACCTTCGATGGCTGGCACTGTTTATCAAACGCTCACCTGGGCTGTCGCTGTCGTGGATATCCTTGGAGATATTGACCTGAACTATCATAGTCTCTTTTCATTATTTAGATGTAGTCAATAGTTTATTAATATTATATTCTCATCAAGTGAGTAGTCACCTTAAAGTATATTGTATTTCGGGGGATCCTGGGGGCCAACTCAGAGTAGGCCTAGTAATGAACCCTTCCTTTGATCATCCTCTCCACACGGCAAGCAGTGCCTAATGCAAACACGAGCCGCCACACCTGTAGGAGTTCACTTCCACGCCATTGCCACGTGTCAGCTGTGGAAGACTGGGAGGCTTTCGAAGTTAAGTTTTCATAACTTGGAGACCAAGAGTCCCACTCTAAGCCATGTAATAGCATAATTGTTGCTTCTCCAGGTTGTTTCTCTGCAGTGATGGGTATATGTCCCAAGTGGGAAGCAAGACCCTGGCTCCCTGAGTCTTACCTTCTGAACAAGAGTACAACCCAGAGAGCGCTTGAGAGGCTTGGCTTAGGGAATATCATTTCAACGTATTTATCAAATAAACTTTTACTAGCTTTTTATATTTTTGTGCTCCTCATTGAACAACTGAATTATCAGTCCATACTTAAATGTAGGAGAATATGAAACATTCTTTTTCAATTTGGTTGAGTGAGATATTTTGATAAGCTAAAAATTCCCCAGAGGTTGCTCTGTTCTATTTGACTATGGCAGAAAACTGGTTAAAAATCATGACTGGAGTGCAGCTCTGAGAAAGCTCTTGATTTAGAGGACAGGAAGTGGTAATTGTGAACGGTTTTAATTCTGTCAATAAAATGTTGAATAGTGCTTAACGTATAAGTGTATGAAATAGAGGGTGAAAGATGTTCTTTTGTTTCAAAGTATTGCATTATATTCAGTAATATATTTCATTTACATAATGCTTAGTTAGTAATAATCTCCTCTGAGAAGTTCTGTATTCAGTTGATATTCACTGCAATTAGTAAAATTTTGTCAACTATATGTTGATTGTTACTGTAATTGGTCAAAGGCAAAATCTTGCTTTTTGACTTACTCTTTGGCATTTCTAGTGATTTACCAGTAGATACTTAAAACCACACACACACACACACACACACACACACACACACACATGCATGCATGCAGATCCTTTCTCTATAGTGTTTGCTAATTTCTGTAGTGTAAATACTCCCACGGAGACAGATTTAATCTGTCAAAATTATGTCACTCACATTATGTTGGAAAGACAATGTGCAGAGTTAACTGTTGCAAGCTGGTACCAGCTGGCTCCTGTGTGCCACTGATCTATTATCAAAATAGATTTATCTCCAAGTTATTTTTTTAGTTTTTTGATACATACTTGGAGTCCTGCTACCACTTATAGCTACCTAGTAACCTTTTCTTCTTTTAATGGTTCGTAATTCTGCAGATACATAAGTGGATAAGACACTCAGGAGACTCCTTTGCCTTCCTTTGGTGCATCAGATTTTCCAAACCATTTTTTTTTTAATATAGTTAGTCGCCTCCTGGTCCTCATTGCATTTTGTACTTTGTCTGAAAATGAAATTTCCTGGAGTCCATAAATAAGAAAGATTTGAGTGTGTGCTCCAACTGGCTTTTAATTCTCATCAATTTAGAATCATTTCAAGTACTTCTAACTTTTTTAAGGTTAGCAATTAGCACTTTAATTTGTGCAAATGGCACTGAAAATACTGTATCAAAACAGACTGTGTCTCTTACCAAGAAAACCTTAGAAAAAGTTTTTTTTTAAATCAGTGGTAATCAATTTGAACAGTACTACTTTTTCACCAAGAGAGAGCAACATAAGCACGCTTTACAAAGACCTACTGAAGTGGTGGCCATTTTCAATTCTAAGCAGTAGCATCGCGCGCAAGGTTTACATAGGCATCTTTCACTTCACCTGCCTCCAAACGTGATGGATGTGGTGTGGTGATTAGTTAGGGTTATGGCAATTAATGGTGCATTCTAAAGAGATCACCTTTTGTATTTAGATATTTTCTGTGCACAATATGTTTCTTCGTTATGATTTCATTTATGGCCCCATATTTATGAGTTTCTAAAAATGGACATTGTTTTTTCTGGCAGCAATGGCTTGCAACAGGACACATTTTCACCATCTGCTGTAATGAGGTTAAGAAAAATTTCAAGAGTTCCAAATGTGTGAATGGTGGGCTTTTAATTTTAGTCTTGTTTAAAAATAATTAATGTACATAATATGTAACTTCCAGAGAACTGATAGGACGGGAAATTTTCTTTAAGATAATTTTAGTACTACTAAATGTAACAGTGACTCTTTGAATATAAACCACTGACATTTATATAAAATGGAAGCATGAAGATTTCACCACTAAATTTTGAACTTTTAGAGAATTAATTCCAATTAACTTTAATTAGAAAATGTGCCTTGAAGTCTTGCTTTAATTATTTTAGGGACACTAGTTCCACTTATGATTTTCAGACTTATGTAATACAATGTCTTCAGTTTGCAGTAACTAAATATTAAACTTATATTGCTCCCATATAACAGCAGGAGTACCTGCAAAACATATCAGTTAAAACTCGATAAGGCCAAATCTTAAAAATGCCAGTAACAAATGATTTATTACACTTATTAAACTCATGTTTTATGGATCTTTAGTTACTTGCCAGGTTGGGTTTGGGGAAGCATTTTCCAGCATGATGGGGAAAAAAAAAGAAAAAAGGAAAGGTCATATGACAAATAGAATAGTTGTGTGCTGCCAGGAGAGGTATTTTTCCGTGATTTTTATGTTTAGAAAAGTTTAGAAAATACTTGAAATAGATGTAAGTTCCTTATTGTTAAAAAGTTTTGTTTTAAAATCTTAATAGGAAAAGTTTGTGGATTTTTAAAAATTCTGTACAAAAATTGGTGTCATTTCTACAGCTTACTGTGGGGATGCCGACGGGACGGGCATGTGCTGGGATACTGAATGCCATGAGGAGGCACTTGCCCAATGTGCCCTTGTGGTTTGGTCTGGTAGTAGTCATCCTTTTATACCTAGTCTTGAAACCACAGGAGTATCTAAGATCCAGAGTCTAATTTTATGGTTGATACGCTTTCCTTAGAAAATAGTGAATTTTATATATTCAATGCCCCCACTTTTTAAAGAAAGCTTTTCTATAGCACTTATGAATATCCTTAAACTGCATTTCATTTTGAATAATATAACTTAATGACTCTACACATTAAAAAATATCTCGCTTTAGGGTTACCATTTTTTGGTAAGCTTCTTTTAGCGAACTTAAAATATAAATTGAATGGAATCTATTTTAAAGAACCACCAATCCATTAAATGTTTATCGATAATGCTAATTGTTAATAATCAACAAATGTTTATTATTGAGAATAGGCTATATGCCAGGCACTCTTATGAATACTAGAGATCCAATTGTAAAAAAAAAAAAAAAAGACAAAAAACAAAAAAACCTGCTACTGGAAGGGAGAAGAAAAATGCCAGTACGACTAATGTGTGAGGGATCGGGCTGTGGATGTGGACAGAGAGGAAGAAGCTATTCACACGGACTTTCGTGGCCATACTGTGGAGTTTGGATATAGGGTTCAGGAGCAGCTAGCTGGTAATATTTATCAACTTGAGCTATGGCTTACTGATAAAAAGCCTTCAAATACGAAGGAATGTATTGAATAACCTGACCAATTTAAAATCTTAGCATGTCGGAGAATGAGAGGCAACTAAATCATGTGTAAAACGTGCTTCATTTTTATACCCAGAAGTTAATTCTATGAACTATGAACTAAAGTATAATGGGGATACATGATGACTGTATCATTTGTTTACATGTTAATTTGTATATATCATAAAATTTCTTCCTGTTGATAATCTGTCCATTTCCTGATTTCTTTTAAGAGTGCTTCTTGTTACTATAATTACTAAATTGCATTCTCTTGGTGCACATACTATAAACAAATAAAATCAGGGCAAGACTCATTAAAATCACAAGGAAACTCTTGATATCAAACAGTAAGCAAAATGAAGAGATGTGTATAACTAATCATCATTTTAATATTCGTGAGTTTCTGTTGTTTTTGAATTTCATAAGAATCTTCTTTGGTACCAAATTTAAGGGTATATATGTATGTAGGTGTGACATAAAATTATGGTTTAAGATCGGAGAACACAAGAATCAAAATCATGCAGAAAAATATACTTTTGCTTTGTTTACTAAGGACAAATGGAGTATGAAGAAGTTTGAAGACGAGAGAGGGACAGAGACCTATAAAAATAAACTTTTGGCTTTTGTGTGGAAAACTACAGATTAATAGTGACGCAGAATATAAATTTCGGCACACACACATTCCATTTATCCAGAGAAATTGAATAAAAGAGAGATTAACATTATACGCTAAATAAATGACATTATGAGCTTCCTAAATACAAAGATAATTTCTCACTTATATTTTTGTTTTCAGCTCATGACATACCAAACTAGTTTCTTACCAATGTTTGTTAAATTGTTGAAAAACAAAGCGATTTTTTAGTGAGTAGTATCTTATCTCATAACCTTGCAGGTGCTTTGCAACTCTAAATATGAATAGAATATATGACCTATACTTGTGCCTCTCAGGACTGTAAGAAATGAATTGAATATTGAATATTTTCCACTCATGCTTAACCCTATGGATAAAGAGAGCAACAGAAGGAAGAAGTCCTGCTTTAAATTGCTGACGTCAACACTTCAAGTCCTGAAGGGTTCAATATAAATACATTTCCAAAGACCTTCTGGAAAATTTCTCCAAGCTTGTACAAAAAGGCTGTGAATAAATAGGGAAATGTGAAATGGGCTCCAAGCATTTCCTGTGGCCTGGTAAATTTTAAGTGCAGTCATGTGACACTTAATGGCCAGGATACATCTTGAGAATTTTGTGGTTAGGTGATTTCACAGAAGTGCAAACATCATAGAGTATCCTTTCACAAATCCAAATGGTGTGGCCTGCTACACACCTACGCCAAAAGGTATTGCTGCCATTATAATATGTGTTCTGTTGTTGAAACAGGAGAAACATTGTGCACTGCATGACTCTTAATTTGGAAAACTGAGTATTTCCAAATTCAATACATGGCATCTCCAAATATTTGTATCAATCTGAGTTTGGCTTTCCTCACAGCCATATCTGCTTTACATACTATTCTTCCTCTTGGATTTCTTTGATAAATCAAAGAACTTATTTGATACAGCTTAGTTTTTAGAGGAGAGTAACGTATTCTGTTCTATTGCTCTTAATATATGAAATGGGAGAAACTGGACAGTTGCCCTGGAAACCCATTTTCTGTCATGGTCAAGTTAAGCAAAAGTTTTCAATAACCAAGTAACTGGTAAGTATAATGAAAATTTAACCATGGCTTACTCATTATCTTTCAGATTGTCAGGGATTTGTTGTTGTGGTTGTTTTGTTAAGCCATGTGTTACTATTTTATAGTGTCTTCAGAACTAATCCTAAGACAATCAATATGTACAGGTGTGTTGAGGACATTGAATGAGGGCCTCCACTCTATAAAATTCATGTATGGAACCTTCTCCTTTCACAGTGACACTATTGTGCTAAGACTTCGGGAGAGTGTGTTTGTGACTTTCAAGTGTCCTGAGCCCTTAACACACAGATTACCTACAAAGCTGAACACGCTGATGTGAGCACCAGGTGATAAGTAGACTACAGTGGCCGTCAAGTTCTGCCTGAATAGGAACAGAGAGTCCACTTGGTCTGATTTCTCAGCCTACTCATCTCAGTCTCTTTCTTGCCACTGGAACATGTTAGCTGACACATGTTAGATAATTTAAGAAAGGAGAAGCTTTTTAGCTCATAATTCAGAGGCCTCAGTCCTCATATGGTTGGCTGGCAAAGGGCATGGTAGATGACATCTGCTCATGACATCACAACAGAAAATAGGGACTAGAAAGATGTCAGTAGCAAGACTGTTTATCCTTCCTGGTTATACTCTCATAGACCCATCCTTGGTCATACTCTCATGCCCCACCTCCTAAGAACACAGGAAGTCAACAATGGATTAATCCACATGACCCAAACACATGAAGCTCTTAGGGGACATTCTAGAGTCAAACCATAACAAGTCACATGCTGTGGCCCATTGGTGGTCTCAAAATGGACTTAATTGGACTTCTGTTGCTTGTTGGTGATGTTTGGCTTTTTTTCTTTTCTGGAGAAAACTGGGACATTTCTAGGTATCCCATATTTTTCTTCCAGCCCCTGGTCCTCATGCAGGGCCTTAATAAATTCTCACTCCGGTCACATTCTTATGCATTATTGTATTTCCTTTCCAGCCCTCCAAATCTTTATCTCTTCTGGAGTGCAGTAAGCCAGCCTTCTTTTGGTCCTTCTAATTAGTGTTTATAGCATAAACTTTATGCCCTGAGCTTCTTCAGTGCTTTGCTTTTTTATTCTTGGTCCAATTCCCCAAACCATGCTTTTGAATTAAAAAAAATCTTTGTTTCTTGCAAAATAATCTAGTTCTTGCAAGTAAAAGCTTTAACTTTCACACTTTTTGTCTCTGCGGTCAGTTTCATAAATCTACTTTAAATCTCAAAACAGAGAATTGACTGTTGCTTTTCTCTTTTTTCATATCTGTTATAACAAGTCTGATCTCCCTGAGACAAAGAAAAGGACATTCATTATTGGGTGTTGGGGAGCATATCAATGTTTTGTGGTGCTTTACCGAGCTACTTATGTGGGAGACAGGACAGCAGTAAAACAGCCGTCACTTGGTGTCACAGAGAAAGTACATTTTTCTATGGAGAAAGTTCTGAATGAATTAGTCTCTAGCTGCTGTGATGGGTGATGAGACTTCTTTTGTGCGTGCGTGTGAGTCTATGTGTCTGTGTGTCTGTTTTTATCATGTTTTAGCCAAGGTGCTCACATCATGGAAGTAGGATTCTGAAGAATCCATCAGGGGATCCTACGAAAAAGTTAACATCTGGAATACTGATAGCATGTGTATGGCCCAGAATAGTCAATAGAGACCACGAATTGTACCACCTTAATGAAAATGTTTTATTCCAGTCTCTGGATACCCCTCCCCCCACTCTGACTTTGGGAAGCTGGAGGTAGGTGTTGGAGGTCAAGGATGAATGGAAGGACAGCTTCTCCATTGCAGAAGAAGTCACATAAGGCTGAACCTGTTCTGAGGTAAGGAAGAAGTTTTGAATGACAGGTGGGAATACATTTTTAAAAATTCAATAGAACATTTTGCTACCTGAAAGTGATTAATAATTACTGAAAGGCAACTGATTTCTCTGTTATTGAAAATGACTGGAAAGCTATGGGACTGCCTGAAATGTCATGAAGGTGTAGGAAAGAGAAGTCCGATGTATTGAAAGGCAGTGGTAGGAGAAATCTACAGCTGCTTCCTGTTTACACTCATTCCATTCAGCCCTTTCAATAAACTGGCTGCACATCTATTGATTTTTATGTAGTCATACAGTGACTAATAGCTACTCCCACCGCATCTCAATCGTAGAATGCCTAAATTTTAGGAAGAAGAATTCTAGGTAGAGCTGGAAAGAGCCAGATTTCTCAGCTTCCCAGAGGATGAAAAAGCTAGTTTGCGTGTCGTATGAGCTCATTCTTAGAACCCAGAGCACTCTTCTTTCTTCCTTTCTATGAGTTCTAGGTCAAATTTGTCGTATTTCTCTGAATAACCTACACCTCATCCTGTCTTTTCTGAATTCTTTTGTTAAGATCATGTTTTATCATCACTTACACTTGATTTTGTCGTTGATAGCTTCCTTAGCTTTACCAGTCACATTACCAGTTAAGATTCTAAGTTCTATCTTGCAACAGCCTTCAAAACACTCCTAGGTCGGGTTTCGTTATTTCTCATTTGAAGCATGTATTGGCTTACCCAAAAATGTTGACAGTCTCAACACGAACGACAAAACCCTGAGTAGACAGGGAATGCTTCTGAATGTGGCAGCCCTGTGGCTCCGTGAGAGGTGGGTCTGTAACAATCTATGATGTAATGTGATGTGGGCAAGAGTGAAGACATGTGCCAGGTGAAATTCTGGTGATGGGAAGAACCAACTGCTTAGCAGAATGGAGATGACTTGATGACAGGGAAGAACATTTGAACTTGTTTTTTAAGGTGAGATATTGAGAATTAAAACTCAAGGGGGAAAAAAATTAAAGGAAACCACCAAGCAGAGGAAATGTCCTTTGTAAAAGCCCGGAGGCAAGGAGAGCTGCTGCGGGTTGTTCCTTGCAGCTGAAGTTAGAATTGGGTTAGAAATGACATGAAGCAAAAGAGGGACATTTTTAACATGTTAGATTATGCTTGTAAGATAGGTTCCAAGAAATGAAGTGCTGTGTGTCCTTAATATTTCTTCTGGAAGAAAGACGGTTTGGAACATTCCAACAGAGACTGGGCAGAGTTGAGAGTATATGTGTATCTGTGTGCATCTGTGCTGGAGAGTGGGACAAATAAAGCAGGAAAAGTTACTTTTTGGGCAGAATCTGATTAATCCATATACCATGTCACGTTGTAAGATGATGTGGAGTTAGCCATGGCCTTCAAGTGGAGTCCCAAGGAATACATATATATATATATATATATATATATATATATATATATATATATATATACACACTTTAGTCTTTAGGAACAATTCCAGTAGTAATGAGAAGGCAAGCCAAAAAGACTACAGCAATTATCTAAGTAGGAATTAAAAAGTACGAGAAGAAGGGCAGTAGAGATGAAGGGGGTGAAATGGAACAGAGGATTGAAAGTAGCTTGATTTAATTATGGATTCTAATAGCTCTGCATATTCAAAGTCTGTCTGTCACCTGAATCACAATCCTCTGGAGTTTTTACAAGTCTGATAACAGATTGACCAGATTTGGGACCCTTGGCACTAACCTTTTTGCCATTGCCTTTCAGAGAAGAATATTCTTTTAACATCTCATTCCGACTTAGCTCATAAACACCAGTAACAAGGAGCTACAAATAGTGACTATTAAGTTTCTCCCCACAGATATCTTCTTTGTCCCTGTGCACTTCCAGAATATCTCACCTACTACTTCCCCATTTGCCCAATTCCTACACAGCCTGGCAAATTCGCATCAACTGCAATCTGTCTCCTTACTGTTCCTGCATGCCTTCTCTTTCTTTGCCTGCTTTTCTCTCCCTCTGAAGGAGAAGATACTCCTCCCAGACAACTGGCCTCTCCTCCAGTGCCCCAGTAACATAGTTACGCGAATCTATTTCCTTTTTTGTGGACTACAAACTTCACAAGAAAGATTTGTGTCAGGTGTACAGCAGGTACCCAGTAGTGAATAAAGTGGATACCGGTCATCACTTTTTACCAACTCATGATTAAAGAGCGCTGTCAAAATAGATTTTTTTTCCCTAATGAGGGGAAAGAATCATATTTTAAAAGATTCAAAACATAACCTTTTAATTAAGACATCCTCTGTGATTAGTATGTTTGTACTGTTTTGCACAATGGAACTATTTCTGCCCTTGAGATCTAAAAATATCAACGTTATTTGCTCCTTAATTTACCGGAAATTAATTCCCCTTAAAAGGAAGATATAATCCTTTTAGTTGAGTGTGCGTGTTTTTATGTGCATCTGTGCTGGGGAACGGGACAAATAAAGCAGGAAAGGTAACTTAGGTCTCCCAAAAATGACTCCCACAAAGCTGTCCAAAATAGGATGGAAAGTCAGAAAAAGAAATGCCCTCAGGTAACTGTCTCTGGGCTTGTGGGAAGTGTTAGCTCTCCTCTCAAGGAGCCTATAGTAGATGGTTTGGCTGTTTTCTAATGTGCATCTTTATTTTGTCCTGTCTGCTAAGTCATATGCTTTAGGATTTACTAGGTGGTTAAATTATTCCTAGCAAATGGCCAGTGCTACGGATGGATGGGCATGGAGTATTTCATTTTTGCCTCATTGTGCTTCAGATTTGGGGTCTCCAGTTTTGTAAATGATAGCTACGATGTCTCGGTCCGTCTTTACACACGCTCATGCTTCGATGCACCCTGCTTCCCCTCCCATTTGGAACAGTGTCAGTCATGATGTACAACTCTTGTTAAGACATGTCCTGTGCCCATAGATACGAACTCATAAGTATTAGGGAATAGTGTATAAGGTTGAAGGAAAATCTAAGTAAATTAGAAAACTGGACATGGCTTTCACACACACACACACACACACACACACGCACACACACACACACACCCTTTCCCCTTGTACTTATGTATGTTTTTAGATGAGCAGGGATGGTATGCTCTCTTTCCAATACTCCCAATTGCCCTCAGAGCTCCTGCTCCCATCCTGGGTGACTGATGGGTGATTAAGACCTTTGCCACCATCTTCCTCAGTTTCTTCTCTGTAGATAATTCTTAGAGTTGACAGTGTTTTGTGAGGAACGACAAATCCAAACGCTTTGAAAGTGCTTTTCAAGCCTACAGTACTGTGTAAATGCTTAATGATAATAATATACAGTAGGGCATCTTCCCTTGAAAACAGCAGGAGGGTTTCCTTCCATAATGACCTGACAGATGGGTTATGGTGTCTAATCCCCTTAAACCCCCAAAGCTCTTTGATAGTGGATGTTGTAAAAGGCCAGATTAGAGCGCATGCTGCTCTTTTATTGAGCCCTTTCTTTCCGTATCTATGCCATATTCAATTGCTTCCCTCTCTAAGTACATTCCATGTTAACCTACTACCTGCAGGAACAATTAGGAGCAAGGATAGAGACTAAAGGACAGTGCACTCCAGTAGGAAAAATTAGTTAATGCTTGTTGTCCCCCGTATTAAAAATCCACTTTGGCCTTCACATGTGGCTTTTATCGAAGGTTCCTGCCCTCCTAATTCCTGACTATTAATCTCAAGCTGTGGGTATTTGTTTGACATTGAACACAGGCTTTATGTGTGTGTGTGTGTGTGTGTGTGTGTGTGTGTTTGATAGTCCTGTGTGTGGTGAGAATAGAGCTTTAGTGCTATTAATTCTAAACTAGTGAGGCTTAGGAAAATCACAGGCAGTTTAGGATGTTGGTAGCATTTATGCAAGAGTCAGAGCTTTCAATCAGTTCAAAATGCGGAAAGGCTGATTAGCGGTTATTCTACTGTAACCTTAACTCTGCTCTTCAACCTGGATTGGACTGAGACGCTTTATGCATTTCTACTTTCTGCTGTACTTGTCTTGTGAGAATAGCTATTAAAGTTATCATTTTCTAAAACCTTGCAACAATCCCTTCGCCCAAATTTATCACCCACCCTTCATTACAAAGTTGGCTTTTATTGCACGCTTGAAGAAGTGCAAGTCGTTGGGAAATCATCCATGGCATGTAATCTGTGTAATCAAAGAAAAGAGAAAGGAGCAGCAGCCAACAATAACAGTGTTTTTTTATCTGAATTATGCCATCACGGCAATGAATGTTTCAGTAAACTATCTCTTTGAATTTGGAGTGTTTAACAAAATCAGGATGGTTCTTTAAGGATGTCCCTGAAGAGACCCATAGTTAGTGTTAGATTTCATTCCTCTCTTCTCCTCAAAGTATTGCGTGTCTCTTAACATGTTCTTTACTTTTTGAGTCATTCTTGTGATGTGGAAATTCTGATCTATCTCCTAACTTTATAAAAATCCCGATTTTGACTTCAGATTCTCTTCTTGTACCATTTTTCTGACTTTCTTGATAGCAGAACTTTCTAGAAGAGTTGATCTTACTTGCTGTCATTGTATTTTAGTTTGTTTTGCTAAAATGGAATGTGAGACTAATTAATAAGTAATAGGAACTTATTTCTCAAGTTCTGTAAAACGGTAAGTCCAAGGTCAAGGGGCTAGTGCATTTAGCATCCAATGAGGCTTACTGTCTCCTCAAAGATGGCGCCTTGTTGCTCTGTCCTCAAGTGGGAACAGCAAACAAAGGAGGCAGTAGTGAATCCACATTCATGAAGCACAAACTCCGTCAACCAGGGCCCTTGTGACTTCGTCACCTTGCAAAAGGTCCACCTGTCAGAACCATCGCCAGGAAGATTAGATGTTGACGAGATGTCTGGGAGGACACATTCCAACAATAGCACTTTACTTCTTATGATTTTTCTTTCTCTTTCTGCCCCCATCACTTTGGGGCTTGTGTATGTGTATGTATGTATACATGGATGTATTTGTGTGTGTGTACTCAACACTAAGAGTACCCGCGGGAGCTTCATTTAGATCATTTCATTATTTTGTAAATCAAAAGCAATCCCATATCTTGAATAAACGTAATTTGAATGTAATGTAAGTATATACATGGGAGTTTTATGAATAACCAGTTGATAAAGGCAAACGCTTGTGTAAACGCTCACTTAGGAATATTCCCCCCGTCTAGAGTTCTCTTTGCTTCTTGATAGACTTCTCTCTACATTCTATACGAGAGGTAGACATTTCCTCATTAATGCTGGTTAATTCACTCATCTAGACTTATCCAACCAACTTCTGGATTTCATATAAGTGACATGATAAACTAAGCAAGGTTTTTGTGCTCCAAACTGAATTCATCTAGTTATCACCTGGTCAATAATTCATCTTTTTGTCATTACTACTAAACTGTAAACCGTTTCATGAGTATTCTGCAGTGGTTTTCTTTGTTTTGTGGTGCTGTGGATGGCACTCAAGACTTTGCCCTTCACCACTGGACTATGTTCTCAGCCCCTCACCGCTGCGTTTAGTTTTGTCTTGTTTTTAATCCGTTTTCCTGTTGAATTATTTCCATTTTTGGCTATTATAAAAGTCTGTTATGAACCGTCTTGTGTGGCATTTTTGTTGGAATATCTTTTTATTTCTCTTGGGTAAGTATTTAGATGAGGAACTGCTGGAAATAGAGCAAATGTCTCTTTTCTTTTGTGTTTTAGAATCTGTCACTTTTGCAAAGTAGTTGTGCCATTTTTGTGTTCCTGTCAGCAACGTATGGATTCTAGCTGCTGTGTATTCTTGCACACATATAGTATTGCCAGCATTTCAATACTGACCATTCTGGAGTATACGAAGTGGTACCATATTTTGAATTGAATTTGCAATTCCCTCATAAGCACATTCCATGTAGTTGTTGGTGGCTATTTGCATATTTTGTATAAACTGTCAGTTCAAGCTTTTTGTGCATTTAAAAAATAAGGTTGTCATTTTATTATTAATTCCGGTTGTCCTTTTAGTGTTCTATACACAGATCTTTTGTTAGATTTGTGTTTTGCAGTAGTCTCTTGCCTAGTTGTATATTGGCTTAAATGATGTATTTTGTTAAGAAATCCTAAATGTTAATGTTTATTTTATCTATCTATCTATCTATCTATCTATCTATCTATCTATCTATCTATACATACATACTTTTATCACAGTGCTTTATATTTTATATATGACATTTTTGCATAAGATAAAATGGTATAGACTTTCTTTCATATTTTTACCTCTACAATTTGTGGACTTAACTTTGCATTTAGGCCTTGAAACCATCTCAAATTGTTTATGTATCTAGTGATGTAGGTGTCAGAGTTCATTTGATTCTTCCATAAGGATGTCCAGTTGTTTTAATACCATTTGTTAAAGAGACTTTTTTTTCCTATTGAATTTTCTTGGGATTTGATAAAAACAGCTTTGTATATTTTATTTCACAAAATTTTAAATTTGTCTTTATACCTATAATTAATGCATATTACTTAGTTACTATGGCTTTATGTTAAATTTTTTTCTCTGTAGTTCAAGCTGGTCCCGAAATCACTGTGTAGCCTAGACTGTCCAAGAATTCACAACAATCTTCCTGCCTCAGCATCCTGAGGGCTAGAATTATTTTTGTCAAGATTATAAAACTATTATCCACCTAGTATTATATTGATTTTTTTAAACAAAGTTTTGGTCTATTTCAAGTCCATTTTATTGTTTTATAAATTATTATACTATTACATAAATTTTAATATATATAGGTCAATTTTTATGAAACTTTTTTGGTTTTAAAGGGAAAAGATATCATTTTTCAAAGGTTTGTGGGCTTTGAATAACTTGTTTCCTAATTCTACCTACATAATAGTCTTTGTTGTCTTTGTTGCTGCCTGAAACGAAGATTCAGAAGGCTTAATTTTCCCACATCATGTGGATCCTCAATTTCTGGCTCTTGGTTTACTCAAGGTACTTTAGTATTTATATGTATTTTAAAATTTTATGATTTTTATTTGATCTGCCTTGTTTTGGTGTTAAAGTGAGGAGCTTGGTTTTGCAAGTCTCTCCAAATCAAAAATGAAATGGCATTTAATATAATTTTCATGTCTGTGGAATCTGGAGTGAAATTCTCTTTTAATAATTTTGTGATTCTGTCTTGATTTCTTGATCAGTTTTCTAATAATTTATCAGTTTTTCAAATTATTTTAAAATAATTATTCTTTAATTTTGTTAATTTCCTCTACATGTTATTTTCTATTATACTGATTTCCATTTTGAAATTTATTATTTTCTTCCATTTGCCTACCTTGACTTTGCTTACATTTCTTTTTCTAGCTTTTCTTAAAAATTTCATTCACAATTTTTATGTTTCTATTTTTACTAAGTATATACCAAAATCATATATTTTCCTTTAAGCACTGCCTTAAGGAAAAATCTTGATATGTTGTATTTTGTTGTGGCTTAATTAAATATGCAGTTAAATCAGTTTCAGTTTCCATTATGATTAGTTATTGATTCATGGGTTATGTAGAAATAAATGTTTTGTGTAATTTCACAAAATTTTGACATTTTAAAAATCTTTCTGCTATTGATTTTTACTTCACTTTTGGATTCAGACAATATGTTTTAAAACACTTTCTACTTATTAGAAATATTGCTTCATAAATGTTGCAGTGGTCTGTATCTGGAGTGTCCTCCAAAAGCCTCACGTACCTAGGGATACTGTGTACTCTTGGCAGGTGGGGCCCGGATGGAAGCGGCCCATGCTTGGGGCCTGAACGGAGGACGTGTCCTGATTGTCCCTTTCTCCCAGACTTATCTCTGTTCTGTCATGCTGTGAGGATCTCTGTTTCCAGCTCTGGCTCTGGTCCTGGGCCCAACTGCAGGTCATCCATGTGATTCCACCATTTTCTAGCTGCTCACCTGTGAACAGTTTGTGATTTTTTCTGAAAATGTGAGCTAAAATAAGTTTTTCCTTTCTAAATTGTGGGTGTCAAATATTCTGTTCCAGCCACGAGAAAGTAGCTTTGACAAATGTCATTTACATGAGGTTGATTACTAAAATCTTAACTATTCATCCACATTCATTTTGCCTCATTTCTCAATCAATTGCTGAGAGATGTTAAAAGAACTAGCCACATTAGGGATTTGTTATTTGCTCTTTTAGTATTGTCTTTTGTTTTCTTCCCATGTATCAAAGTTCATTAAGATTGTTATATGTGCATAAAAGAACACAATAAACAGAGTGAGGCAGAAGGAGTGCTGTGTGTTTGAGGCCAGCCTGTGCTACATACTGAATTCAGGACCAGCCTGGACTACAGAGTCTCAAAATGAATGAATAAATAAGTAAATAAATAAATAAATAAATGATAAAATAGGAAGGAGAAGACAACCAATGGAATAGAACACAATATTTGTGAACCACATATATTCTAAAAGATTAATATTAACTATGTAAAGAAATTTTACAACTCAACGAAAAGCAAACAACCCAATTTAAAAATGGGGGAAGGAATCGAATAAAGATTCCTCCTGAGATTTACAGGTGGAAAATCAGCACATGAAAAGATGTTTAACATCAGTGATTAACCACAATAAGATACTCGTTTATACCCATTAGGTTAAGATTGCCAGAATGACACTAACACACGAAGTTGCGGATGGAGGGTAACTGGAGCCCTTGTACGTTGCTGGTGGTAAGACTACAGATCTTTCAAAAAGTTTAATCCACAACTATCATAGGATCCATCAATTCTACTTTCAAAAATTGCAAGCAGGTTTTTGAACAGATACTTGTATATTCCTATTCATAGCGGTATTACTCACAATAGCAAAAGAGTGGAAGCAACAGAAATGTCAATCAAAATATGAATTTCTAAACAAGTTTTGATATGTACATCTACGGGACCATATGAAGCCCTAAATGAATAGAATTTTAACACATGTTATAGCATGGATGAATCTTGAATATTTTGTGCTAAATGTAACTGCTAGATGCAAAAAGACAGACATTATATGATTATACTTATATGAGGTATATGGAGTATTCATCTTCATAAACACAGAAAATAGAATGGCGAATACAAAGTATTTGGGGAAACTGAGAACAGTAAGATATCATTTAGCGTGTAGAGAATTTGTGAAGAGGAAAAATTTCTGGAGATAGATGATTGCAAACTGGTGATTAGTGACGGTTATATATATTGCCAGCCTATTCCTTTCTAGACAAATCCAACCTGTGAACTGCTATTTATTGTCCCTCCACCCCTTTTAAAAAATTGAATCAGGTCTGGTTGTGCAGACCAGGCCTTTATTTTCTATAGGTAGGATGGGCATTATCATGCCCATCCTAAGTGGTGCTGAGGAATGGAACCCAGGCCTGGCAAGGGAAGCGCTTTTTTGTCAGGGAAGCGCTCTTAATCTCTGAGCTGTGACTCCAGCCTTCCCTCCACTTTTTGGATGGTAAAAGGCTACCTTGAGCAAGTGTAAAATTATATAAAACAGCTAATAAACATGTATCAGTACTAGAACTTCCTTTAAACATATTTTATTGTAATATTAGAAAAATTGAGAGGAGAAAAATGGCAATCTGCATATTGAACATCCTTGCTTCAGCCTTTCCAAATCTTCATCTTTAAAGTCTATTTCTTGTAGACAGCATATCTTTCTTTCTGAATGAGACTGACGGTCTCTGATTTTTTATTGGTTTTGGCCATATTTATTTAATGTAATTATTGATATGATTGTTTTATATTTGCTATTACAGTATTTGTTTTCAGTTTGTTCCGTGTGCTTATTTTTCTTCTATTTTTTCTGCTTTTCTATTTTTTTTTCTTGTTGCAATCCATTTAATCCGACTTCTACCTCCACTGGGCTGCATTATTTTATCCACTGTTGCGAAAATGCCAAGTGCAGTCTCAATTCAAGAATTCACCTCATTACACCCTGTAGTAGATGTTGTAACCCGCTCCCTAATCCCTTCTCCTCCCACACTTTATCTTCTCAGACCTTCCTCTCTCACAATCATTCACTCTTGCTTTTACTGTCCTTAGTTTTTGTCATGAAACTTTGTACCACCTTCTACTGCATGTACAATTGCTGTGGATCTTTTATCAAAACTACAGCAGAAATTTCAAAGAACAAAACTTTGCTTTGCTTGTGGCAGTATCACCACCATTTAGAATAGAATCTAAAGAATAATGACAGACAGAACTATTTTTGGAATAAGTGAATGAAAAAGATGTGTAAAAAATTTAAAAAAGACATAGTCATGGATGACTGAAATCATAGGATAGACCTACGATAACAATGTCAATCTGATTAAGACACAAAGTGCTGGGGCTTATTTTACATATTAAGAACAGATGGTGAGATATTGATAGAAAAGAAGAAATCAGAATTTCTCAATTATTTTTGCTTCTGTGCTATCTGTCAAGGAAGCTAATTTCCAAACTACATATGATAAAACTGAAATTATATGGGGAAAATAAAGCCAAAAAAGACCAAGAGATTTTAAGGACAACTACACATTCTAAATAACGATGCATTCCGGAATATAAAATAGTTTACACTTCAGATGTCATTGTTCCATAACCATGGGATCTTCTAGTAAGTCAGAGACTGGTTGAATGGAAGTTCACCCAACTAAGCAGAATATCCGAGCTATAAAAGGCTGTTTCTATCTACAGAGATGCCAGATGAGCGCCTAAAGCCTGTAAATATCAGGAAGCTAGCAAACTCTAATTCTGGGGCTCTGGTGAAGCTAAGAAGCTCTCTGAAGTGACAGAACAGGACATGGCATCAGTGTGCGATTGATACACAAGATTCCCACATTAAATTAATAACAGAAATATGAGGAGCAGAATTTCTGGCTGGGAATAAAGAGGAGGATTCAGTATCCCCATCCTTGAGATTAAAATCTGTCCTAGTTCCAGTTAAGAATTGCATGGAAAGATAGTCAGGCATAAGTGAATGTGACGTTCAACTATATGTGGTCAGCGTTAAAAAAAGAGGTTTGTAGTCTGGGTTCCTTTCTCTATTTATGGTGGAAAAATGTCTTACAGACTCATGAGACTACAGATAATATTCAGTGGCTGGGAGGGATGGGATTTGATGTTATTGCCTCCAGGCCCATTCAAGGCTGCTCTGAACCATTACTGAATATTACTTCACCACATAAGGGCCAGAGAGTTTCTTGATATATTGTGAGAGAATTAAAAGACTAGAAACCGACAAAAGCGTTTTGATATTCCAAATATGGAGAAAAAGTAGATTTACTGAACCACAGACTCATTCATTCAACCAACATTTATTGGGTGTCTACTGGTTCTGTGTGAGCTCTCAGGTGTTTGGCAGTTACTGCTATGTGGACTTTTCAATATGCTAAATCCAAAAATTTACTTTAGAAACCAGGGCCAATTCCTGCCAAAATTATAGAGTAGCCTTTCCATGAAGTTAAGGACTTCACAAAAAGCAAGACATATTACTCTAATGCTTTCTTTGCCAGAGCTATTTTATTGCAAAATCTCAGAAACGTGTTGTTTTATTTTAACTTTTGCCAGCTGTACCATAATATGCTTGAATAGAAGAATTAGAACAGCTTCTTGGAAGGGAAATTAGGTACTTTCATAACAAGTTGAATAACTATATCCAAATATTTTTAATGAAGTGATCAGTATTAATCTGATGACAAGTGCAAAATATTTCTATGTTCAAATATGTTCTGTGTAACATTCTATTGATAGTTGGAAAATATGAAAGGTACGATTTTCAAATTTGTGAATGAGATGAGACATGGAAGAATAACAATTATTTGGTGAGTAGAGATAGATGAATTGGAAGACTATGCCCCACCTTTCATTGGTGTACATCAGAAATTTTCTCAGTGTTACATAATACCTTGGCCAATGTTTCTTTAAGATTCTATCTTCATGTAGATACCTGTCCACCTTTAAAGAGTCTCTCATGTAGAAAATGTGTGCAAAATTTAACAAGATAATAATATAGAGTTAACAAAAGGAGATTCAAGTGCCAGGGTAGCTTGGCAGCGATTGGCACTTTAAAAGGTAAGTGGGAGATCTCAAAGACCACGCGAAATATAGCAAAAAAGTGAAATTGTAGTGCCTGAAGTGGTCAGAGAGTACCTGAAGTATCTCACTAATAAAATCAAGTTGTGAATTATTAGAGAAGGGTAACATAGAGGGCAAAAAGACTCAAAATTGAGGAGTGTAGGGAGAAGACTGAAAAGGCTGGGGTGTCCTGGCAGGAGAAAAGGACATAACACAAGGGTAGAGTGGCCTTCAAATATCTGAAAGCTGTTGGAAAGGAGAAGTAATGACCATTGTTCATCTTAATCTCAAGAATCAAAATACATATTGATGAATATTAATGTATGATGTAGTATATTTTTGTCAATAGGAAAATGTATCTTCTATTATTCAGAATAATCTTAAGATGGAACAGGTTGTACTGCAGTGCCCTGGGAGACTATGTAAGTGTATAAAGTGTCTATCCTCAAATTCCTTCCAGCACTGAAGGTCTACAGATTGTATTGTGTTCAATCTTCTTAGGTGACTCTGTTGTAAAACCAAATGTGGAAACTATCAAGTCAAGCAAATTGTTTTGGATATTATGCATAACAGAATACCAGTAATCAATGAGGAAGTTGAGATGGAATTAGATTACACAACCTGCAGAGCTTCTTCACCCCCAAACTCACCAAATGGCATCCATTTTTGTGAAATCACCTTGGTTCATATTCTGACTCTAACCTTTTGCAATCCTAAGAATTTAAATTGGTCTTTGTCTCAAAATGTGTTCAGACTTAGGCCTTCTGAGCCACATGAAAATCTTTGTGGGAACTTGTAATGGCTATTTGCTTTGAGCCATTAACATCTGCTCTATCTTTTCCACCCTAATACCAGCTCCACGTTTTTTGTGGTAGACATAGCTCTATGGTGTTGTTTATCTTGCTAGTACGGTGAATTCCAGAGCCTGCTGTTCTACAGCAGCAGATAAAGAGGTTCCTGTGGTCATATCCTTCATCTCCTTTCTTTATTACATCTGGGGAAGTTATATGACTAAACTTGATGCATTAGTTAACCTTTTGACACTGGAAAAGATAAACCACATACACAACTTAAAGATAGAAGAGTTTTGTTTTATCTAATAGTATCAGACATTCTTGTCTACAGTTGTCTGGCTCTAAGAAGGAAGTGGCATGATAGAGGAAGATGTTCATCTTGTGGCAGCCAAGAAGCAGAGAATGAAAGAAAAATGAGAGAGAGAGAGAGAGAGAGAGAGAGAGAGAGAGAGAGAGAGAGAGAGAGAGAGAGAGAAAAGGGGAAGCTAAGAGAAGGGAAGAGAAGAGAACAGAAGCGAAGAAGAAAGGAGAAAGGAGACAGGGACAAGAATATATTCTTCCAGATTATTCCCCTGGTGACCCACTCCTTCCAACTAATCTCTACCCCTGTAGCACATTCAGTTATGAACTACTCCAGGATTAACCCACTGATGAGATCCATATTCCCATGACTTACCATTTAAAGCCCACCTCTGGACACGTGACTTTCAGGGAACATTTCAGGTCGAAACCATAATTCCTGGTCAAGTAGATTTCTATTTTGAGATTTAGCCTTTCAGATTCTAATACAAAGGCGGGAGAGTTGTGTGAAAGTGATGCGTCCTAATTGTGGTCTGTATCCAGATAACCCCAACCCCAAGACCATCTCAGTACCTCTGACATCAAAACTCTGAAGTTGCATTCGTTTTAATTTGTGTTCATTTCATACAAAGCACCCTAAGGAAAATGAATTTGAAATTTTAAGTTGTTAAATTAGAAAAACACTGAAACAGAGGGAGCCTCTTCCTATAGGAAATCTCAAAAGAAGTTGGAATATTAGAATCTTACTTGGTGAAGATTGAATTAGAAAAAAGGCATTCACATATGATTCAGATGTTTCATTATATGACCCATGATTGTGGGAATCTCCTCAATACATAGACCTATCAAAACTGGCAGGCTATTCTGTTGGGCTGTCAGGATATTTTGTCTTCCAGCCATGTTTGATGAGCACTGCCTGTGAATTACTTCCGTGACTCTTCTTTTTCTTTGATTTGAAAAGATTGATCCAATTTAGATCTGCTAATTCTTTCAATCAGGTTACTGGCAACCTTTATAGACCTCAGATCTATCCATTTAAGTAAGTTTGCATTCATTCTTCTGCTTTGAGTGGAGTAACTTTATTTCCATCCTTGAGAACTCTCAAAGTGTCCATTTGAAGAAGTCAATCTTTATTTATTTTCCACCAACACTTTAATTTCCTAGGTTACCTAAGCTCAGGGATTTTGTCTTCATTTTGGCATGAAATGGCAACAATTTCAGCACCTTTAGTATACAACCTTCAAAGCCTTTTCCCCTAGGTGAAGCTTTTGTTAACATAGGACTTTTTCTGAGTGCACCCAGTTAGCATTTGACATTTAATCAAAGTACACTTGAGACAAAATTAAAAGCTGTCTATCACATAAAAAGATTATCAAGTTTATGTATCATTATTCAGAAATATTCCTAGCCACAATGTTGAAATTCACCAGAATTTGGGAATGGGTTATCTTGGACATGACACAGTGAATAAATGAAATTGCAATTCCTTTAGGGTTAGGCTGGGTCACATTGATTTTTTCCCCCTTGAAGAATGTTTGCCTGCAAAGCCAGATATGTGAGATCTAGTTTCACTAATGACTTTCCCCCATTACTTAATTGGCCTATAATTGGTCCACTGTTTGTTAGAGGTTGTACAATATGAGCCAGCCTCAAGTTGTAGATATTTACATAAGAACTATCACACTTACTGGCTCTGGGCTTTCTTCACATAAAAAGGAAATGGATTCTCAATTTTAACAAGCTAATTAGAGTATGAAGAGTCAATTTACACACAATTGATCTCTTAGATATTGATAATTTAACCATATACTTAGATCAATTTCCAAGTAAGATCTTTAAAATGCTAACACTACAATTTTAGTTTTTAGTAATGTAAATTCTTCAGGCCTTTCAAAATATTAATATTGATTTAATCAGATAAGAGATCACCTTAGAGGAAAAATCTGAGATAATTGTATCAAGTGGGAAGTCAATTCACAAGGTTATGTCCAAAAAAGAACCGGGCTACAATTTTGTCTTTTTAACAAAATTCAGTTCATTACTATGAACTGTGTAACATCAAGCGTGCTGCTTAACCTTTCTAAATTTTGTTTTCACTTTCTATAAAAATGGACGTAATATACCTTGTCCTGTAATTTATGTCAGACATTTTCTCCTGAAGATTTTTGTGTTCAGAAGTTGGGCTTCTGGATGATAGTTAGATCATGGGTATGCAAGCCCCCATTAATTAGTGAATTAATTCACTGATCAGTTAATTGCTGAACGTGCTGATAGGGGGAGTTGGGTCAATGGCGGTGTAATCTTGAAATATGTATTCTTGTCCCTGGCTTCTTCCTTTCTCTTTGGTTCCTCCTACTCCCTTACTCACCCCTCTTCCTGGATGCCACAAGGTAAGGAGCTGTGCTCTGCTATTGTCATCTGACGTGATATGTATTCCCTGAGAGCAGCTGACGATAGACTGAAACCGTGAGCCAAAATTAACGGTTCTCCTTTAAATTGTGTATATCAGGTATTTAGGAAAAAGAAACTAGTGCATGATGGCAGGAAGAGAGCCAACAGAAGTACTGTCTAGAGTCAAACAGCATGTGGCTTATGAACCTTCCATGAGTTCTTTTAGATCTTTAGGACTCTGTTGGGGTTAGCTGAGCTTGAACCATCCGGTCAAGATTCTTCTGATTGAGTGCTTCATGAAGGGACACAGACAGGAAGCAGACTGTTGGGTTATGCCAGGAGCAGGTGCGGAGAACGTTCAAAGAAGTCCAGTCAGAGAGCGACTGAGAGAAAGTCGGAGAAAGTAAGCAGGAGAGGCCGAGCCTGGAAGTGCTCAGCCTGCTCAGTATGTCAGCTACACTCGGTTTCTTCAGAGAATCTTATCTAAATACAACTATCACAGGATCACAAGAATGGTGGAAATACTGCTATCTACCTTGACACTCAACACTGAAATCGATAGACTCTAGTTCCCCGAACCCTTCCAATTAAAGAAATGCCCTGTTTCTCCTCTCAAGTCCTCTGATTCAGCGGATCACGTATCTCTTGTCATTTTTTCTACTCTATCACTCTCAGTTTCAGTTGTTCTTGGTCCAGCTCAGGTGGTCTTCACATGGAATTGGTAAAATTTTCTCTTCTACTCTGTGTTGTTTTGTTCCCTTCTCATAACTAGTAGTTTGATTAGTGCCCATGACTTAACATTTAACATGAGCAATTTATTTTGAAGATAATTTGAATGACACCAACCCGAGAGGTTCACAAGTCATTGAGGACCTGATAACTTCAGTTTCCCTAAGACCTGCATCCCTTTGTTAAGTCTTGGGCCACCATCTTTTTTTCTTAGCATGAATCCTTTTCTCTGACAGACCACCAGCTCACTGTCACTGTGCCCTTCACTCTCTTTCATTCTATCATAGAATCCATCTAGACTTTCAGCTTGGAGGTTGCAGGACAACTCATTCTTGGATAGTTTAGAGATTTTAGCCTTCATTGGTCTCAGTATTTCCAGTGCTTTCCTGATTTCTTACATCTCCTCGAAAATAAAACTTGGTTGACTATTGTAGTCAACTTCTCATTGCTGGGAAACAATACCTAATATCTCCAACTTGAAGGAGGAAAGGTTTATTTCGGCTCAGAATTGCAGTCAATGCTTGTTTGACTGACTTCAAGCAGAAATGGTAATGATGGAAAGGTCGTGCATTGAGGGAAGCTGCTTGTTGCATGGTAACCAGGGAGGAGAGAGAAGCGAAGTGAAGAGCTGGGGATGGGCAGGTTATGCCCCCAGTGATTTGTCCCTCTGTTCAGGCCCCACCTGCTAGTAGCAGATGGAATCATTAAGAGATCAATCCACTGATGCGTACAGCACCATCACTCATGATCCAAACACTTTCTGAACACAAGACACTTTTGGGGGACAGTTTAGATGTAAGCTATAACATTGACTATCCTCACCTGTCTCTGGAGTGAGGAAATTTCATTGGATTTTGCGTGTATATTCAGTTTAAGACTTCTGGTTTTGGCATCCAGTCATACAGCAAATGATGCTTGTGTGTGATGTTAAAAAATCTGAAGAAGAGAGTGTTCACAGTATTTCAAATTTTGTCTCAATTTCTTTTCTCTGATGAATCCTATCTTCATAATCCTGCTTTGCCATGTTGGCAAAGCTTGAGAGTTTGCTTTCTAACTGTGTTCAGAAGTGCTGGTAATAACAGGTGACGCTAAAAACCATACACAATATTTTGCAGCATAATGAACAATTACAAAGTTTAATAAAAGGGAAAGGGCCAAGTGAAAATTTTTGACAAGAATAGGAAAATGGAGCATTTAACAGGATTTGTTTTCAAGATGTTATTTTGGAGATTTAAATAAGTCATCTTAAGTACTCTTATTTTTGAGCCCTAAGTTAGCTTTGACTTTTTTTAACTGGATAAATAGGGGTGTAAGCAAAATTCTTTCTAGTTGCTGGGTGTGGTGGACTGTTTCTCCTCAAGTTCATGAAAGATTATACCATGAAATCTGTGAAAGATGCTTTCATACTAATTATGCTACTTAAAAAGCTGTCTCCAGTCCATGGATAAAAAAAAAAAAAAGACACTGACAGTATTTTTAGGATTTGACCATTTTGAGATCAAAGTCCACATCCTGGGTCATGCTAATCTGAACAGATACTTCAGTGCTTAATGATCAAAGGTGCATTCCTCAGTTGTAAATTTCAGCTTCCTGTCATAGAGACCTCAAGAGTTTATCTGTCAAAAATAGAATATTTAGATTAATTGGGGTTTTGCAATGGTGTCTGGCCTAGGGGATCTGTTCACCCCAGGTAGATATGGATTGCCCTCTGAAAGGCCTCGAATCACAGAGGTTCTATAACCTTCTTCAGTGACTCACACCATCTGAAAATGTCCTTCTGTGTGTTTGAAGGCTTTCATTCCTAATTTAATATTTTTTCTCCCAATGGAGATATGAAACAGCTGGTCCATATCTGTATAAAATTTCTTTATTCATGACAGTCCTACGTTCTCTTACTCTGATTAAATAAAGACTAATTTCTTTATTTAAAATATTTCTTAATTAATTAAAAACTAAAATCCCATTTCCTTATGAGCTCAGTAAAAATTGCTACTTAGCGAAACCACAGGCAGATGCATTGTTTTGAGAAATGCCACTTGCTCTTAAAATTTCTAAGCTCGTGTTTAAGAAACATACATTGAGAGAAGTAGTTCTTTTACAAAAGGACTGCTTTCGTGAAGAGTTGGTTAGGGAGATGTGGACCACCTGGTGTTTGCTAGATAGGAGTCTTGGCATCACAGCGTGGCCTCATAGACCTTGCAGGACAGGACCCATACTGTCAAGCTCCTGGATTCATAGAACAACACACAGTGTCATGATGTCCTTTTATTAATGTCTTATACTGGTTTCTGTAAGCAATGTGTGAAGAGTCATTCAAGTAACAGAGGGCTACTAATTGAAAGATCAGTTAGGGGAACAATAAATTCATACCTAATCTGTTCAGATTATTACACATTTTAATAACTTCATAGTTGCTTTGTGTGGGAAAGTTTTGAAACGTCAAATTTTGGTTTGCAACATCTAGATGCTCACAGCTGAGCAAGCTGGCTTTCTTCATGTTTTTTACTTTATGACCATTCAATGAGGACAATGTATTTCATATCTAGAGACATTTTAATAAAAACCTTCAGCCTACAGCCCTCATGTCCTTTCTTCAAATTTTCACCAGATGACAGCATGTCCTTCTTCATTTCTAAAGAGACAAAAAAAAAAAAAAAAAAAAAAAAAAAAAAAAAAAAAAAAAAAAAAAAAAAAAAAAAAAAACTCCAAGAACTTAGTGTAAAACAGTGGTGTGTATTTTTCAGCCAGAGGCTGAAGACAGAATGAAACAAAACAAATAACCTCAACATAACTATAGCCACTTTAATGGAAAACTCAAATTTATTTGCTTTCTTTTTTAATAAGAAATTCCTATTTGTAAGAATGCAATTAATATAATTGTAGTTCACTGATTGGCTCTAATATTTTGATCATGGTTCTAACTTCTTTAGGCTTTACAGCAGTAAGAGATAGTTACTATCTTGTCTGCTTCCAGCTCTACTACATAACTCAACTTTCTGCAAGAGGACAAGTGACTCGTCGGAGGTCATTTGTTTAATAGGTGGCTGAGCTGAGATTTGAACCCAGGGTAGCTGACTCTAAAATCATGCTTGTAAGCCATCTGATGGTTTTATTTCCCACTAGAGAAATATGCCATTTATTCACTCCTGAGGTCTTTAAAATCTCAAAGGTTTTCCATTTTAAAACCACAAAGTCATATGCAAGCAGTTTAAATGTTGTTGAGCTCAGCATCCTGAATGTCAAGACCTTGTCTCTCCTCAGAGATTTAGTCTGGTCACCAGTATTTCAGTGACACATTGGTTGCAGCAATTACTTTGAAGAACTCAGGGAAAAAAAAATCTTATTCTAAAGATATTTTTTAAATTGCTTGGAAAGAAGACTACCTTTCCATTTATTTAAAATAAATTTTAAGCCTTTACGTAATTTATGTGGAAATGCCTACACCCCCTCTCCCATGTGTTGGCCTTTGCTCAGAATTTTTTTTTTAATCCAGAATGCCCCTTTATTGGACAACTTGAGTGGATGTATGTGGACCACACATAACTCCATCTGCAGAGAAGATGACTTCAAGAGCACATGGTTGACTCAAATATATTGTTTGCCTAATTTAGACTTCGAGGATTTCTTGTCCTGTGGGACTGTGTGAGCATTTGTGTGTCTGAAAAACATTTACACTCTGTGACTCACTCCATATAAAACCTGGGGGTAGAGCTCACTTCAGTTTTTTCACACCTGTTGTTTTTTTCTGCAGCAAGTTCTCAGTGTAATAAAAATTAGACCAACAAGATGTTACTTTGTACTATTCTTTACTTTATTAGAGACTCTATCATAGAAACTGCTTGTTATTTACAAAAGTTTGAAACTTCAGATTCTAGAACATTGTACAGTTATCTATAACTTAAATTAACGCTAGATTTTTAATAGTTAAAGCTCCATAGTTTTTCCTAAATCTTGAAGTTCAAGGCATTACGTTTGTTATAATTTTACATTTTTAAATAGTTTGGAACCATAAATTTGAGGAACAATTGATTACATGGTTGGCCAACTTAAACTATTTTTTCTTGAAGCGATAAATCTCATTTTCAAACATAGACATTTTAAACTGTATATATAAATATAATATGTCCAGTTTTCTTCTTAAGCTCTTCAAGTACTAAATCACACAAAATTCATACTCTAATGAGAAAAACTATATTGAGAATTTAAATATCATTTAAATCTATAAGTATAGCAAAGCCACTTCTCTTAAATATTTTAATTCTGCTAACAAACTAGTAAAATATTTTGCCTTCGAATTAAAACCATAAGTCAACTATCTATTTTAAATTGGAATCACAAGGCTAGTCTGTCAGTCTCTAATATGCCAATTCTAAATCATTACAAACACTTTAAATGCTGAATATACACAGACTGTCCCAGTGATTAAAAACCTATTCCTGAACTTGACACAAAAGTATTAATACTTCATCATCTTTATAATTAATTCTAAACCATCCAGGATTTGGAAAGACACTCACTAAGGGGATAGTTCTTTTCATTTCAGATGTTGAATCTGGGGCATTAAATGTATAGGATGATTATTTTAATCTAGAAAATAGTCACCTGGTCCCCTTTTTAATAGTTGCCTTGAAAACAAGCTTCTCAGCAAAGTCATTTAGGTGGAGTTAGTTTTACAGTCATGATCTCCTGGGCTCATGATACATTTTTACCTAATTACTTTAGCTGATCTTGGCAGGGCCCAATTTATAATACCCCCGATCAGTGCATAACTAGCTGCTAACACACTGCTCTTTATTCTATGTACTTCCTGCTTAAATTCTGAAATTTTCTGCATTCTTTTACTTCTAGGGCACAACACTTATAGATATTTTAATGATATCTTTTAAAATTCTCATGTTTCTCATTCATGTAAATTTATCCCAATGATAGATACGTTTTCAGGAAAAATATGTCATAAATTGGAAGCTGTTAATATTTTAGTAAATTCTTAACCAAGGATATGTGGAGAAGACCATGGAAAATTCTTATTCTTTCAATATCTTGACTAAGAGCTTCTCTTTTCAATTAGTCATCAAATAGATATTGTTAAAATTTTTTTAATGTTATGATATCAATAGCATTAGAAACAAAAAAATAAATAAACTGGACTTCATCAGAATAAAAAGCTTTTAGGGTGGACTGGGAAGACGGCAGACTGCAAGTGTCCAGCGTGTGCCTTTCTCTACAAAGAACTTGCATTTGAATGTTCATGGCAAAGAGCTGGAAACAATCAAGGAAGCTATGGGAAGTCTGCGGTACGGTGGCATAGATGGGGAACTAGAAGTACCAGCATCTTCAGCTCTGGGTCTTCAGCTGGAGGGTTCTTCTGTTGCCGGGAGACGGGTGAGCAGGAGGGTCCTAACATAATTTGTTCGACAATGCCAAAAACCTTAGCTACAAGAGAGATCTAAGTTATGTAACTTTGCTCCAGAGACAAAATTTTTCTCCTTCTCAACCCCTGAGCCTAGGGTGTTACAGCAAGTCACCAAAGTAAGGACAGATCTATTTTCAGCCCTGCCCTACAACTGGGTCTGAGGGCATGCGTAGTATACTTTGTGTCTCCTGGCACAACTGTGGCCACCATATCGTCAGCCTGAGCTGCCTGCTAAGCCTGAGGATGCTGCATGCTCCTCCAACCTCCTACTCCCAGCATGTCTATGGACTGACACTCTCTCTGTGTCTAGTGTGCACAAACATTAACCCCTACCCCTGCACCCACTACTGAGGAAATATACACCATGTCCCCGAATACCAGTATCCAAGCTCCTAATTCTAGACTGGTTATACAATATATACTTAACCCCCACTACTGTGTGGAATACGTCCCTTTTGGCTGCTAGATTACTGCTTTCTCTGGTTACTGGAGATAGAAAAATTCACACTCTCTGATCTCACCTTTGCCTTCTCAATCTGTCAAATACAGAGAAAGAAACCATAGGGCGATTACGCACAGTGTCCACATAAAATTCAAAGTCAACCTAGCCTACCAGACCTATGGCTTAAGACACGTTTTTAAGAAAATCCATTTATCGTGAAGGTCACATTATTAAATTAATATAAGGAAACTACTGATGTGCTAGATACACAAATCTCAGAGTAATGACACAAGACATATAGACATGAGAAATATGAAAAGCGAAATAATATGATACCACCAAAGAACACAAGAACACTTTAGGAACAGATGACGAGCAAAATATGTCGATGAAATGCCCTGTGAGGAGTTCACTAGAGGGGCAGTCCATCCGGGGTCCCGGCCCACACAGTGGAAGCTTTTACCTCTTTATCCTTTATTTTTAAATAAATAGCTGTTATTTAAAAAAATAGATTCACAAGAATAACTACAAAGAAATTATTGAGATTTAAGGGAATAACGACAATTCAGTGTAACTAAGAAAATAATTATATGAACTAGAAGTTCAGCAGAGATCTTGTAGAAAACCCCAAACTCTTGAAATGAAGAGCTTCACAACGAACATTAAGAATATAGAAAGATTCGACAACAGGCTAGATCAAACACAAGAAAAAATATCCAAACTTTAAGAACAATCGTTTGGAATATTCTAGACGCCTAAAAATACAAATATTAAACAAAGACTATTTTGACTTTTTAGATGAATGCATATTCAAATTATGATCGTCTCAGGAGACAAAAAATGGAAAAAGGTACAGAAACTTCTTCAGAACTGGAAATGTATCTCAGTGACAGAGTGCTTGCTTAGTATGCAACAAACCCTGGATTTAATTCTCAGTACTGGGGATAAGAAGAGGAAAAAAAAAAACCTATTCAATGAAATAACAGCTAAAAACTTCCCTAATTTTGTGAAACATATAGACATGCAGCTAGGAGGCCCACAGAATCTGAAATAGATCTGATCAGTAAAGACCCTAGACACTGCATAAGGACAGTCAAATTGTTAAAAGTCCAAGACAAAGAATTATTTTTTTTAAAGTGCCAAATGACATTTAAGGGAACCCTTTGTTCCTTAGACAAATAGCAGAGTTCTCAGAAGAAACTTATAGATCAGGAAGAAATGCAATTGGCATATGCTGAGCTCTAAAGAAAAAAAGAAACTAAGAAACAAAACAAAACAAAAAGAAAAACAAAAAGAAAAACCCTACATACCAACAATTCAGTACCCATCAAAGCTGTCCGTAATAAATAAAAAAGAAACAAATTTTTACCAGACAGTGAAAACTGATGGAATTCTTTGACAGCAAACTTTATAAAACATAATTAAGCAAATATTACTTCTAGAAGTGAAAAGATAATAACTATTGTGAAAACAGGTGAAAGTATAAAACTCACTTAAAAAGGACACACACACACACACACACACACACACACACACACACACACTAGAATAGAATCAAACATTCTCAATCCATCCTCCCACCACAAAAACACGACAAGAAAAGAACAAAGATATTCAAAACAAATAGTAGAAAATTAATAAAACTACAAGTATCCTTTCTGGATAATAACCTTGAACTCAATGAATTAAATTATTCAACAAAAATGAAGACATGAATTGACAAAAAAAACCTGATGACATGTTGCTTGCAAGGAACTCACATCACCAGTTAAAAACACGTGTGGGTTGAAATTGAGAAAAATAATAATTTAAAGATTTTGTTTTTCTTTGCTAGGTCACAACAGCTGATATCTACAACTTAAGGGGAAGATGGTTTATTTTACCTTCCGGTGTCAGGTGTCAGTCCATACAGGCCAGCTGGCAACGGTGGAAGGGTGTGCTTCCACCAGGCCAGAACAGCTGCTCACAAGAGGAAGGAATCAGGGGAGAAACAGGGTCAAAAATATATTTTTCAGACCCAGTAATTCTCCATATGCCCAGTACTTTGCCACACATTTTCAGGCACCACCTTCCAAACAACACTCAAAATCTGTAGATGATCCCTAACATTTAAATATTTGAGGCTGTTAGGGGACTTTGCAGCTCCAAACCATCACAATTAGGCAAGTTGTATGTGTGGTTGCTAAGAATGTGAACTAGCACAGTCATGTAAATTAGAGTAGTTTTAGAATTAGTTATTCCTCAAAAAACTAATAATGAGTTTTAAAATGTGAATTAACTATCCCATACCCAAGTATGTATCCAAAGGAAATGAAACCAGAAGAAGAGATATACCTCTGATCACATCTTTCTTGCAGTCATTTTAATGGTGGCCATGTTATAGAATTAGCCTTTTTGCCCATCAGCAGAATAATTGATAAAGAAAACATAGCATAGACATAGTATCAACCTCAAAGTAATTTTGTTATTTGGACCCACTTGGATAACACTAAGAGGGATTTTGTTAAGTGAAATGAACTAGACACAGAAAGACAGACACTGCACATTTTCTTTTATATGGTGAAACAAAACTGAAAGAAAGAAAAAGAAGAAAAAAGAAAGGAAAGTTAATGTAAATGTAGAATAGTGACTACTAAAGACTGTAGAGGGCAGAGAAAGAGAAATTGGAAGAGTTTGGCTCATGGGTACCAAATCACAGAGAGAGTAAGTTCTAGTGTTCCAAGGCACAACGGGGTGGCTCTAGTTTAAATAATCTTTTACATTTTATGAATAACTATAAGAGGTATTTGAAGACTGCGATCCTGTCTAATGAGAGCTTAGTGTCAAGATTATATACATATATTTTTGCTAGATATAACTATCTGTCTGTCTGTCTGTCTGTCTGTCTGTCTGCCTATCTGTCTATCTATTTATCCCAGCTCAATACAAGATCAGAAAACAATTGAAAAATAGGAAAAGGATTGGAATAGATATATATCCAATGAAACATGCAAATATTCAACAAGAACATGAAGATATTCAACATCACTGATCATTAAAAACTGCAAAGCAAAACCATAACGATACTACTTCACATCCATTAGGATGGTTGCAACAAAGCAACCCATCTCAAGAAACGGATGAAAATAACAAGTGCTAGCAAAGATGTAAAGAAATTAGAGCACCCGCACATAGCCAGTGGGCATACACGGTGGTGGCGTTGTGGGGAAAGCTCTTTGGCAGTTGCTAGGAAAGTTAAGTAGAGAATTGCCACATGACTTAATTCCGACTCTACTCCAACGAATTGAAAGCAGATGTTCCAACGAACTTTCCAATGAATGTCCGTAGTAGCAATATTCACTATTAGCCAAAACCAAAATGCAAACTATTTTGTTTTTCTACTGATCAATGTGCTTAAAAAATGTACTAAGTTCTTATCCTGGAGTATTATTCAGCTATAAAAAAGAATAAAACATGCTGTCATGTGGATGACTGGTGAAATATGCCAAGTGAAACAATTCAAACACAAAAGGCTACAGATAATATTCATGCATGTAAAACATTTAAGCTAGGTTTGGTGGCACATACCTGTAATCTCAGCTACCTGGGAGGCTGATGCAGGAGGATTTTAGGTTCAAGGCCAACCTAGGCAACTCAGTGAGGCCTTGTTTCAAAATAAAGATAAAAAAGTCTGGGTATGCAGCTCAGAGATAGAGTGTCCCTGAGTTATATTCTCAATAAAAATCCCCACATTCAAAATAGGCAAATCTCTACAGATAGTAGTCAGATTGTTGTTTTTCACAACTTTATAAAAGGGAAGAACTGTTTAATGGGTACAGTATTTATTTTTGGGCTGTTAAGATGTTTTGGAATTAGACATACTCATTATTCGCACAATATTTTCAATGTACTAAATGCCACTGAATTTCATATTCCAAAATGGTTAATTCATGTTATATTGACTTTTTCATCCAAAATTTTCACCATAAAAGAAAATAAAGGCCTTTCCAATGTAGTTTTGGTTCTTCTCCTTTTCTGCTGTCTGTATAATATTAAGATTCATGTGTTATCTGCAATCATATTCATTGAACTGGCAAAATGTTGCCACAAAGATGGAGGCTTTGGAGATGGAAGAATAGCTCAGTGGTTAAAGCACTTGCCTACCAAGCTCAAGGCCCTGAGCTCGATTCTCCAGCACCACTTAAGCTGGGCATGGTGATGCATATTTGTAATCTCAGTACTCAGGAGGCTGAAGCAGGAGAAATGTATTGTGTTTAAGGGCATACTGGGCTATACAGTGAGTTCAAGACCAGCAAAACCCTGTCTAAAAAAAGGCTCTTTTGCTTGCTAAGGAGTGAGCAGAACTCCACAAGATTGACACGGTCCCAACTATTTTTTAAGTCCTATATTAATAGGAATAGAATAGCCTGATCCCTTTTAAAAAACAAGATGACGGAGAGTAACATGATTTTGACTTCTTGGTCGACCCAAAGTTAGCAGACTGCTTTCTTCACTAAGCAGCAAAAAATTGTTACTGAGCACTGAGATTAATAAAGTTCACCTGTTCCTTCTGCATATTAAAAAAAAAATCTATAATGATCTTTTGCAAAGAGAATAGCCCAGTTTTTCTAATTTTGTGCTCTAGAAATATTTATAATAAAAATTTGCGACACTCTTAATGCTCAGAAGCAAGTTAAGGAGATATGGAGCGTTATTGTTTCTGCATCATTGGGAACTGGCTGGGAGTTAGTCAGGCTAAGAAAACTGGTCAATCTGCTTAACTGGGGAGCCAGCATGCAAACCTTGCAGTCTCGATCCAAAGCTATAACTTATAAATTAATGCTCTTTTAAATTGTGCTTCTGCAAACAGTTTGTTACCTGTCATGTTCCAGGTGGGGGGAAAAAAAAGAAAAAAGAAAACCAAGGTATGTATCTCAAAGTATCCATGCTCTTCTCTTAACATTTTCCAGCTTCCTTTGCAGTTGGATTGGGGTCACATGATCAGTTCTGGCCTATGAACTATGAGTAGAAGTAATGGTTTTGCTGTTGATCCAAGGCAGTTCCAAGCAGGGATGAGTTGCTCAGCTACGTTCGCCCCCACCACCGTCTGGAAAGAAACTTTGAGATGGTCAACATGCAAGATGAAACCTGTCTAGATCCCTGAGTCAGCCTCAGAGAAAAATTGTCCCCCCTCCTTTAAAGCTACCGGAGCCACAAAATACTTTGAAATGGGTGAGAAATGAATGTTAGACTAAGACGTGAGTTAATTTGTTACTGAAGCCTATTCTAGTGCCTTCTGACCAACCCAAGATTGTCATATGCTAAATGACATAAACTCTCAATCCCAGAAAGGATATTTCCAAGGCCCTCTTGAGATAGAAGAGACCAAGACAAGTCCAGCCTTTCCATATTTCCCTCTGACAGGCAGGAGGGAGTGTTACCTATTGACACCTGTCATACCCTTAACCTCACCCCTCTTGCCTTCTGGGGCTAGCCAAGGATGACTAGACCCAGTGTCTTCCCAACACCTCTGGAATGACTTCCTGCCACCTCTCCCTCCAAGCTGACAGAAGTGTAACTCAGACAATAGCTGCAGAATCGCGGCCTCTCTCCCGCGCCTCCAGGTGGACTTGGTAGCTCTGAGGAGCTGTCCAGCAACTAAACTTGGCTGGGCCGAGATCAGGGCTCATTGTTAATAGCCTTGAAATCCCTAAATCCCAATAGTTTATGATCAACACAGAGGGCTGGTTCTTCTAAAGCCTCCTCAAAAATCAGTGGCAGCCACAATTTTAGTCATACTATTTTTGCCGAGTCATGGAAGCTGTCAGTCAAGCAGCCAGTTCTCCTGGAGTTCTCTGTTGTCACGACAGCTGTGACTCTCCTAGACACTCTTGGCTGCTCAGGGAAATATCTGAGCTGGCCACTGCAGGCTCCTAACTGGAACTTACTCCATATGATTCCACCAGCAGCTCTTCTAGATGTCTCTTCCCTAATCGTGATTCTGATCCCCATCATTACTGCAAGAGTCTACACCTTGCTTCACAAAATGTACAAAAGTGCACCTGAGATCCAGTCTCACTTTACATAAGCAGGGCTCCATCGCATTCCTCAGGTCAATCACAGCGGTGTGCCCTGGGAACTACCCCTCTGTCTTAGAGCATGGGTCCTGGTACAGCTTGATTGTGTGATCCTGTAAATCTACTCAAGATTCTTATGTCGGCTAGTGGGGGGAGAGCAGGTTACACTAAGAAAGAGTTGTTGTAACCAGCAGCAGAGATGAGAGCAGGTTGTCAGCAGCAGATGGCATTAATGAACAGTGGCTCTTAGAGACCCCGAGAGAAAGAGAAAGCCGCTAGAAGAACTCCAGTGCGCTGCCCAAAGGGGCTATGAGCCTTGCCTACTGAGGAGCTGGCGGGGCGGCTATTGAGAACTAAGGTCCAGAGTCCGTTGGCACTGATCCAAAAGCTGTAACGCAAACGGTTGGGTGCCATTAACACTTAAAGCCTAGAAATACTAATGGAGCTATAATTTGCTGATTTGTGATTTCCATCTGACATGAAGGAAAGAATCCTTAGTAGACGATGGGTGATATTCTTGAGTTCCCTCTGTGACTTATATGGCAGAATTGTTCTCTTTCTGTAGAGTTGTGTCACACACAAGGAGTTACCTGAGATCATCAGGCTGGGCTCTAATCCAATATGGCTGCATTTCTTAAAACAAAACAGGAATTTGGGACATAGAAACGTGCTCATGGGAAGAAAATCACACACAATGAAAGTAAATATCTACTAGTCACAGAAACCCCAAGGTTGGAAGCAAATTGCCAACAGCTAGAGCGAGCTCTAGAATATATTCTTCCTCATCACTCTCAGAAGAAAACAACGCTGCTGACATTTTAATCTTTGCTTTCTAGCTTCCAGAACTGTGAAAGGAGAAATTCCCACTGCTGAAGCACTCAGTTTGCAGTATTTTGTTACCAAACTCTGTTAGACTAGTGCAGAAATCCATGTGAGTTATATTTAATTTCTAAGGCTGCAGCTAAGACTGACCAGGATTCAGGCATCTTATGTTGGCAATCGGATTCTCCACGATCTCCGCTAGGAATTACTGCCAACCTGTGAAGATACTTGAGAAACTGCGTAAAGGAAAGCCCAAATCATGTAATGGTTCTTTGTTTTAAAAAGAAAGTCCAGTTGCACACGAACATGGGAAGGAGTACCAGGTGAAACAAATGTTCACACAGTGATAGGGTGGAGCTACAATACGTGGTATGGAAGAGCTGGAGGCCAGACAAGACAATTTTCAGGTCTGAAATTGAAATTTTTCACTAACAAATTTTTTACCCCATGACAAAGGGTGGCCTCAAAGCGGAGAGCTCGCCAACTCTAGGAGATTGTTCCGACACTGATAGCCAACTCAATCTTCTTGGGTCAGGCAGGGGTTGAGCACAAAACGGAACCCTCTTCCTCTCTGCCTGTGGATCTGGTTACTTCCCTGCCTGCCCAGGGTACTCTCTTTGCATCTGTAAGTGAGACACCGGAAATAGGGTCAAAAGGAAGGAAGCCTCCTTCTGTTGCTAACCCGAGCTCAAAAGAGGAAGAAATTGTGGAAATCCTCACCAGCCTCTGAAAGGACATATTCAGATGCAGACAGCATCTTTATAAGAAGACAAGAAAAGCCTTCCCTATAGATCTGTGCCTTGAAATTGCCCGAAGAACTTTTCCCTCTCTGAACAAGAGCTATAAAAAATGGTTCACAAATCACTCCAGATAACCCCAGGCGCTATGCCTTAAATCCGAACTGACCAAAGCAGACCCTTTGTGTAATTTGCCATCTTTATTATTTCCTCCTCATGTACCTTGAGTAGAAGCAGTTTAACAGCCATGAATCATGGTCGGACTGGTTATTTACGTGCTCCGATGGGTTTTTGTTCTCTAAGCAGAAAGTTTGGAGAAGTGATTTTACTTTACCTGTCTGAATCTCGGGCTTGAAGCCTTTGCCTTTCTTCACATACCTTTCGGAAGGTGTGTTTAGTGTGCATTGTAAGGTACAGAGAGCTAGAGTGATGTCGCACACCAATAGGCAGTCCCCCAAGGAACATGCTGTGTTAGCTGAACTACAGTTATTGGCAGAAATACCAAGGACATGGACATTATTTGAACAGAACTTTAGTTCCCCATCTGGGATGTAAAAGGCTGCTGTGCCTGGTTCCCCACCGCATGCTTTCTTGTGCTGAAGGGGCAAATCTGAGAAATGAGACTAGCTGTCTATCTGACACTACCCTTCGTCTCCTAGCTTAGTAAGTCACTTCCAAAATAGAAATTTCCACCTCTCAGTCGGTCACACCCACTTAATGAGTAGTTCTGTTCACATTAGCTCAGGCGAGTGCTGAGCACGCACTTGTATTCAAAGCAATGAGAGAGGAGCTGTAGAGAGGAAATCTTGAAACAAAGAGTCCGGGCCTTTGTGAGGCCATAAGGAGGAAGGAAAAACTGTCATACAGGTAACCAATGTGAAGTACGATGCTATGCATACCCTAACCTAATTTAATTCCATCCCACAAATATCTTATCAGTTCCCACAAGGAGCATGAAAACAGAGTAAAGTAAGAAGTCCCTGGAAAAAGTAATCTGCTCCGAAGATGTGAAGTTTTAATAAGGTCCAAAAGATCACTGGATGGGTGATCCTGACAGGTAAAAGAGCCTTCTGTGGTAGAAGGGGTGGGCTGGGTGTGCCAAGCTGGGAAGCACAGGGCCCTGAGCGTGAGCAGGGGAGGAGCAGGAGACGCAGCATGCACGTGATGTAAGGGTTGTGAGGCAAGTGGGTGCACCACATGGTACCTTGATGAGACAAGAAAGATTCAGGAATACTAGATTGACACTTAGATTATTTGGCAGGACTTCTTCACAGAAATGCATGCAGAGCCATGAATATAAACACACACACACACACACACACACACACACACACACACACACGCACATGCACACGCACACACACATTATTTAAGATGAGGGAAAAGCAAAGCACTTACCAAATTGTTAGAAATCTGAAGGTGCGGGCAGGTTACAATTACCTGAGAACTCTTTAAGCTTTTAACTTTTTTTTTTTTTTTTGGAGGGGGGGAATACTTACCTAGAAATCCTCTGTGGCTTCTATGTCCACAGTAGGACACAGCAAGTCTCAGGATGTCCATTCCTCTTGCAAGCCTGGTCTAGTGAGAGGCCCTGAAAGTTAAATGTCCCTAGCACCCCAGTCAGACAACCTGTGCAGAAGCCTCCAAACATTGATGATTCTTGATAGACTTTGTGAACACCACAAAGAGGAGGAGATTGAAGCTCCACAATTGGTACCATCAAGGGCGAGTGCTTGTGACTGGGACCTTGGATATATATATATATATATATATATATATATATATATATATATATATATATTTCTCTTTCTTTCTTTCTTTCTTTCTTTCTTTCTTTCTTCTTTCTTCTTTTCTTTCAAAAGACATAGTCTTTCTCTGTATCTCAGATTGGTCCTGAGCTCACTAAGTAGCCCAGGCTAACCTTGGACTCATGGCAATTCTCTTGCCTCAGCCTTCTGAGTGCTGGCATTACAAGCATGCACCAGCATGCCTGGTTTCATGTGGTGTTGGGGAATTGAACTCAAGGTCTTGTGCTTGCTAGACAAGTGCTTTAGCCACTATGTCATTACTCCAGCCTTGTAAGGGATATTTGTGGTACACAGCATCTTTCCTCACTCAGAAGCACAAAAATGAAACTGCGAAGCAATAGTTTCTTAAAGAATAGACATGGATGGAAGTTTGGGCCGCCAAAAAATAAAAAAAAAAAGAAGTGACAAGTGTGGTAGAGATGTAAAAAAGAGAGTGGACAATGTAGAGACTTTTGGTGTGATGAGAAAGGGAGCAGCACGGGGGATTCTTAAGGTTTCATTGCTCTTAGTGAATCCATGTAGCTTTATAGAAGCCCAATACCAGGTACTCTAGACACAGACACAGCTACTTTGAATTTTAACTCATAATTCCTCAGTGCTCTCAAATTGCTCCATGGATGCTAGCTGTGATTTATTTCAGCTCCCATAAGCTTATATCCCTTCACCAGTTCTCAGGGAAAAGGTCCTTCCTTTCTCTCTTTCACAGGGGTCACCACAGGCACTGTCCCTGTACATAGAGGTGGTAAAAAGCTACTGCCTTCTTACTCAAAATGATCTCCCAGGACAATTTTGGTCTCTGTCTTTGCATTGCTAACATAATTATTTCTTGACTACCAGTCTCTAGCCTCCTTATAAGTAACAGTCAGGTCAGCTTCCATATGTAATGACTCCCACTCAGGCCGTAAAGCTGTGATATACTTAAACTAGTCTTTCACCAAAAGTTAGCGGTAAACAACTGGCCTATAAAGCTTTCCATGAGGCAAGAGAATGCTCACCGTGTTGCTATAATTATTATTTCTCTCTTCATGACAACCCTTGTGGAATGCAGTTAAAAGGCACAGATACCACCTTTCTATTTTTCTCCGTTTATTTTTCACAGTAAATTGCCTGTTCTTTGTTTGACGTAGGAGGAAAACACTGTTATGCCTGTTATCTGTAATTCTGAGAGTGCAGTATATGCCCCCTAATTCTAACATCAAGAATTTACTTTGCACACACTATGATCACTCTCCCTCTTTCTACACACACACACGCACACACACACATGCCCACACACACTCTTCCACAAATGGCTACTGATGTTTGGAGCAGTTTCCAATTGTTTGGGGATGTGCTTACCTCTATAAAATTGGCAGTTTATTTCTGCACAGAGGAAAGAGCGAGAAATGAAAATTCCAGTGAGGTGAGTGGAAAATAGACCTGTGGCAGACCTGTCGTCCTGGCCTGTTACTCTATTGCTCAAAAAATGCTTAATTAGGCAACACATCCTTACAAACTGATGCCTCGGGACTAAGAGTGTCAGGACAAGTAGCCAGGGTTCGTGTCATTTTATTTATTTAGTTATTATTATTATTTTACAAATCTGAAAGCCTTTGCAGCTGAGGGAAATGGAACTTTTCTCATTGTTTGGGACCAAGTTTGGCAATATCAGTTAAGCAGTCGTGGTTTGGAATGGCCCTGCATGGGCAAGTTTCTTCCCAGGAGAATTTAGGAAACAAAATCATTGACTGTGCTTTGGGTGGCTATGCACTCAGAAACACTACGATATGCTAATTAATCCACACCGCTGCCGTTATCAACATGTACTTGTTTAGCTTGCCCTCTGGGATGGGTGCCACACTGGGTGCTGAGTATCTGAAGCCGAATAAGATACGGCTGCTGTTCTCTCAGTGCAGATTCTGTCAGAGAAATAGGAATTGCTAACAACCTGCTTTCCTTCTGAGTGACAATTCAGTGATAGGAATTGCACACAGGGCGTCTTGAAATAGAGGATGACCAATTCAGTTTGCTGGAGGTGAGGTAGAAAAAAGAGGATTGCCTGCCTATTCTGTGGGTCTAGATCATTCCAGATAAGATATTTTCTGTTCCTCTCTTGGCCCTACAGGATTTTCCATTCAGAAAAGTAATTGAGAAGATCCATATTTGTACATAAATATAAACATTAGTAATAGTACATTGAATCCCGGTATAAATATTCCATTGGAGCACTTGTAATTTCAGAATGACCAATATCTTATTAATTAGTAAAAGACTCTTTTAATGTACTATTCTCAGCAATATGTCTTACTTGCCTTGCTAAGTGCTGACGTACATGGATTTGTTTTTATGGTTAAAATTTTATAATCACATTTTCTTCATGCTTGCAAAATGGCACTTGGCTTGAAGAACTGGTGTTTTGTCTGGTAACTTCCACATGGCATCTGCTCATAGAACCCTTCAAAATAATTCATTAATTTGCTAAAGCATTATCTGTTTACACTTGTCTTTTGGAAACCTATCTTTTGCTAATTTCTCCCTTTTCCAAAGCTCAGCAAACATTCAGCAAAATTTCAGGTTATTCCATTTGGTAATATTGTTTCCCACTTGGCAATGTGCGGTATGGTGGTTATGTACATGAGCTTGAGAGATCGTCAGGCCTGGGTCTGTGTTCCAAGTTTTCATGTGGATAGATGAGATCTTGCATGCTCTTTGTCAACTTTCTGTGTGAGGTTTTTCCATCTGTAAAAACAAGTAGATCGATGTTAAACATCTTATAGTAATGTGAAACAAGTAGCTCGGGTTTTGCTTTAGAGTAAACGCTTACTCTTTTTTCTTTTCATGCTATTATAATTTTATTGGCACAGTAGGAAGTACATAAGCACTGAAGCAAGAAAGACTTGTTCAGATCGTGTCACAGAACAAGCCAGATGTTTCCAGAGATCCACTTTCCTTGTGTGTCAAATGAAAATGGTAATTATTTATAATGCTGATGTGCTTTTATAAAAACTTGTTATGACAAAATAAGTAAAAATAATCTATTATATTACAGCAGCTCGTGTCATTGACCATGCCATCATTCAGTCTCTGCACCTATAGCCTCCTTATTTATGATTAATCTCTCAACGAGTCTACTCCACAGCAAGTTTTACTGCACATAAAAAGTATAGACCCCTTGATGGGGGTTCATATGCTGTTTACCAATCATCGAAATCTTTTAAAATTATTTTTACTTAGGTACTTGTTAAATTTTTTATTGAAAATAGTTTTGTCTCCATATATTCTTGAGATGGTCTATTGAAGCCATGCCAGTTGTGTGTACGAATTCACTCACTAACAGTGTCTGTTGTATGTGTGTTATGATGTACGATGGGCTGAATGACGGTGTAAGTGCTTGGGGTGGTCATAAAACAACCAAATAAAGATATCTTCCATATGGATTTATAGCATAGTGGTGGAAGGCAGATTATAAAGAATCATGGGGTACATTGTACTTAATGTTATCACTTCTATTGGAAGATCTTATAGAAAAAAGAAAGAGTAAGGGTGGTGAAGGGAGTAAGGAATCTGAAGTAGACAATTGTCAATTGAATGGTAAGGAGTGACCTCATTGAGAAGGTGACACTTAGACAAATGTTTTGATAAAAGCTACTCAAAGAAATTTGAAGAATATTCTACATATTGTGTTTTAGGTCTGGACTGTCCCCCAAAAGTCTCACGCATTTGAATGCTGCGCATTGTCTATAGAACCTTGTGCTGTGTTGGGAGATCAGGGCCTCTTCTGGAGGAGTGGATTACAAGCAGTTGGATTACAGACATGTAGCGGGACTTACCACACCTTTCACACCTGGATCCAGGAGGGGCTGATCACTGGGATGGGACCTGGAAGTATATACATACATGAGGCTACCTTCCTCCTGAGCTAAAGGAGATGAGTCTTGGACTTGACAGGACTTGGCTTCTTGTTTGTTATAAAATGAGGAGCCGCCACAGCCTCTGAATGGATTGTGACTCTCTGAAACTGTGAGTTAAAATAAACCTTTCCTCTCCTAAATTTGTGGATGTTGGGTGTTGAGTCACAACAATGGAACTAAGTAACTAAGACACTACATTTTTTTCTTATTCCTCCAAAACCTTGGTACTTTTGACTTGGTTACTTCATAAAATATAAAAATCTGTTTATGAGCTCTGTTTTGCTTCAGGTGGTGTCATTCTGTCAACACTGGCTCCTTCTAGTCTCCTTATTTCCAGCCCTGATTCTCTCCTATTAAAATTCGCACATTGCAAAGTGATATTCCCAACTATACATTAGATTATGAGACTTCATTTTTCTAAACAATCAGTGGCTCCCCTTTGCTCTGTTTCAAATCTATTACTCTATGGCAACAATGTCGTCGTTATCTGATGTTCTTCCAGCCTCTTCATGTACCTCATCCCTCTGGAGTCATATTTCATTTACTTTGAGCTCCTTGCTATAGAACTCCTCCTTCCCTGTGTCAACATTCTCAGCAGAAACATCCTTTACCACATTTTATGCTTAATCGAAGCTATAATCTTTCTTCAATCCAGCTCAAGCGTTGCTTCTTCTATGAAGCTTTCCTTACGACTTCCTAGGAAAGTTGATTGCTATGTAGATATCTCAGTCACTTTCCTATCCTGTAACAAAACACCTGACCCCCGTAATTTAAAGGATGAGAGGGTTATATATATGGATGGCTGGTAGAAAAAACATGGCAAAAGAAAACTTCCCATAGCGTCCAGGGTCAGAGAGAAAAAAAAAGTGCCGAGCTAGAAGACAGAATACACCCTGCCAAGTCATGTCTCCGGAGACCCTCCCCTTACAACCAAGACACGCTTTTGTGAATATGTGGCCACTGGGGACCATTTTAGATTGAAATTACCCCTAACGGCGCAATTCCCCATTCACGTTATGCCCGGGATGTAGGTTACACTCCTACTATCTCTTAACATCATCAATTCTTCCTTTATAGAATAAGGCTCTTATTTCACAGAGCTTATTACTCTTCTTGGCCCAAAGGAGACCACCTTGCTCACTACTTTAATTAATCACGTTGAATTTACAACCTATCAATTATTGAGGCTCAACTCTCTCATCTTAAAATGGGTTAGTGACACGTTCTCATGAGTAGTAGATGAAGATCCACGGTGACCAAGTTCCCGAAGATCTCATTGTAAGAATGCTGCTCATTGTAATAGCTTCATCAGTAAACGTTCTGTGGTCTGACACTGCTTTCTAGATGACCTTTTAACCATAATAAGGGTCCACTTTTATCTCTTTGCTTTCTCATTACATGATGGCTTCATAATTGTTTCCGTTCTGTCTTTGGTTTTCAGAGCAAAGCCTTCTTTCAGTATTGTTTTTTAGATCACTTTCACATCCACTTCCCTTGTTTTTCTAGTTGATAAATTTTATTTTTTACTTACTTGAAATTTAATTTTTATTTCATTTGATTGTACTTTTGTTTGACTGAAATTGATTGGAAAGTAGAAAGTACGTACCTGCCCCTCCCACCTACGTGCAGCCTCCCCAGCCATCAACACAATACATTCGCGAGTCCATCTGCTACAACTGATGAACTAGCGCGGACAGCTCATTGCCAACCCACATCCATAGTTTGTGTTAGATCCGCCCACTCTATAGGTTACTATTCTGTGTATATTCTATGTATGTTGACCATTGTGTAGTTCTACTATGTCTCGCACATTCTATGAATTTTATATTGTACAGGTTTTGCCAAATGCATTGTGACTTGCTTCACTATCCTCGTACCATCAGGATAATTTCACTGCCCTAAATTCCTTGTATTCCACCTACTCGATCCTCCTTCCTCAGGCAACTGCTGATTTTCTACTTTCTCCATAGGTTTGACTCTTCCAGGATGTCATCTAGTAGGAATCATAATGCAGGTAGCCTTTTTGGATTGGCTTTTTTTCCGTACCAATACGCACCCAAGATTCCTCCATGTTTTAATAAGGCTTATTAGCTTATTTCTTTTTTATGCTGCATAACATTTCTATGTGTAATATAATTTTTTACTTTCTTTCCCCAGTTTCGAACTCTGGCTAAAGGCAGGTCCGTTGTTGAGCTGGTAACTAAGTTTATACTCCAGCCATCTCTGTTTTTAGGATCTTATGTACCAGAGCATTTAATTACTTCACTGATGTCTGCCCTTGAGGTGATTAAGACTGCTTTTCATCACCTCAAGGACAGATACCAGATGAAGGACAGCTTTTGCTGTGCTTTGAATCTAAATTTTCCTTCAAAACTCTCATGTTTGGAGGGTGATTTGATCACAGGAGCCCTGTACTCATTTGTAGATCAATTCATTGATGACTTCACATACTGTTAGGACATAGGGCCTGGTTAGAGTAGTAGGTCACTGGTGACATCGCTTGTAAGGGTAGGTTCTTGACCCTCTTTCCTTTCCCCATTCTTTCTCATCCTCTCTTTCTTCTTCCTCTCTCTCTCTCTCTCTCTCTCTCTCTCTCTCTCTCTCTCTTTCCATGTCTGTCTCTCTCTTTCTCTCTGTTACCTGTCACTATACTATGAACAGCTTTTTCCTACCTAGACCATCCATCAAGCCCTTCTGCCATTGTGGGCCAATCAGACTGAGGCCATTGATGTATGAGCCAAAGTTAAGGTCTACTCATTTAAGTTGTAAGTATGAAATATTGTGTTCAAGGGACAAAAAAGTAACTAAGAGAGCCTCTTTGTCCCTAAAGCCCTCTGAAATTGTTTTTATTTTTAATTCTAAGCCTTCTTATTTCACATTATCCATTTCTCCCCATGGAAACCACAATTAGGGCCCTTGTCCATAGTTCCTTCTCTCTTTCTACCTGTGAGTGACTCTTGTGCTTCCCCTAAATTGTCCTATGTGGCCTGTTTTTCCTTCCCAGGGAATTGGGAATGCCACAAGCTATTAAACTCCACTTCTCTCTTAGTCTATGTCTGACCTCACCAAACCTCTGTCAGAGCAATATGCGAAAAACATGTTACCTCGTTGTACCATAGTTTACGTTTCTACTTATCTACTTAAAATTCATCTAGGTTGCTTTTACGTTTTGGCAACTGTGAACAAAAGTATCATAAACCTTTATGTGCAAGTTTTTGTGTGGAAATAGATTTTTGTCTTCTTTACTAAAATTCCAAGGAGCTAAATTGCTGAATCTTATGCCACATCCATGTTGACAGAGGTACTGAGGAAAGGAATGACAAGAGAGATGACCTTAATCTAAAAGGTCAGAACATCCTGAATTTTGTACGAAATCACTGAACTGTCTCCAAAATGCTTACTATTTTTCATTATCATGAGCAATGAATGAGAATTTTGTTGCTCTACAACCTTGCCAGCATTTGCTATTGTGAGGCTTTTGGAATTCAGCCACTCTGTTAATGGCTTCTAATAACAGTGGTTAATATTGTTTGGATGTTAAATACATCCCAAAGGGCCTTAGGCTTGGTTTCCAAGTTAGTGCTGTTGAAACGTGTTGGGACCTTTAAGAGATGCTGCCGAATGGGAGGTTGTTGGGTTATTGGGGGTGTGCACCAAGAAGTAGTTTTCATAAGATTCCTTGCTATGTCTTTGTTTGTTTGTTTGTTTTGAGACAGGGTCTCGCTCTGTAGTGTAGGCTGGTCTGAACTCACTACGTAATTCAGGCTGACCTTGAACTCATGGTAATCTTCCTTCGTCAGCTTTCTGATTGCTGGGATTACAGGCATGTGCCAACACCCCTAGCTTACCATGTGGTGCTGAGAAAATAAACTCGGGGCTTTGCACTTGCTAGGCAATTGTTCTAACTGCTGCGCTATTCCTCAAGCCCCATGTTATGTCTTTCAATAAGGTAAGTACAAAAGTCTAAGTTTGGTCCTATCCATGCTCTCTGCTTTTGGCTTGTGATGTAATTACTTGCTTACTCTTCCTGTATGCATGTGCCATGAGCTGTTGCATGTGAAGGCCAGGCTCTGCCAACTCTGTACTCTGGCCTCCGTGAGCATAACGTAATTTTTCCTTTTATAAGTTAGCTAGTATTCTGTCATAGTAACGCAAGGCTGACTAATGCAATAGCATTTCATTGTTGTTTTAATTTGTAATTCTCAAAAGCTAGATATGTAAAAAGTATTTTCAATGTTTACTTGCCGTTTACAATGAGATTTCTGTTCAGATTTTTTGTGCTTTCTTTAATTGAGTTATCCATTTCATTGTTGTTGAGCTGAAACACCTCCACGTTCCTTGAGTCAGATGTGTCATTTATACACATTTTTTTTCAGAGCTATCTTTTTCTCTAAGGATTCACAGATTTATTCTGGTATTGAGTGCTCCTCTGTAGTCACTTCAGTTTTTTAAAAAATATATTTTTATATATATATTTAAACAACAAAAGAAGAATACTATTATGACTATCAAAACTTTACTGGATGTCAAATAACTAATATATTGGTCAATTACTTAGACACTTCATATTTTTCTAGACACATGAGAGATTATAAAAAATTAAAAGACTTGGTCATTCTTTTCAAATAACTTAAATAAAAATACAGGGTTGGCTTTGCAGTGCTGAGTATAAGTGCAGAAAAAATTAGAGAACAGGCATCCATGGAGACAGAATTATTAAGAAAAGTTTCATGAATAAAAGAGGACTGACCTTGACTTAAGAAGTCAGATACCTGGTGGGCAAGTGGCGAAAAACAAAGAGAAAGAGTCAGGAAAAGCACATTATGGTTAAGGACTTTAGGCATTGTAAGGACAATATTTTTATTACATGCTTAGATTTGCAAGAATGCAAGGCAGACAGAATCTTGCAAAGTGATTGATTTGAACCGGCTAGCAGGAACTCAATCCTTGTGTAAAAATATCACTCCTACTGTCTGTTTACTCTCACCACAGTACATTAGACATTCATTTGACTCTAGAAAACGTTTCATCTTTCAGGGATACTAGGAAAAAATGAATCAATGGAATATAGAGGTGGTCATGACTTAAGTGTGCATCTGTTCATTTGGAATGTCTTTAATTTATTTATTTAATAGATATGTTTTGGGTTTCTACTTCCCAGTAAGCATTTTACAGGATCCTGGGTATAAAAGAGAAATAGGGTCTACCTCTACCTCTACTCAGAACTAGTGCCCTTACATGCACCTATCACATGATACAAAGTGATTCATGCCATGGGACAGGTGAGAAGGATGGAAGACTTTGAAGACCGTGGGAATAATATGAGGCTTGGGGAATTTTGGGAGTTGCCCATGTGGACCAAAGAGAAAAAAGTTCTTTTATTTTTTATTTTAATTAGCTAATTTATTCATTCATTCATTATTATTATTTGTCTTTTTTCTGTCTCTCTTCCTCATGCTTTCCCTTTTGAGCAATTTCCACAAATCCTGTAAAGGAACTGGACAGAGCTACATTATAAGGGCAATGAGAGGGAAGTCTCTGTGGTTCTCTCCAGCCAGGGTAATCTGTGTCCGTGAAGGTGGGTATGACCCAGCATCGAGGGCTGGGGTCTAATGCGGTAGGTAAGTCTTTCCCTGCAGGAAACTAACCCAGAATAGGAAGCCAAACTTGAGCATGAGACGAGAATATCTGTGCAAGGATTCACACTTGTAATCGTGGTGAAAAGCCAAGTAAATGTATTAGGACTTATGCGAGACAGTTTTGGCTGTGAGAGAAGGCAACTGTATATACAGACGTGAGAAACGATCATGAAGTCTGAGGTGTTGTGTTAGAATTGAAGTTTTCATTGTAAACTCAGAAAGAAATGGTGTGTGCCAAAAGGGGCCCAGAATCCACCTGGACGGCACACTCCATGGGTCAATTTTGGGGCAGTTTGACCATGAATAAAAGCAGTAGATGATTGCAGCCCTTTGGATAAGAATCTATTCACTCACACTGGTACCAATAACTGGAAGCAGACAATGAAAATATGATGAGAAATAGGATAGCTGTATCAGTTGAAAGTATTTCCCTCAAAATACTTACTAAAAATGAAAAGTTAAAAAAAAACTGTTTAATGGAGAAAATTGGCAAAATCACCTGCATTTAGCAGTGAGTATTTATGTTATCAGCATGTCATGTGGTGAGATGCAATGAGTCACACCCCGAATCATCTCTGAGATGATCTTGCTAGAAATGTAAGAGGTTGACTCTAACCATATGGAAAGATCAGCTATAAAGTGATGCACATTTGACAAAACTGTCCTGTGATGTTCAAAAATGTTAAGGTCACAAGAGTCACGAAAACATGGAGAAACAATTCTCCATTAAATTAGACTATGACAACAGAATAAATTGCAGGATTCTAGACTGACACTTTTTTCCATGAAAGATGTTTTCAGGTAAACCGAGGAAACTTGAATGGGCTCTGTAAATTGATTGTAGTAAGGTATTAATGCCAGTTTTCTTTTTTTTTCTTCTCCTTTCCTTCTTTTCTCCCATCCATCCTTCCTCCCTTCCTTCCCTTCCTCCCTTCCTCCCTCCCTTCCTCTTTCCTTTCTTCCTTCTTCCCTTTCTTTTTTGCCCCTGTTGGGGGTTTAATTTAGGGCCTCCATGCTGAACTATGACTTCAGATTTGTTTTTATTTATTTGAGATAGGATCTTGCTAAGATGCCCAGGATAGTTTTAAACTTATAATTCCCTCTGTCTCAGCCTTTTGTAGTGCTATAGGTGTGCACCACCACGCCCAGTATCAATTTCCTAATTTTTATGATTATATTTGATAATATAGAAGTAATATGTTTTTCAAAAGAGAGCACAATTACTTTATTTTTAAAAGATAGATGCCACAGTGTTTGAGATTTTCAGATATCATGTTACCCACTTCCACTAAAATATTTTAAGGAAAATGTTTCTTAGTACCGAATTGTTATGGCTTGGATATGACTTGCCCCCACCACAACTGCTACTGAAATTTGATTCCCAAGACAATAGCATTGAGAGATGTTGGGGCATTTAAGAAGGATTAGTCTTGCTTCTCTTATAGGATTGAGATCTTACTCTCTGGAACTGGATTGACTTCTGCAAGGGTGGGTTGTTAAAAGCAAGCCCACGTGCACTCCAGTTTTCTGTTTGATTTTTCTGCCATCAGTTGACCCTCAATGGTTGAAGGGACACCCTCTCCAGGAGCCAAGTATATGCAGGCACCGCACTTTTGGACCACCAGAACTGTGACCTAAATATCTCTTTTCTTTATAAAGTTGCTCACTTTAGGTATTTTGTTATAGCAACAAAAATTGAGCAAAGACATATACACACATTTTTGGATGTTTAAGATTACTTAACAGAGGGAATCTCCTATGGAGAGATTCAAATATTTACTAGTGGAAATTCTGTGATTTGGATCAGGATCTTAAATGTCTTCTGAAGACCCCTCTGTTATAGGCTTCATGACCAGCCCACGGTGCTTGCTATTGGTGGGGATGTAACATTTAGGAAGTGGCACCAAAAGACAGGAAGTTAGGTCACTGGGGTCACTCCTCAAAGAATCTATTGGGATCCTCCCTTTGGTTCTTTCGCTACCTGGATGACACAAAGTAAACACGCCTTCACCACACACTCCTAGCAACAAGCCTGGGGCAATAAGTCCAAGAGCCCATGGGCTGCAACCTTTGAATTCTGGAACCAAAGTAAATTTTTTTTATCCCTTTAAGCTGTTTATCTTAGGTATCAGTTACAGTAACAGAAAACTGACTAACTTCGTAAGTTTCCTCGATAGTGCACTGAAAATACAGATACGGAAAATACAGCCTCAGGGAAAATGTCGCCAATGACTCGAGGATACAGTTTGGCTGGGATTCTAGGTGTGGGGTCCAGGCTTGGCATTATGATTTAACAGTGGAATGTCTTTTTAAAAATCACCTACTTTCTGTGGATGGCTATTTCCTCATCTGTAAAATAAGAGGGTGATGTAGCTTGCTTTTAGCTGTAAAATTCAATGGTATGATTTCATCTTATGACATGTTATTGCTCACCATCAGCTCTGTGTTTTTTTTCCCTAAAGTTCTCTGCATTCATCTGCCCTGGAGGAGGTCTCTGACTAATATGGTATAGCCTCCTTTGGCAATGTGGCCGCTGTGGCCTGATTTAATTCTCCTCAGGCAGGCAGGATTAGTGTCTCCCGTGCACAGACCTCTAAGAAGGGAGCACACCCTGCTCTAATAGTTCAAGATAAATCCATGCTCTTTTTGTACTGAACAATTCCAGCAGCATGACTCCAGGCTCCGTGGGAGCTTGCCGCAGAGAATATCCTCTTGGAAACTCTCCAGATGTTAATTCTGGAGATGATGGTGGGGCCAGGAGGTGATGAGCCAGATGGGAAAAACTGAACCATGATGGGATTTTCGTCTCTCCGTACCCGGGCTCGTGTGAATTTCAGAGCATATCAGGAAACTTTAGCAACCTCCACACATGCACATGCCAACCACACGTGAAAATAGTCTCATTGACGTTTGGCCAATGGAAATGAATATACCATAGTGTCCTGAAAAGTCTGTACTTAATGCCAACCATACTGAAGAGAATGAAAACAAGATGCAGGACTCCTGGAAAATGAAGAGCAACGATCTGTATATCATATATTTTCAGAGATTGTAAACTTCCAATTTCAAATGTGGTAAGTTTTATGTATAACTGAATATTTCGGTGTGGTGTTTGTTATTAAGGGTCATGATAGTATTATTTTACAAAGAAGAGCATCATGATGTAGGGGTTTCTTTGCCAAGTTACCACAGACCCTAACGTGTAGGAGCCTCACAACTGAGCTTCAATGATGTTTATAGAATGAAGGCATGAAAGAATATTCTCGCCTGTGACTATGATGTTCATGGAGATTGACTCAAGCAGGTATTTAAAAAATAATATGCAATTTTTGCTTTCTGTAGAATTCAAAGCCACATGAGATTTAGTGAGAATTGGCTAAAACTAATGATAAATATTTTTCTGTTTCTCAAAAGAAATAGAGCATCTAGTTTAAGAAGTCTTTCTTTATATAAAGGAGTTGGTTTTCTTTCTTTTTTTTTTTGTTTTTTGTTTTTTACAGTTCCAGGTTTTGAGGGAAACTTCCATCCTCATTCACATCGTGAACCTTCCAGTCTGGCCGATCAGAGCACCATAAATAACAATGATGCTTCCTTATGCATGCACAGAGACTTTCCTAGCACAGCTCAACCCTGCCACAGGGATGATAGCTTGCTTATGAACCTTGGGTAATGAATAGTCCAAGATTTATTTTTGTATTTATTTAGGACAATCTTCTCATTGTCCCTGTGCCAATACCATCAGCACAATGCAGTGTTGCATTTGAAAAAATCCATAAGCTTTGGAGAAAGAGAAAAATCCATGGCCTTCATTGTCTGCTTTGCTGACTGTCAACTGCAATGACCTTGTGTGGCTATGAACATATTCCAGAGTCATTTTCCAATCATGATTTTTTTCCATGTAAACATGGTACTATTTGTACAGTGGCTAGCACCTAGTAGGTCTGAAGCACTGATTACCCCTTAGTTAATTTGGGAGGCTTATATTTCTTTCATTCACCTCGGCCTTCTCGTTTGTTGATAACCTCTTCACGGTTCCTCTTTCCTTTGCTGTAACAGGTAAATCCATGGCCACTAGCTGACCATGCAGGTAGGTCATTTCTGTGATGCTGTTTCCTGACCTGCCTCTCCTTGCTGAACGCATAGGGCTGGTGAGCATCAGGGATTCCCGGAGGCACCCTGAGCTGCCTTCTTCCAGGTAGAAGTCGGTTCCTTTCTTCCCTGATGACGTCAACAGGAGCATGTGGAATTTGGAAGTTTATATTCCGACGTAAGTTTGCATTCCTGCTCAGTTCATACAGCCCAGCTTTGTAAATTTTCACCTTGGGACAGATTCAAGTGACCTTGCCTCAATTTCTTTGGGCACTGAGTGTATAGACGTGGCAGTTAAAACTCAGCACCATGGTTACCTGTAAACCAAGGATTGGCTGTCATTTATCATTAGATATTATGTTCTATTTTCTGACACAGCAACCAAAGCAATTCCTTAGAACAGATAGGATAATAAATGACACTCTCTTGCTCAGTGTTCTTCAGTGGTTTCCCACCCATTTCAGTCAGAATAAAAGCCAGGTCCTCACATCTCATGGCCTGGGTGACTCTGTGACGTGTCCACGTCTACTGTCTGACCTCACCTCCTCATTCTCTCCTTCATTTACTCCACTCCAATTTCATTGGCTTCTTTGCTATTTCCTACCTTGCAGAGCCTCAAGTCCCACATCAAGACTTTTCTACCTGCTGTCTCTTACATTAAAGTGTTCACCTCTCCAGGATTACAGGTTTTGCTCAAATGTTACTTCCTCAGAGATGTCTTCCTGGATTACTCTGTTTAAATTAGCAGAAGCCATACCATTTCAATCAGCTTTGTATTTCCTTCATACAAACACACATCTACTATTTGTGTCAAGTCTGTCTCTGTTTCTAGAGTGTAGTATCCCTAGAATATAGAGATTTTGCTTCTTACAATGGTGTATTCTACAGTGGTAGAATAGTCTGTCCTAGAATTGAATGGAAGAATACATTAATTTAGGAATATTATGCAGTTGGGTAAGGAAAGAACTGTGAAACCACTTTTACTTGAAGATATTGAGGTACTATATCATCATAGTAAGAACAGGAACAGGAACATAATAGCTAGCCTCAGTTTATTGAACATTATGATGATTTGCTCAGTAGGAATCTACAAGTTGTTTGTGATCATTCATGAGCTCATAATTTTATCAGTTTGGTCCATGAAACAAATGTGGAACAATTTGTTATAAGGTTATTATAAAGGAAATTTATAGCTTTTAAAACATTGTATGAAGATAGCTTATTATGAAAATGACATTGTCAACTACTGATATACACAGAAGCCAGCGCTACGGAGGAACTTTTACAATTTTAGTCCATTCTCTGACACACTTATTAACACTCAACCCTGCCCTCCTAACTACCCGGTAAAGAAATATAAGAAAGGCTTCTAGAGTGTGATGTGGGGACTCTGGAATCTGAGTGATAGTTCCAGAAAGATCTGGCTAATTTCTGTGGCCTTGACTGAGTTAGTTCAAATCTCTCTTCCTCAAATTTCTTCAGCTGTAACGATAATACCTATACCACAGATATGTAGAATTTGATGAGTCAGTGAGAGAAACCATACAATGATTTTCATAAAATCACCAATCGAAAATTAATAGCATAAAAAAAGAGGGCGCTAAGTATTTGGGACTAAAGGATGGCAGCGCTTGCCTTCTCCAAATGTTGTTTTCTAACATGGGACAAAAAATAATTTTCTCTAAAGGTTCATGTAAGATTATATCAGCAGGTAGAAATTTGTGCACATTCGCCAATATGCACATTGGGTGGCAAATCTCTGCTTTAAAAAAAGTCCTTTGAAAGTTAATTGTAATTATTTGCATAGCTCCATTGTCAGCTGCCTGATTGTAGCACCCTCAGGTCTCAAGTGTTGGGTAGGCTGAACCTTTAGGATATATTTTGGTAGGCTATTTTCATCTTTTTTCCTTTATTTCTTTGTTTCTGATCTTAGGACAACTTGCACCAAATGCTTTACAGAAAACCTTGTGATTCCTCCTGAGTGGTAAGAGTGAACTGCCTTAGGACTAGGCCTGCGGAATGACAGCTTTGTTATGCGTGGGTCACATATGAACAGAGCTCCGTGGACAGTGGATCCAGGTGTCACTCAGAGGGAGATTTTAAGAACTCTTGTCTCTCTCTTAAATCATACCCACTTCTGGTCCCAGTTCTTTTTTTTTTTTTAGTTATTCTCCCTAGCAATAGCATCACAGACCTCATCTAAATGTGAGAACAATCTTACTAACCTTGCTTTTATTGAACATTAGTTTTTTTTTCTGGAGGAATAAATATATATTATTCTATATGGTTACATGTATGTGTTTGCATGTGCACCTACATGTGAGCACTCATATACACATCATTATCACTGAAGCTGAGAATAATCCACAGACACTTTTCAAAGAGGTAAAAGAATCGAAAGATTGATCCCTGACATGACCTTGAGTCAACTTTTGAAGTCAAAAATATTCCAAAATATATCCTTTGTCTCTCTAGGGTAGCATTTAGGGAATGTCATCACAGAGTTGTGCAAGTGTCATGGTGTGCCTGTGTGTGTGTGTGGTTGGAGGTGGAGTCACCTGGTTCAGAGGAGGGGAACGAGAAACAGATACTGCACCCACAGAAATAGCATCTTATTTCTTGCCTATCCTCCTACTCACAATAAAATACACGTTTCCAAGTTCTATATCAGCTGCTTGCAGTGTCTGAGGCAGATCGCCTGGGCTGTACTTTTTTTTTCTCTCCCAGCAGGAAACCAGCAAATGAGTCATAAAACATTAATACTATCTTAAAATAACTTAGGGTAGGGTGATCCCTCAATGAACCTGAGTTGAGCACCAGAGGGAAGTTATACCTCCAGAGGAGAAATTTCATTAGAGAGGACTTGGCCTTTCCCACAGAGAGTCCGGAGGCTGACTTCTCAAAGCCAGAAGGGCTGTGTCATGCTGAGTGGAAATCCTGGCTGCCCCACACAGCTGTGGAGCACCCCCACGCCCCTCATAAACAGAAATAACTCAACTAAGGCAACCTCTCTTTTCTACACAAAGGCTTTCGGCCACATCAGGTAGGCCCCCTATGAGGTGTTTTTAAAATTCCACAAGCTCACTTAAATTTAAGACTCTACTAGTTTGGGCAGAGGAGTTAAATGTAAATATGCATTAGTAACTGAGTTCAAACCATTAAGCCTCAGACAGATCTGGGTTCGAATGCTAGGTTTATGAGCAGTGACCTTAAACAACATTCATTTCCCACACTGCTCTACTCTCTGTAAAACGGTGCCAATAATATCAAGCTAAATTGTAGTTTTGAGGATTACACAAGGTGAATAAATAATAGACCATAATCAAAAGATGAAATCTCAACTCCTGCTTATTAAAGCATTTGCCTTACTGATGAAATGAAGCCTAATTTTCTGTTGGATCCCTCTTCTGAAAGTTATGTCTGGTAAGCCAGAGAAAGTATTTGTCAGCTTTACAAGTTTACACTGGTCACCGTGAGAATAGTTTCTGGTCCTGAAATCTTGAGTAACCTCAATCATTTTGTCTCTGGAGTTGAATTAGCATAAAGCCACAACCAACCCGCATGGTGACCTTGTTTTATCGTCCTGCTAGGGCCATGCCTTGTTGAACAGATTAGACATTTGAATGAGTCAGAGAAACTTTTTTTAGGGGAATTCAGGATTCATGTTTGTTGAGGGTAGTGCAGGCTAGAATTTCACTTCCTTTCTCTCAGTCAATGTTTTTTTGGCAATAAAAACCACCATAAATGATATCCCTTGTTATTTCTGACTGCAGGTAAACAGAAACCCCAAAGCAACACCTGTGTAAACAAAACAGAAGTATAAATCCTGCTAGTGGAAAAAGAGATAAGCTTTCTAGGTACCATCTGATCTCTTCATGGTGTTATTAGAGTCCTAGGTTCTTGTCTTTCTGTTCTACCATGTCAAGTGTCCATGATAGAAGGAAGAAAGAAGACCAGCATGCCCCGGGGCATGTAAGAATACATTTACCTAAGTCACATTGACCAAAAATTGGTGATATGACTACACTTGTCTGTGGAAAAAACTGACAAATTTTATCTTTTTAGCTAGGCACTTGGCTATAGGTGATTCTGTTACTGACAAGGGGAGGAGAAAGGGTGTTTGGAGTGGAAAACTTCTCTCAAGGTTTTTCTCATTTTCAGTTCTACTTAATTTAGTTGTGTCCTCAGTCAACTCCCTCACCATTACCACTGCCACCTCCAACTCAAAATGGCCAGGTTTGATTAGACAAAATTTAATGGAATGCCAAGAAGGAAAGAGAGTGAAACTACAGAGAGCTGGACACAATGTTGTAGCATGAGTAAGCATGTGGGTCATTGAGTCAGACTGCCTGTGTCTACACCCTGGCTCTATGGTAACTGGTCAGCTGTAAGACCTCAGGCAGGTGTTTTCTAAGACGCGGGTTTCCCTGGCTGTAACACAGTAAGATTGTTATTTGTGCTAAATGAGATAATGTACCCATTTAGCCCACGTGGCACATTTAGGGCCCATGAATGTAGTCTGGCATGGTAGCACCTAATGGAGGGAGAGAATAGGCAGGCTGTAACATACTCCTGGTCGTAGTTTCTAGTAGACAGCATTTATAAGAATATTAATCTAGGGCTGGAGGAATGGCTCAATGGTTAAAGCACTTGAGCAAGTGCTAAGCCAAGCGCTAAGTACCCGAATTTGATTCCCCAGCTCCACATAAGCTGGGCGTGGTAACGCACGCCTGTAATCCCAGCACTCAGGAGGCTGAGACAGGAGGATTGCCCTGAGTCCAAGGCCAACCTGGGCTCTGAAGTGAATTCAGGACCAACCTGGACCTCAGAGCGAGACCCTGTCTCAAAAAAAAGAATATTAATCTAGCCTTCCAGTCTGCAGTGACATTTACGAGGTCCTTTCTACTGTGGAAGACTCACCCATGTGGAGTTGCCTCCTGACCCTTAACCTTGGTTCCCTCCTGTGTATCCTGGAAGAGCTAGAAAACTTGCATTTGAATAGTTAGCATACTTGTCATTCCTCCAACCAGTTCAATGCTTTATTTGCTTCTCTTCTTTTCTTCCCCATTTTATTGATATAGAAGTGCAAAACCTAAAGTTTACATTGCTATTGAGTATTTTGTGCACATACATATCCTGGCAAAGTTACAGATCCTTCCCTTCTCTCTTTTTAATCGTCCCCTTTCTCCCTTCCAGTTCCCATATTTCCCACATTGAATTCTATGAAATAATTGTGATCAGGGTTTCTCATATCAGAGAAACCATTCAATATTTCACCTTCTGCATCTGACTCACTTCACTAAGCATGATGATCTCAAGTTGCCTCCATTTACCTATAAAAGACTCCAACCCATTTGACTTTATAGATGAATAGTATTCCATTGTGTATAAACACTACAATTTACGTATCCATTGGTCTGTTGATGGGTATTTTTGTGTCTTCCACATTTTAGCTACTGTTAGTTGTGCTGCTATGAACATGGGTATAATGCTTGTTCATTAAAACATTTTTCCAGACATAAATGGCAGAAAGCAAATCCACAGAGGAATATTACAGTATGAACTAAAGTCCTCAAGGGGCATTTGACTCCAGTGCTCAGTGGCCATAGTGCATGCAGAGCTGCCCGCTTGTGTGTGTTATCATCTAGTAATATGTGGACTCTATTGGATAGCATTATGCAAATTATGATCTTTTAGGTACTGTTTTTGATATTCAGGACAATCATTGAGACAGAAATATAATGATTCATACTATGACAGATAATGTTTGTGTATATATATACACACATACACACACAATAGAATAATAGATACACACGTGTACATATATGTATATATATTTCTTGTAGCAGTTAACGAAGATCCTCAATAAATGTTTAATGAAAAAATAAAAATTAATGATAAGCTGGATGCAGTGGCATGCTCCTATGATCCTGGCTCCTCTGGAAGCTGAGGCAGGAGGACGGCTTGAGCGCACATCAAGACTGCATCGTAGAAGGAAATGCAATATACACTGCTTCCAAGGTGTTACTTTTGGAATTCATAGGTTCTGAAGCTCATTTGAAAGTTCCTGAGTTTCTTCCCTGCAGGCTCCCAAGGAGTGAATGCCCCACTTCTCTCGGAAATTTCTGGACCTCCCATAGCCCCAGCCCAGGCCTCTCACGTCAGATCCTGTCCTGTCTCAGCCTTCAGCATGTGAGACCAGCGGTTTCCTTCCCTTCCATTGGCTAAGGCTGTGTTGTCTCCCGTGTGAGCGCGATAGCCAGAGGACACTCATATCCTTCAGGGAAAGTTATTCCCCTTCCCAAAGGTACAGTCTGAACTCTGTTTTTTTTTTTTCTGATAAGGAGATCACATAATTTAGAGGGCATTGCTCAGGAATCATTTTATCCCGCGCAAAGTGAAGTAATCGCATATGTGGGCTTGAAAATCCAGTCTAAATTCATATTTTTGAAAAATGTTTCTCTATTCTGCAAGGATATGACATAGCTAAAATTAAGCTAGTTTATACTGCAATAATATACAAAACACTTAATAACATTGTGTATTGTTTATAGCCTTATCTTTATGAGTTATGGTGACTTCCCAGGTTTCTTTCAACAAGATGTGGGCTTCACATTAGGAATAGTATTTTTTTCTGATAATAGTACAATCTCCTGTTTCCACAAGGTCATCCCAAAAGTCTCTACCTAGAAAAAACAAAAACTGCAAAAACTCAAAAGAAGTACTTCTCTTGTCTAGAAGAAAAGTAGAAAGTTCTTTCACTCAACACCTAACTATATATATATATATATATATATATATATATATATATATATATATATATAAATCTTGCCATTGTTTAGCTTATGATAAACACTAAAATAATAGCCATTGTTTTTATTTGCTTCTTTTTTGTTCTTGAAAAAAATTTTTTTTTTTTGAGACAGAACCTACCTCTCTGTAAGTCCATGCTAGTCTTTAACTCACTATATAGCCTAGGTTGGCCACAAACTCACGGCAATCCTATTGTCTCGGCTTCCCGAGTGCTGGGATTATCATCTTGCATCACCATACCCAGTTTATTACATGGTGAGAAGTCGAACCTAAGGCTTTGCTCTTGCTAGGAATGTGCTTTGAGTGCTGAATTATGCTTTCAGGTACTTTTTTGCTTCTTTCTTTAAAAGGACTTACATGACTTTGAATAAAGGATTGTGTAAAATAAGGCAATAATATTGTAAAATTAAGACTATATAAAAGAAAAGACCTATGTGAATTACAAAAGACAGTGTATACTTTGAGTTCCCTTGCAGCCAGGACAAAGAATGAAAACATGTCATGTTTTGTAGCTCAGAGACGACAAAGCACACTGATGCTTTAAAGGAGCAATTTTTCAGGGTAGTGCATTCTGCAAGACATTTCCCAATGAAACCTTTCATAGAAGGCATTAGGAGACATTATAGAGGCATTGAGAGACATTCAGGGAAGTATCCTTGAAAACAGATTGACAAAATCCATGCCAACAGATTTCATATGGCTATTTCTTTTTAAGAACTGAGAAAAGCTAAAGGCAGCTAAAGGTTTGATGCACCTTTGGACAGTGCTAAAGGGGCTAGCCTGACAGAGAGGTTGGGCTGAGCTGATCGGGTACACATTAGAATGCCTTGATTCTTTATACTCTTTTTCTGTGATATATTCCTTCTTCTTGGGCATTTCAGGATAAATTGTCATTTTCAGAAGATGTGGTAAAAAGCAGAGGAGTAATTGGATTTGACCTTTGGAAATACTGTTTTTTAAAAAATTGTGCTGAATTCATCAAGGAACAGAGATGTTGATAGCTAAACATTTGTCTTTTCAAGATTTTATCAAATTAATATAAATATGATACTGCAAATTGACTAATAAAATATTACCCACGCTCCCATAATCTTAATATGACTTCTCTAGCAATTTTAAAATACAACCATAAATTTTCTTTCCATCCTTCTTTCTAAAGGGAAAAGCTAGTTCCCCTTCTGCTGCCTGAGAACTGTACTTAGGGAATTGACCTGCTAAATAGAACGAGTGACTCCACAGCTAGGTCATAGAAAGCTCTAGGGCTTCTCCTCTGCTCTTAAGTCAATTGCTGGCGCGCAAACTAGCTACAACTTTATATAGACACTCGGCCCATAAGGCAAGGACTTAGTGCTTCCTGTCACAAGGGAGCTGAATTCTCCTGCCCCGAGGCATGAGCGGGCCTTGGTCACCCTCTTTCAGCCAGCTCAGGACCTTAGCCCTGGCCAAAAGGTTGACTGCAGCCACATGAGGACGCCCACTACCAGAACCACCAAGAGAAAACAGGTCCGATTTCTTGACCTGAAGGAACAGTGTGACAGTAGGTGCACGCTGTTTCAGACTACCAAGTTTTTCGAGTGATTTAGTCTTACCATATTGATACCTAATGTAATCATCATCATTATTTTTTCCCATTCTTCCTCCTCCTTCTGCAGAGATGATTTTGCACATAAACTCATCTCCTGAATTTTTTCCACTCAATGGAGGAGGCACGGGACAGTACAATGATTGTGAATGCAAACGGTGGAGCCAGCTGATGTGAATTTGAATCCTGCCTCTCTTCTTGTGATATTTTGGGCATATCACTTTTTGGTTGCTTAGTTTCTTGCATATATAAAGTGTACATGGTAATAGTGAAGATTAAATGATGTAATATGTGTGAAATACTCAGGAGGTTAACTGTTATATAGTTGGAATTACAGAAGATTAGGCAAGTACTATACTATGAAACCCTCGGCAATTATTTTTAATGGCTATATAATACGAGGTTTAGAGATTCACCTTATTTTTCTTATTATTTTCCTGTTCTTCATAAGTTAGGTTATCTTGACATTTTTCATTATAAATTGTCCTGTGATGAACGTAATCAAGAAAAGCTATTCTGTCAGACAGATTCTTGATACATATATTTTGATATGAAGTGGTCCAAAAATTCTCTTGAAAACAGTAAAAATCATGCTTTCAAAAAGTCTGGGATTCAAATTTTCAACTATTCAATCTACAATTCAGTTAATAAGTGGCTCTGCAGTGGGCAACTCTTTATTATGAATCTTTGTATTAGCAGACTAGCTTGTTATCTGTGTAGGAACAGCCCTGAAGTGGGGATTTTAAGATCTCACATACTTATTTCAACAAAGTTTTCTGCATCAGAACTCAAAATTGTGCAAAGTCTAGATAGAAGATTGTGGGTCCAAATGCCTGAGGACTTACACACCTGAGCTTAGGTTTTAGTACTGTTGCTTACTAGCTGTGTTATCTTGAGTGAGTGCTAAGGTTAATTTTCTTAAAATATACAGAATAATACTTCTTATTTTATAAAGATTACAGAGAGTAAAAAAGTAGAGTCTTGTCTAAATACAATGTGAAAATAGAGATGGAACTTTTGGAGGTACTCCTTTTTTTATTTCTCATGAATGAATTCCATTGTAGGTTTATTTGTATTTGAAATCTAAATGAGGTCCAAGAATCTTGTGTCTTACACATAGCAGGCACCCAGCAAATGTCAATTGAGTTATCAAACCAGTGTTTCTTACCTCGACCTGTGGGAAGCTGCTGCCCGAGTTGAATCTTTCAGCTCTACCTCTCACGGAGGCTGCTCCTGCCATGTACTCAGGTGCCTCCAGGGTTTTTTGCCTCACAGCCAGAGCCATCACCAACCCTGATGTCTGCTGATATCACCAGAGAGGCCTGGCCCTGCGTTCTGTGCTGTCCCACTGCGACAGAGAAACATCAAGAAAACCCTTAGCTTGTCTCAGCATTTCCTGTCTGTTTCTTGGCATTTTCCCTGTGAGCATCCTCCCCCAACCCCTTGCCTTCTCTCTTCTATGCAGAAAAGAGATACATGCACTTTCTAAGTATCACTATAGGGCCGGAGTCCAACATTTTCCCTTATCTGAAACTCACTGCGCACTTGCCACTTGGCAGAGTCTGCAAGCAGCTCAGTAGGTGATTTTATAGTCAGCATTTAAAAAAAAAAAAAGAAACATTGCCACGCCACTAATAAAGTTTTCCTCATTGCCGTAACTGTTGGCAAAGGCAAATGTCTGGGGAGATTGACTGCCTGAAAAGCTTCATTATGCTGCAAGAATATTTTTGATAGAATTTCAACAGCTCCTCGCTGACTGTCAACTTCGCTGTGTGGCTTTTTTTAAAGCCACCTCTTACCCCTCCCTAATAAGTCCTCAAACTCAAGAAGCATGCAGGTCAGTTTTTGAGTACCTGAAACTTTCCAAGTAATTAGCAGGTAGAATTACCAGGGAGCAGGCAATGTTTGCTTGCAATCCGTCAATGCAAGCCACAGTGGGTAATTGTCAACTTGCGTAGCCCTGCAACCACATCTAATTTAAAGTGTCAATAGAGAGTTTATTTTGGTCTTTCATTCCCACTGCCAGACTCTGAGTTTTCTCTTTAGAAATCTAGGCTGGAAGTAAGAAAGCTCTTTAGAACATGTGAATTTCAAGGTGAAGTGTTCCTCAGCAACCCCAAGATGTATAAAAGCATTTAGGTTTCCTTCCTTGAGACACATATTGTAATCAGTTCACATCAATCTTTATATTCAAGGCAGATATAGAGCATCTGATACATGCAAGAGAGACAAGAAGCTTCTCCTAAATGGCAGAGTTACAGTTTGCTAACTGGATTGGGACTGATGGGGGCAAGAAGGAGGGTCTTTCGAGACTCACCCACACTTGCCCTGTAATGCCAGCGGCTGCTTCCACCACTGGACTTCTAGTTTTGATTCATCTTTTCTCTCTTAATGCTTCGCTGAATAGTTTCCCAGTTCAAGATAGGCAGATTTGCTAAAACTACACACCCTGTGTTACATACAGGATGTGCCTAGATTTACAGAACACGGGCTCGGGAACTCATTTTTCCATCGGCAAAGTCTGAGGCTTGGTTAACTTAAAGTTGTGTGACTGTTGTTGGGATTGGTTCTCCTCGTGGCCTTTGCAAAGTCCTGCTGACAGCTTTGTTCCTGTAAATACCTCTCTTCTTAGAAGTCACTTTGATTGTGGAAAATTAGGTCTTGTTTAAATTTAAAGACAGGGTCTATTTTCTTCTCTCTTTTCTTTTTTTCACTCCCAGAATCATATATAGAACCAAGATGTTGGGTTTCCGAAGCACATATGCTAATTCACAGATGCCTTTTAGGTATAGTTTATGTTTCTTTCCTTCCCTTTCTTTTTTTCTTTTCTTTTTTCCTTCCTTCCTTCCTTCCTTTCTTTCTTTCCTTTCTTTTATTGCCATTTTGAAACATTTAGGTAACATTTCGTTTTCCAGGATAGAATACAAAACCACTGTAAATTGAAATTGGTATCATATGGTGTCTAAGAATTTTTTCAGACAATACAATCAAGGTAGTAGTATAATGGCCCTGAATGAGGCACGCCTATGAGAATTTTCATGGACTTGCTTTCTTTTATCTCAATTTAATATATATATATATATATATATATATATATATATATATATACACACATATACATGTGATACGCAATGGTTGTATTGATCTTGTGTATTTTGTGTACACACACATCACCTCAACATTGCAATTCCTTCTCTCCCCTTTTGGCCACCCCCCACCCTACCCATTCCCTCTAATTCCCACTATCACACCCATTTGGTTCTATACAATGTCTATACTCTGGGTTTGTCATCTTTGAAAAACCATTTCTGAATTTGACTCACTTCACTAAGCATGATGATCTCAATTTGCATCCATTTACCTACAAAAGCCTCAAATCTATCTGTCTTCATGGAATTGCCTTCTTAAAGACTTTATTTCAAGTTGGATTCTAAGATGTAATGGATGCAACAGCTGCTGTCCAACATTAATTTTAAATTTACAACTAATCAAAATAAATACATCTTCTTCACAAGTAAAAGTATGGAAGAAAGGTGCAACGTACTTATCTCCAATACATTCTGTCAATATATTTTAACTTTAATTGTAATCAGCTTTTTTGTTTTGGAGGAAATGGAAGAGTGGGAAGAGAAACACACTCTTTCAAAAGGACATTATCATGGATGTTCAACATGGATGTGGCTTTAGTGGATTGTCACACAAAGGGAGAAAGGAACTGGAATTAAGAAAACCTAGTGGAAATTTACCCCTAGAGCATTCAGATGACCAAAAAAAAAAAAAAATCCTCCTTTATCCCTTTTATTAAATAACCGTTATCAAATGAGCAGGCGATCGTTGAAACTCTTTGGAATAAAGACCAGAAAAAGGGGCTGAAAGAATAGTACAGTGGTACAGCGCTTACATAGCAAGCACAAGGCCCTGAGTTTGATTCCCCAGTACCCTATAAGCTAGGTGTGGTGGTGTATATCTATAATCTCAGCACTTGGGAGGCTGAGGCAGGAGGATTGCTGTGTGTTTGAGGCCAGCCTGGTCTACATAGTGCGATCAGTATCAGCCTAGATTGTAGATTGAGACATTGTCTCAAAACAAACAAACAAACAAAAAACCCAGGAAGCTGTTATAAGCTTATCCATGAGATATCAAAGCTCCACTGTACAGGACCACTTTGAAGGGAATTTTGACAAATTCTGCAACAACTGACAGATATGTTGTTATGTCTAGTCTCTTTAACACCAAAACTCTTGGAAAGTGTGTGTGTTTGAAAGGAAACCAGAAAAAAAGCTGTTCTTCTGTTGCATACACTGCCCCTGAAATCCTTTCTTTCTGCAAAGTGCTAGAAGAGAGGCAGGATGTAATTTTAGGCTTTGCAACAGGAGGGGGACACCAGAGCTACAGGGTGTTTCCTGGTACCCGAAACAACAAAAACCGAAAGAGGTGAAGGTAAATGAGCTTCTCTTTCCTTCACTAAACCACAAAGCCCTACCATTTCCGCAAGGAGGCGGCTTCAGCTGGACCTCTGAGGCAACGGGCCTACCCATCCGAGTTAAAGAAATGGATTCTGGATTGAAACTGGAAGGCAAGAAAATGAAAGCGTGGACGTTTCAAAAAGAAAGAAACAAGAGTTGTCCTCTCCAAGTTCCTCCCCAACTTGCTCAGTGACTTTGAGTGGCTGCCTGCATTTCTGAACTGTACAAATCTGCGCTCGGCGTGGGGCACACCGCCAGCTTTGGTGGAGGCTGGGAGGATCTTTGTGGAGTGCGGTGACACCCCTGGAATTGCACACAGTTGTGAGGTCTGCTTCTCAGACATTTGGACAGCTGCCAGGGGGAAGGGAGGGAGGAAACTGGGCCAGTTTGCATTCTGTTACAGACCAGCCTTTTGGATGACAGGATTCTTTCTAATCAAAATGCCATGGATTACTCCCTGCTGTGAGCTAATAGGGTGCTAATTAGCATATTTCATTTATTTACTTAACTGGGATAGAAACCATTGGGCACGTGGCCCACTTAGAATGGTTTCCTGGGGAAGCTGTGAGCCACTCTAAGCATTACCTCAATATGCATTAAGGAAACCAGTTCAGGGAGACACCTGTCTGCCCTCACCCCTTCTCTTCTCTCCTGCACACCGTCTCCTCCAGACATATACGGACCAAGGCTGCAGACTAACCTGGCCTCGCTTCGGTAAGAATCGGAAATGAGAAATGAAACGTCGCAGCCATTTCCAACAGTTCATTTCCATAGATGTCTTTTGGCAAACACATGGACCCCTCAACTTGCGGCTTCACCTGTCATTATGACTCTTGGGCATTCGCCGAGGCAAAGGCCTCTCCTGATCTCTTTATCACTAACTCTTATTTCAGATGGAGAGCCAGACTCAAGGAGCAGTGAAGACGAGTTGTCGGGTCCCAGGGTCCTTTCCGGGCTATTGCTTTGGGAATATTAAAACACCTGTTTGCCATAGTTCCCTCCTTACTGGGGGAAGATATCACTTTATAATTCTCACACTGCACTGGAGCATTTTTAGGTTCTTTAGAGTTCCGTGTCTGCTAATCTCCCTCATGGCACATTTTCAGTTTGTTCAGGGACAAGTCATTAACAACGTGCAATGAAATCAAAGCATCCAAAACCCACAAAGTGAAGAATGAATCCCAGTCTTAAATTGCTTCCTGGTGTGTGGAGACCCACATGCGAGGTAGCTATACCAGAGCCATTGAAAAAGTCAGCTGGTGCGCTGCAAAGAACTCTGCCTACGAGGACAAAGAGAGCTCAAAGGAAGGCAGTCACACGATAGGAGTTATTTCTGTAACAGCAGAAAGAAGAATGTGCCAAGACTCTTACGTTTTTTTGCATGATCATGATTTGTGACGGCAGTTAATGGCGCCATGATCCTTCCGGTTGTTCAAGCCTAAAAATCTTGGTGTCATCCTAAATGTTTCTTTCCTACCCCCATCTTTCGCTGAGTTCTGTCATTTTCATTTCTTCATGCTTTCATGAAGGTCTTCTCTTACTACTTCTTTGTCACTCAGGCTTGACAAGACCTTTCCTTGATGAGGCTCAGAAGGTCACCTGCCACCCAGACCCTTGCCATTCATAATGTGCTCGGGGAGCTACAGCTTCAGGCTCACCTGGGCATTTGCTAGGAACTCAGAATTTCAGTGACTCAGGCCCACCCTCTGCACACATTAGACTCCGTACCTCAACCGACGCTACAAGGAACTAATGTCTACTCAATAAAATTCTGGAAACTCTGAGGAAGCTACCAGAAATCCACATATTACCATCACCTGTTTCCACTCCACCAACATTTTTCGCACACGTTTTTTTTTCAGGTTTTATTATGCCACTTTTCTGCTGAAAAATATTTTAGAGTGCTCCATAACCTATGAAATAAAACTGGCGAGACTGTATGATATTTTCAGTCTATCATATCAAGTTGCTCCAAGGTATAACCTTTTCTGCAGAGATTTCTGTTCTGTCTAATGTTAGAAGTTTCTTCTAGTTATTCTCGATGACCTCAGTCCTTCAGGTCATCTCAGTTATTTTACATTTAAACTTAATGGATAACAATTTGTCATTCTTCACTTTTGCCTCCAAGTGACAGTGGAATTTTGAATACATAACATATTTTTATGGCAGCGTAAAGGTATTATTAGTGTATATTTTTATCTCGTATGGCAGTTAGTTGGCCATTCATGGGGACCTGCTCACCGTTATAGCACCAGCACCGCCACTGTGCTGTTGTTTGCTGAGTGACTGGATTGCTTTTGTTCCCTCTTCTTTTTTTGCTGATTTTGGTATTTTTGTTGCTTTTATGCACAGTAGTTATTTATGATAACCAGGAAGTCACCTTTGGGACTTTTGGCTGTCTCTTTTTCACTAATTTATTAACCTATCTCAAGAAGATACAAGATACAAGAAGACTCATCTGTTTTAGTAGGTAAGAATGTTGCAGTGGGACTGCCCAGATCCTGTATAGCTCAGACATCCACAAAGTTGTTATCTTCCAGCATTTTTGTTGAGTAATTGAGATATTGTGTGTGTATGTGGAGTTGGTTTTATGTCCTTGTTTATTTATTTATTTATTTATTTTACAATACAGGAGATTGAACCCAGGACCTCATTCATGCTAAGCATGCACTCTACTGTATCACTGACTCGATCCAGAGTTTTTCATGTTTTTAATCGAGTTTTTTTGATATTTTTCTTCTATTTCTGACACTCTAAAATTTTCTCTGTGTTTTATCAAATAAAATAGATTCTATTGGTCCCAATGTGATATGATTGATTCTCTCTTTTAAAACATTTGCCACATATTTTTCTTTTCTCTTTTTCCGATTAGATTTGAAGTTCTTCTCAGAACTGAAGCAATGTGGATCTTCTTTTACCAGCCTATAAAACACCATGCACTAGCTCTCCAGTAATTATTTGAGACTGGCTAACTGAAACTACAAGAGATTCTAGTTTCATTTATTAGCATGAGATATTACTTATTGTTGAACATATTATGGGAACTATCAATATTTTAATATTATAAGCTACTTCTCTTAAGGATTCATTCCAATTACTGAGCTCTCTAAAAATATCAGTGAATATGTTATTTACACCAGAATTGTAGGGAGAAGAGAAAAAAGGGACTCTGATAAATTGATTGTTTCTTTGCTTATAGCCAGATTGCCTTGAGTTGTGGCCTCAAGGTGAAGGAAAGAATTTATGATTCATTCAAATTTATTGTACACATGGTAATAACAATTATAGATGGTCTCTGACTTAACATGGTTCACCTTATGATTTTGGAGCTTTATGATTTATTATGGTAAAAATGCAATACATAAGTCAGGCATGGTGTCTGATGCCTATTATCTTAATCCTCAGAGGCCAAGGCAGGTGGATTACATTTTGGAGTTCAGTCTGCGCATCTCAGTCACTTAGTGATACCTGGTCTGAAAACAAAAATAAAAATAAAACTGGGAGTTGGGAAAATAGCTCAGTGCAAAAATCCTGGGTTTAATAGCCAGTACAAAAAGAACACACACAGACACACAGACACACACACACACACACACACACACACACACACACACACACACACACACCACAAACAAAAAACCACTACCCCCACAACAAAGGAACCAAAAATATGACTTTATTCCGTAGAAAAATAAAAAAATAAATTTAATTTCTTTTTTTTGCCTTGTTATGTGCAGTTGTGTGGTGCAGGGCAGTGACAGACTCCTGCAGCTTTCAATCAGCCATCCCACCACGAGGGTGAAGAACTGATACTCCACAGCCTACTATGCTGCAATACTATTATATTAAATAGGTGTATTATGTGTATTATAATATTTTTCCATTTATACTGGTTTACTTGGGATTGAATATCCTTTTAAGCTGCATACATTTGCATTCATATATTTTTCATTTTTCATACCTTAAGTTATAAATGTCCCCACATCTGATATGTATTTAGCTTCCCTGAGCATTGTCCTTCATTTGCTACACAAAATATTTGTAAACTACAAATTGAATTTATAAAGACTAGCTTGCATGAAACCCCCAGATTAGGAAAATGTTCCTGGCCATCATCACTTGTAAAACACATTAACCTAGTGGATGTGGTTAAAATTTGAGCTGAGCTTCATCTCAAGTTAAATGTTTGAGAACACATTGCATATCAATTATGATGATTATTTATATATTGTAGAAATAAGATGAAACATTTTCGGTCAAGCAAGGACCAAATAGTGTCATTATTAAGGCTGTTGAGCTATCTCACAGGCATAAATGGGCCAAGAGTTCCTGGATATCTCCGGAATAAGACCTTATACAAAATCCTGTGAAAAGAGCAAGTCCAATTTCTAAGTCAAGTTTTCTGGCTATAGTCTTTCTAATGGGCCAAGTGTGAAAGCTGCTCATGAAATCTCAGTGAATTTAGAACTTTCTTCCAGTAATGCTCCAGTATGCTCCAGTTCTGTTGATAACCAGAACTTGAGAGGCATCTTCAGAAAGTAAAAGATATTGAGTGTGGAAGACCAAAAGGACTGATAAAAAGTATAGTTCCACTTTTTAGTCTTCTTTGGAGCCCTGTGGTATATATAGATTTAGAGGAGAGCCAGACTCTTGAAACCTCTTATTCAGAAACTTCTCTTAAATAAAGATCTTATTTTTCAGCTTACCAGAGGTCATTCTGAGGACATGTGATTTTCCTACAGTATGTAACATAATGAGGTCATATGACTGTAAGCTGTAATGGTCGTGAAAGAGAGTGTTGTAGGTTGGGAAGTGCAGTGAGTTATGTAAACCAAAGATGTGACCTAGCTTTACGGGGAGTTGAAAATGGAATTACTCTTTAAGGGTCCAGCTGATGGAAGTTAGTTTAGGAAAGACAACCAAGAAGCGAGTAAATCAAAACTTGTCAAAATTTAAATAGATGTGGACATAAAATTCTTATTCTCTGCATATATGTCTCTACTTCAGCAATCATATACACAAGACAGAGCCAAACTCTTCAAATTTTTTTGCTGAATTAAACTTACCCAAGAGTGGTATTGAGGCAGGGAGAATCCAGAGCACATTAGGAGAGCCAGAAAAAGCTAGCCACAGACAGCTGAAATCAAAGTAAGGCTTCTATAAAAATATATAGTGATAACTTTAGCATAAAGTATTAATTTTGGATGAAAATGTAAAAGAAATCGGTATTCTATTAGTTTCATAAAGAACTAGGCAAAGCATAAAATCCTTACCCATGTAGTTAATGTTAAAAATGGGAACGTAACTTAGTTGTAAAGTTCAGGTATTAGGAAAATGCTCAGGAAATACTCTACATTCTTTCCACCACAAAGCAAACAGTAATGCCACACCTTTGAAAATAACTCTTTTCTTTTTATGTCAGATGTCTCTCGACAGTACAATTGAATAAGCTGCACGAGAAAAAAGAACTGCAGCTCCTCCAAGAGAAATCCTTCCCGGAGCAAGCAGCAGCAGTTGCTCAAGAAAGTCCTGAGAGACAGGGAGAGAGAAAAATAGCAGAGGAGAAAAAGAAGTGAGTTCCAAAGAAAAAGAATTGCTGCTGCCCAGGAAGGCAGATATCAAGGAATAAGCTATGGCTGACTCAGGCAAATGAGCCCAGGGAGGCAGCATGCAGTCTTCGTGAGGCTCACCCATGCTGCTGTGGGGCTTTGGTGACATAACTGCTCTTGGAGTGACCATGGGTTTGCACGGTGCCCTCCCCCGTGCTCCTTTAGGTAGCCCTCAGTTGTGCCTTAGTAGGTAACCTGTCACCATATTCCTGTAGGGAACTGCAACAGGTTCATTGGCTCACCAAGATGGACTTGGGTGTAATCTTTATTTTGCTCTTCTGCTGTGCCCTATCCATGGATGTCGCTGTTCACATCTCTCCGGGAAAGATTATTCCCAAGACACAAGGAAGGGGTGGGAATGTGGAAGAAACTGCTTTCTGATTGCCGCTTTGCCACACACAAGTGTTTAACCTCCATTAAACCTCTGATGCTATTTCCTTAACATGTAAAATGGAGATGGTGATACTTTATTTCCGTATATCCATTTACCATGAGGATCAAATAAGTTAATATGTTTGAAAGTGCTCTCTGGATGGTAAAAGTCTTTCTGGATATAATTTGTGATTATATTACTATTACTCTTAGAATTATTTGGCTGTTAAATTTGTCTTACAGAAATTTACCACATTTATGAGCTCATCAAACACCTATTGTGATTTTCTTTCTTACAAAATAAGATATTAAATCATGTGCTCTCTAGTTTTTTTTTTTCTGGCAGCTAAAGAAAATGTTTTACACATTCAGCAGAATTCAGGGGGCAAGGGCTTACAATGGCCAGCTTTGGCCTGCCGTGGTAACCACCAACTAAAGCTGTATCTTAGATGTGGTTTTTCAGAATTTTAGTGATGGTGCTCATAAACAACACCTGGCAGTTATTCAATGATTTCAGTTGATTTACTCTTTGCATAATAATTGTGATGCATGTTAGTGGGCAACGCGGCAGGGGGGAGTACTTTCTGAGAAACAATGTGCCCAGTTCCAGGTGATGATGGATTGCACAAGAATATCTAATTCATTGACAACTTGAGGAGTAGAACCCAAATATTTTGATTTTCATATGACACAAAATTCCATTATTATAGCTTTAGATATTTCTTGTTTTCTTTTTTCTTCTGTACTGGAGCTACAACCCAGGGACTTTGCACTAAGCTATATCCCCAGGCCAGGTTTTAGTTTTGATTTTGGGACAAGGTTTCATCAAGTCACAAAGTTGCCCAGGCTGCTTCTTGAACTTGTGATCTCCTTCCTCAGTTTTTCAGAGTGCTGGGATTATAAGTCAGGTGATGTGTGTGTGTGTGTGTGTGTGTGTGTGTGTGTGTGTGTGTGTAGTTTCATTTTAAAGGAATAAGTGAATTGGTGAGAAAATGGCCTCTAGGGCTGATGAGAAAATTTGCCTTTGATGGTGGGAGGTTTTGAATGAGATGGTTAAAAAAATGAAAGATAAAACCTAGACGGTTAAGAAAATGAAAGAAAAGCACAGAGAAATTAGAGCCTTATAGTAAATTATTAATTTTGTGTGAACTAAAAGAGTGCTTCTGAGAATATTCCCTGTGTGCTCATTATAGATAGAGATTTTATTGGTTAATAATTTTTAAATCATAAATATGAATTTCTTTGACAGAGATGAGAATGAGAAGGAGATTATAACTCAATCACATCATTGATAATAACTGATGCTCAACAGGTCTAGTCTGAATGGGACTCTAATCTAACTGTTTTGCCTACATTCTTTTGTTTGATCTGAACAAACAAATGGTATTATTAATGTCCCTTTGCAGATGAGGAAACTGTGATGCAAAATGTTTTGCTGATTATTTTTTGCAAACAAAATAACTAATGGGCTGAGTTGAGATTGAAACATATGCAATGTTGAAACTGTATTTGCCTCATTGGTCATAACCCTTAATACCACTGTCAAATTGATAATCAACAGCTAAGCCTACTGTTGTTTTTGTTATTCTAGATGCATCACCAGTCAATGTCTTCAACCGTCTGAACAACAGAATCCCTGGCAACTGTCATCATCGCTACCTTGTAGATGTGAAAACCAAAGACCAGATGGCTAGCTCCGGAGTCTGTGCTCTCATGTAGTAAGAAAAGACAGGGTGACATGTTGGCTCTTTATGCTCGTAACCTTTTTAACTCCTTCATTCTTTTAGAAAGTGTTTATTGAGCACTGACCATTGTGGGAACCAAGGAATGTGTCTCCATCGTTTCCCAGGTGTGTTGTAGAAGGATTTTTAGTTCTTCCTTACCTACAGAAGGTGTCTAGAAGGATAAATAAATGGTGGCAAAGGTGTCTAAACAGATGCAAAGATAACCTGATAATGATCATTCTAGACTTGATCTCAGAAACTATATAAATGAACAGATTCTCTTTTAAGATGTAATATTTAAGTTGCAAATACTTGCAAAATGATCCACAAAAACATGCTTGAAAATCAATTGAGATAACATAACCCCGAGATCTTTCCAGACAGAGACTACTTTCTTAATAATAATTAAATCAATAAAAAGTAAATGGGATTACCTAGTGCAGTGTTTTGAAAGTACATTGAGTAAATTATCTGACTATTTTACTTTCAAATTGAATGCTGAATGGATAAGATCACGGACTTGTGATGGGGCAATTCCTGAGAGTCTGGGCGTGGCTGGTGATACCAATGCAGCTGGTCACTCTGGCTACAGTAGCTTACGGGAACTCCTACGCGAAGGGCCTTTGTGTGACTGACCTCCTTCCTCTTTTCCTCCCCTAGGTCACCTGTTTCCTTTCCAGATGTCTTCAATCTGCTGGAGTACCCTGGACTTCTCATTTTAAGGAAATTAATTTCTTGGCAGATATTTACATTATTCTGTGAGACTCAATCTAGATGCTGCTTTTTAAAAATCTGGATTTTAGGACAGACATACATATTTATTGCATATGACTTGTGAGTATATAGTTTTTAAGAATCTTCTGGAACCAACCAACGCTGACACAAATGGGACTACCTGGCTAAGTGTACCTATCCATCTAGCCTACTCTCAACTAAAGAAACAGTGACACCTCCAGCATATTATTATAACTAAATTGTAGATTTTTTAGATATACAGTTTTAGATTGGAATTAAAAAAATTGACTTGACATATGATTATCATATATGAAATACACACACATCACATATTCCTTGGTGAGCTGTAGAAATATTTTCCAACCCTTAAGGACTTAATACACACACATACACTCACTCACACACACACACACACACACACACACACACACACACACACGCTCACACCAGAAACCTGTCCATTATCTTCAAGGTTCTTTCATACCTCTTAGGCAATGAAAATAGAACTCCACGCTGAAATTCTATCATTTTCTACTTCTTCCTTTATAGATATTTTTGCTAGTTATTAGAATTCCTTTGAAAGGAAACAAGCACTGTATATATTATTTTCAGAGGATTTTTTTAACTTTTCCTAACATTTCTGAAATTTATGTATGTTATTTCCTGCATCTGAACTTTATTTGATTTTCATTTCCAAATAGTTTTTCATTTTATAAGTACAATACAATTCACTTACCCATTGTTTTGTTAAGAAAGAGCCAGTTGTTTTTTTATAGATAATATTTTTTCTCCTGAGAATAATTAATTACCTAAGGTGCACTACAGATTTCTGGTAAATACACGTTTGAAGTGTGAATTTAACTTTATGAGAAACTGTCATACAGATATGCAAAAGGGCTGTGCCACGTTACATCCCTTCCATATTAGAATTTTAGTTGATCCACATTGTTATCAGCACTTGATGTTTTTATCTTTAAAATTTTATTCACTATAGTGAATGTGAAGTGGTTTCAATGGGGATTTAATTTGCATTTTTCTCATCTTGAGCACTGTGGCTATTGACCATATTTTATCCTCTTTTGTCAAGTGTCTAGGCCTTTTTAAAAAAATTAGTTGTTTGAATTTTTACTTGACTTATAGTTGTTTCAAATATACATACATATATATGTAATACTTAAATCATATTTGTAGTTAAATGATATGTGTAATTGAATTACTTAAATTTATGTGAATACATATTTCTTTTTCTGGCTAAATGTCCTTTATGGATATATATATATGTTCTGAATGTTTTTTTCCAGTTTGTAATTTTCCTATCTGCTTTTATTTTGGTGTCTGTAGGAACCAGGAAATTTATTTTTGGTGAAACCCAATTAACATTTTTCAGTCCAAATTTTTAGGCCATTTATTTTCTTTTCTTGCTATAGTTTTTTGTGTTATGTGGAATCTTTGTCCGCACCAAGGTTCAAAGGCATTTGTAATCTTGCTTTCTTTAGAAGCTTTGTGACTTTGGGTTTTACATTTAGGTCTAGAGCATATCTAGAATGATTTTTATGCATAGTATGAAACTATAATTCAGATTTATTATTTTTTCCATGCAGTTATGTAAGTGTTTCAGCACTGTTTCTTAAACAGATGTCTTACTGTCATAGTAAAATTTCAGTTGATTTTGTACATCAGGGTCTATTTCCTGACTCACTCTTCCATTAACTTGACACCTTCCATCAGGGTCATGTTGTCTTACTTATCTATAATAAGTCTTAAAATCAGGTAGTGTGAGTCATTCAACTAATCTTTTTTCTTCTTTAAAGGTTGTGTGGGCAATGCTAGATGTGCTGAATTTCATATAGTGTTTAGAATTAATTGGCAATTCTTTAAAAACTACCTGCTAGCATTTTGAAGGCCTTGAATTTTAAATATAGATAAATTTGAATAGAATGTTCATTGAATCATCTTTGAGTCTGGTGTCTAATGTCTGGCTATCTAATTTTTATTATTTTTTCTTAGCTGTGGTTTGTAATAGTGGAGAGCTCTTACACATTTTATCACATTTTCATTAACCATGTGGTGGTTTTGAAAGTATTATAAATTTTATTTTTAAAATTCAGTGCAATTGTGCTGCATTGCTATTATAAAGAAATAAAAGTTATTTAAAAATATTGACCTGGTGGTTTGTAACCCTGTGAAATTCATTTATCAGTTATCATTTTTGTTGATTATTTTGGGATGTGCATTGTCATTGTGCAGATGGACATCTCTAATGTTTCTATTTTAATATTTGTCTCCTGTATCTACATTTATTGCACTAGTTATGGCTTCAGTACAATATTGAGGAGTAGTGACAGCAGTCTTATTTTGCCCTGCTTTTCATCTTGACCTTTGACCTTGGATACGATTTTACCTGTAGGTTTTATGTGGATACCTTTAGCAGGAGGATGAGGCATGCATTGATTCCTTGCATCCTTGATCACAGACAGGTATTGTCAATTATTTTCTGCTTCTGTTGAGATGGTATTTCTTGCCGTTGTTTTGCTAATGTGACGAATTTCTCTCAGTGATTTTCATGTTAACCCAACTTTCCCATATAATCATGATATATTTTTTCTTTTCTATGTCTTATAAAGGATTTATCATTTTTAGAATATTTTGAAAGAATAGACTTTTGATGTTGTTGATTTTATCTACAGTTTATCTATTTCCTAGTTCACTGGTTCTTGTTATTTCTTTTTATTTTTGGCTTAATTTTCCTTTACTTTTCTCACTTCTTAAAGAGATAGCTTATAAATGCACCCCCCCCCCCCCAAACTTTCAGATGCCAGGAACCAGTTTAGTTGGGAGCGATTTTCCCAAGGGGGTGGGTACTTGTTCTGCAGTAGGTTGTTGGCTTTAAAATGACAAGCAGCAGCAAGAAGGAAATGGAGGGTGAAGCTCCGCTTTCTGCCGTTGACGTTGAGTAGCCAGAGTAGGACGAAACCGGAGTGTGCTTATGGGAGGCAGAGCTCTCCTGTCTGCTCACTTTCTGTTTGCTCTTCCTCTGTCCTCTGGTGATTCCAAGGCCTGGAGCCAACACCAGCCGCTGGCCCAGGGCTTGGGGACTTCTAGTTTAGATCATTGATTTCAATTCTTTTTTTCCTATCATAAGAAAAAATTTCTGAATCTTTTAACCATAAGAACAGACTACTAGAGCTCCTCTCAGGGTATAGGAAAGGCCCATGCAACGGAGAGGCCGGGAAACTTTTCTGTTCATTAAGTTTACAGTAAACTCAGTTCTTCTATTATTGTATTTCATCTATTTTGATATCCAGCTTTTCCTACATCTTAACTTCTCTGAAAATGGAAGTCTTACGAGCTATGCGTCTTAAAATTACTGCCAGCCAGCCAGAACCATGGCATAGTCATAGCTGCCTGAGTATGCACAGACTTGGTGATGGATGTTCATATTGTCATTTTAGTTGAGTTATTTGCATTTCTGGAATCTATGTTGAGCTTAAGTGTTGAAATATTGTAAAATGATTACATTATGATTCAGCACTGAAACCAAAAGATAGTACATATTCATAACTGCAAGAAAAGGCAGCGAAATTCAGAATTGGTGGAACAAATGTTATAGAAAGAACGATCATAATTTAATGTTTTCTTGCAAAGCAGCAGCCACTTCATTTATATTTTGCTTTTTTGTATGTACATAATAGCGATAGGGAGAGAAACTGTGTCTAAATCAAAGCTGAAATGAAAATTCTAAGAGATGAAAAAGCATTGAGTCATACTTTCATTGGCAGTATTTCCTATTTTATATTTTATCTTGCAGTTGACAGTGCCTTTTATCTAATGAAATATAAGTAGCTCATTTAATTCTCCCGTAAAATCCCATGAAGTCGCTCCGATTACTCACTTTTAGAAATGAGAATGTGAAAACATGAGAGACTAATTTGTCAAAGGTTGCATAGCTAGTTGGTAGCAGAGCTGGAATGAGAATACAGGAGACTGGGGGGTTAAAGCCTGTGCTTTTTACCACATTAAATTGTCTTGGTACACAAGTACAGAGGAAAAGGATTTTCCCTTTGGGAATCTTCACCAAATAAAAATATCAGATTTTCCATATGACCATTGATTTTGTCAGTCTCCTACTTAAAATTCTTTATTAGCTATCTACCACACATAAAATTAAAACTCCTTGAGTTTTAAACCTTTCTGTTTTCTAGTACCAGTCACCTCCTGAGCTTTGCCTACTTGTGTAACACCAGATTCTAGCAACAATGAACTATTGTCTTATGTCATTGCAACCACACCTGTACCAAGGACATTTCTGGTGTTCACCTCTTTTTCTAGTATACATGGGTTCTCCTTTCACCCCTAAGAGGTTTCCAGTTTAGGTAATAAAGTCATCCTACCTAGGGTGCCTCTGACTAATTATTTTTCTTGTCTGAGGTTAGTCACATTAGTTCCTGTGCAGAGAAGCAGTGACATAGCAGGCCCAACTTCTATCTTTTGAAAGTCCTGCTTATAGCATCTTCTCTTGCCTACTTATCTGAAAACTTGCATTGTGAGAGGGCTTAGTTTCCATTCATTCCTTGAATTGATAGGAACAACTAGACTGTTTATGCAAGCAATATGTTTTATGCGGAACACCTGTTTTCTTCTGAAAGTCTGGAATTTTGGTACCCCCCAGGCAAATATTGCCTACAGTGACTAGCCCTCCGGTAAAGTTCCTGGGCTGTGAACCTCGAAGGAGCCTTTCTTGTTGGCAAGGTGTCACATGTGTCATCACATTATTTTAATCAAGCAAGTGCTGTGTGACTCAGTTGGGAGAGGACTAGCCTGGCTATCCCGTCGAGTTGCCCCACATGACTTTTCTCCTTGTAAATCACAGCTGTGAATAAATGTGGAGTACTGTAAGCCTCTTAGTAAAACAAACTTGGAGGTATCCTGGGGCTTTCCAGATAGCACCTATCCCTCAGCACAGAGTCACTTCTAGGACCCTTCTCTATTTGCCTAGGTAGCTTTTTGCAAGAAGCAGCATCCTAATCTTCCCACCTCATCATTCTGTGTTTGAGAATTCTTCCCTAGAGTTGCTGTAATATCGCGGGGTGGTCTCTATCGTTACCTTTATCCCACCTTTTTATGATTGTAGGGATGTTCTTTTCTACTCTCTAGATGTGATTTTCTTGAGGGCAAAATTTGTGCTTTATTCATATTTGTATCGGCGCACCCTTCCCCAGTAGTGGTCAATTAATATTTATTGAATAACTGAACATGTCTGCCAATCCAGAGTAGTCTCCTGATTGCTAATGACACCTATAATTATACCAATATTGAGACAGAAGATTAGAGTTTGAATCTCTATTTCTTAAATATCTATATAGACAGTTATTGGGTTATTAAATTATTTTATCACTCATTAGATACATGGGAAACATTTACTGTGTATAACATAGTAGGCAGGGCTCAGGAGTCAATGGATAAATAGAAATAGGGCCTGATTGTACTAAGAAAAGTAAGAGAATTAAGTACAGCTCTTTAGTTCTGCCATTTTGTATAAGGAAAACCTGCTCTTGTTAATTTACAGTATGGCAAAAAATAAAGCAGTCTAGGCTGATGCACTGAGAGAGAGTGCTAGGCACACCTAAGTATTTGTCCAAGTACTGGGCATTTCACTAATTCCCAAGAAAATGCATGCATTTTCTTCTTTGGAATACTCACTGACTAGATACTCACACAGTTGTTCTGGTGAAATTCGTTTCTTTATACATTTGTGGAGATAGCATTTAAATTTATTTTTCCCTTCACTCATGTGCTTGCTAATGCCTTTCTTTCCCCTCCCACGGTTGTACAATCAGCTTGCTATTTTTAATACTGCCTTTCTAACAAAACCAAGTCTAAGCTTTAGCAGATACATTTCATATCTTGAAAGTTGCCTCAATGATTCACTCTGCTGTGAACTGAATATATTATATGTCTTTTTGATTGTTCTTACTCTTAAAAAGGATATTGAGTTTCCTGAGAAGCGATTTTTCAAGTTAAAATTAGAACAAGAAAAAAAATATCATCTTACTGGGGGTAGGGGGCTTGTGTTGCAAGAGGTTGTTGGTAATTCAGGATAGAAAGAGTCTCAGCTAAACTGAGCCAATGCTGTAATTAAATCTCATATTTTCTATTCACAATGTGGATGAATCTGTGGGAATGGCTTGTGTGGAATTGATCAAGGTCTGTCTCGCTCAGTTTGTGAGGAATTAAGCAGCTCACAGAATATTCAAATTACCTCTCTTATACCGTCTCCTTCAGTCATTATTGACACTCATTAACCTATGAAGAAGGAAATAGCGTCAGAGTCCCTGTTTTGACCACATAAAGCTTGTGGAATGAAATAGATTTAGTAATTGCTTAGCCCTTCTCTTCATTTTATATACCAATTTTGCCTGACTCATACACAATTTATAAAACAGTATTGTATGTGACACATGAGAATATTTTGAAATTTTAATTATTTTATGTTTATATATCAGAAGTAGAAAGTCCTGATGTGAGACTGACTAATTCACAAAGCTTGTAAACAAACTGCGTGGAAAATCTTTTAAAATCCTCATTCAAAATTTTGCATTGCTCAACCAATATTGACTATTTATCCAAATAATATTTTATGTCTTAGTGAAGTCCATCTTATATTCATTAGAGACAAAAAAATCAGAGGTATAGAAATATGATTGCAATTTGAAAAGAATTGGAAATCTCACCCTCCCAAGTGGTCGTGGTCTTTTACTTTCTCCTTCTGTCTCTCTCACTGGAACATGCTCCAGTATTCTAAATTATCGGTCTTCTAATCATCTTACTGCTTTAAAAATAAAGTCAGAAAAAATTTTGGTAACTCTTTGATTTAAAAAATTAAAACAGTTAAGAACTTTTATTCTTTTACTAGAACTAATCACTGTCCTGCATTTTTGTTTTCTAACCCTATGTAAAGCTATTGAAAGATTCCTAAGTATTATACTGTAGTCTAATCTTTTTTGGTTATATTTATTCTGGTACAGTTCCCATTGCTCACTGTGGTTCTCATTTATGAACCCTACCTTGAAGATGTTTGCTTTATAATGAAGAAATGCCTTGCTAAAATTCTGATATTGCAACATAAGCATACTTTTTTAAAAAATCAGAAAAAGAACTAAACCAGACTTACAAATTGTGTGTCGAAGAGAAAGAAAGCAGCACATTAGCCGAAGGGTGTCATCTGCTTCCGCACTTCTACTATTTCTTTTCACATTGCTATCGCGCAACTCCGTAAAGAAACACGAACAAAGACCTATTCTGTCAGCCTAGCTTCTCTTCTATAGGAAAACAGCTCAACGTTGAACATCTGAGTGTGAAAACAACTTTTGGAAGAACAAAAGAATCAAAACGAGGCACTGTAACTCACACTTGAAATATTTTAGCAACAAAGTTCAAGCTGCATTATTAATAGGAAGCTGATTTATTTTCAGTTCTAAAAACTGGCCTTTGAACTAATAAAGACTATTCTAATTATTATTTCCCCCAGCCTCAAGATTTCCCATTTCTGGCCTTTACATTTCAGATTTCTTATCAGAATTCCAATCCTCTGAGGCAGATTGTGGGCACTGAGTGCTCTGGGAAACGTACAGCACCCAGACACACAATGATTGATCCTTACTCTAATTGAGATAGCTTTGAATGAAAAGTTACTGTATGAGAAACATTACTGATTTTAAAACAGCAACCCGAATAGTCATATTGCAAAGAACATCCTGGCTAGATAATCATCATCTTTTTACCGTTGCAATATATTTATAAGTGTTGAGAAAAAAAACAGCAAAAGATTAGTTGACATAGAGAGACATCCACCTATTATTAAGGCAGCCCATTTATTATTTTTCACCATTTGTTTTATTAACATACTTCTTATGTTACATGTTGCTTTAATCTCTTTTATTAAGACTAGCTGAAAGGTCCTGTCATTATTTACCGTTTCATTGCCTCAGGTTCCGTGTTTTGTTCTAAATTTTCCATGCCAACTTTTCTTGACATGAAAGTGAAATGTTGTTTGGGTGGATGTGTGAATGGGGCTAGGGTGGGCGTTTTATACAAAAACAATCACAGAAAATCAGTTGTGTGAGCAAATTCTATCTTCAGGCCAAATAACACTTTTGCAGCAAATGATATCCCACTGTAAATGCTCTCTTATCATATCTTTCTCTGGGCTAATGTGGTCCTTTCTCACTGCTCCCCTCCCTCCCATGCCCCCCAACTCCAATAAAACTAGAAATGCTATTGTGCAGATGGAGAAATGCACACACTTCTCCTTTCCAGAGGCACTTTTATCGAAAAGGGAATACACCACGAACTGTTTTACCACTTTGACTCAGCTTCTGTAAAGAAGAAAGAGTTAACTTCCCGGTCTGCAGCTGATCCATGCTTAAGCAGTTCACTGGGGCCATCGCGGTTATAAATGTAATAGAGTATCCCAGGATGCTGCCATGATTTTATACTATTTTTCATAAATAAGTAAAAATGCATTAGAAGGCGTTCTCACTTCCTAAAGAATGCCCAATTAAAGAAAATAGAGAAAAACAAGACCTAGGATGTGGAACTCTGGATTCAGCCCCAAGGACGAAAATGCATTCACTTTTTTTTTTTTTTTTTTTTTTTTTTTTTTTTTTTTTTTTTTTTTTTTTTTTTTTTTGCTTTTTTGCTTTTGCTTTTCTCCGTCCTCGGATTGAGTAACGACAATAGTTCAGTAGGAAAGCATACAGAAAGAAAATAATGCCCCAGAGCACATCAGTAGTAAAAGTAATTAGTTCATCGTTAACATCAGGGTGCTGTTAACAAGCACACAGGCCCTGCTCTCTGGCTAAGCTGCCACGCGTCATGATAGTCAACTCCGAAATAAAATTATTTTGTGCAGAAGGAAGGAGAACGGGGATTAGAAGCTTGGAAAAGACTAAATTTGGGGGAGCGGGGATATTTTTCAAAAGCGTAATCAGAATGCACAAACGCAACCTCGCCGCCCAGATCTGGTCATTATGCACCACATGTGAATTCAAAGCAGGCAGTGCTTATGAGAAACAGAGAGACTCCAAGAGAAAGACGGAGCGAAAGCAGCGAGCTGGCGAGAGCGGGAGACTGAGCAAAAGCCATTATTATACACAGCACCTAGGGAACACAAGATCTAATTGGAGAATCAATAACTGAAACCCCATTTTAAATATTCTGCTCTATTAATTCTTCAGGTTAATAAAAGCTGCCCGCATGATGATATTTTGGGATATAGATATTCAGAGTTGGATTACTTTTGACAAGAGCGTAAGGAATCTATTCAAAGCTGATTCCACCCCCCTTTTGTTCACCGAGGACCTGCAGAATCTAAGATAAAAATGGCAGTTGTCCTGAGGGCACCCTGAGGCATGTCATTAAAATCGGAATTTGATCCTCTTTTCATGGTTACTTGGGACAATCAAGCACAGGAAACCTGAAAACTCATCAGTTTTCCAAAATATGACATGCCCTTGACTTTGTCAGCTTGGCTGCCGTGTAGCAGGCCCGGCTATTTCAAAATCCCTTTAGATGTCACTCTGTCTTCAAAAATGCACACTGCTGATCTTGCACCAGAGACAAGAGGCTCCCTGCTTCCTGCCGGCAACCTTGCCCAGTGGCGGCTCACTTGCCTTTGCGTTTCCCATCAAAGAGAAATTCCATCACAGTCTTCCAGTAAAAGGCTTGTATTTTCGAAGAAACAAAGCAGTTTGCTAATTGTAACTAATGCCAATCCGAGAAGTGTTTTCAGTCTACTTGTTCATGCATTCCAGGTAATAGGTTCTTCTGGTTTTTAAGACCGCGATGAGCAGTGAATGACGAGACCGTAGAGAATCCAGGGGTAATTCCTTACCGTATAAAATTATATAGCTTGTTATTGTCCATTTGTTTTTGTTTCTTTGCGGCAGTTTTGGATCTTAATTTCGACTGATAGAAGGCTTTCTTTACTCTAGTGTTTAAATGATCCAAAGGCAGAGATTCCGTAAAAGTAGAAGTATGGCCAAGTTCAGTTGCCAGGAAAATGAAATGTATGTTTCACAAGGCAATCCCCAGGAACTGAAGTTTTCTTTTAACTAATAAATTCTTAAACGAATTTGTGAACCGAGGTCTCCTCACACATTCCACCTTAACACTTGTTTTTCAAGGATGAATGGCAAAGAGAGTCTCTATCTAGGAGTCCTACGTGTTACCCTGACCTGAGAGACATTGGAGAATTCCCAACCGCGAGAGCAGCTTTTCATGAGGAAAGGGCAAAACCCTAACCCCGGGGCAAACAGAAGGCTTTTCCAAGGAGGATGCATGTGAGTTAGCTATTTTTCCCATGTGCTTTAAAACTAACTTTACTTTCCATAAAAGCAAAAATAAAGAAAAGAGATTTGGCTACTGAAGTTTACCTGGGCACTAAAGTCAGCTGCATTTTGATAGATGATGTCTGCTCTGAGTACTGTTAGCTCAAGACTGTGCAAGAGGCAGTCACATGACTAGGCAAGGTGTGCTATGGAATGAAAGTAATTTAACATTGCTGGCAGCTTTAGGAAATTGCTGTTCTCCTTGGTTCTTATACTTGCGACAATCCTCTGGGTGTGTAGAATTTTACTCATGGGACTTTGTTTGCTGAAAGTTACCATTTAACACCATGAATAAACTTTGTGTGTTTGCTTTGAAACCTACTATGTGTCACGAAATAAAATTCATCCTTGGCCGAGACTCATGGATCCAGGTTTGGAAGGTGACAAATTCCCAGTACAAGCCTATAAACCAGTGTACATGCCGGCAATTCACCCCTTTAGAAGGGACCCCAATTTCCCAATAGCACAAGGTTCCATAGACAATTCATAGCATCCAAATATATGAGACATTTGGGGGACATTCCAGATCCAAGCTACAATAGCTGCTGTTATGCTTTCTATGGCCAAATGCTAGTTAGCCTTAGCTAGGTCCCACTTCATGCCGATAGCCCTCCTGGTGTGTTGTGTTTCCCACAGGGTGTGCTGCTTCTGCCACAATCTTTTCATTTCTGTTCTCTAGGATGTACACAAATGCACACTTCTAAATGGCATAAATAGGCAATTTCTTTCTATAGATGGTTATAAGTACATGCCTACTTCTGCCTCCAACGATGGGGGTAAACATAAAGAAAGCATAGAGAATGCAGGTAGCATTCTCAAGTGGGCTTAAAACTTCACACTTTCTGAGTAACTGTCTCTGGGGTGCTGATTTTATTTATTTATTCTATAAATATTTGTTGAAGACTTGCTATGATCTAAGCAGTCATGCTGGGTTTCATTGGTAAACCAAAATGGAAGTAGACACTTTAATTCCCTTTCTTACATGAGATTGGGAACCCAAATCTCCCAACTTAAATCAGCAGTCATCACTGCAAGAGGCACATCCTAGAAAAAAAGTACCCAGATTTATTTCACGGATCACTTTACTCTCCAATGGCAATTTATTGATTGAGAGTAACCAATCTCTTCCCATAAGTGTTCAAAGATGAGGTAGTCTGAGGGTTAGTGTAAGAAAGAAGGACCCTGGTACTGACATTGATCAACTGTGTGAAAATGATCTCTTAACTTGACCTCAATATTTTTATTCATCTGATAGGGGTAAATGGTATAAAAATTTTAGCTTATGGAAAGTGATTTGGTATGACATTTTGTGTTGGTAGTCGAAAGCAAAATTGTAAGCATCTCAGAGTTTTAAAAAAAATCTATTTTTCTCAATCCTTCACTTAAAAAATCTCTTCCTGGTATCAGAACATATTTAGATATGCAGACCAACAAATATTTATGAAGAGCCTCCTATGTGTAATCCATCCTGGCATCCCCATTTCTTTTCTCTGACTTGATGTGCTTAATTCTTTGTCACATTTTCTTTCTGGAAAGATACAGAGAAACAATAGGTGGATAGCACTCATCTCGTAGGTGTCGCAAGAATTCATTGACTTTAAGTAAGTGGGCTGCGTCCAGAGAAGGAGCAGCGTTGTTCTAGGATTGAGACCCGTCCCCCCCCACCCCTACATTTCCCTGTTACCCTTTTGATCATTAAGCTGCAGTCAAGTTACTATTACTACAGCATTATTACTATTTTGTGGTACTTGGAATTGAACCCAAGATCTTCACATTGAACTACATCCTTATTCCCCCCCCCCCCCTTTTTTTTTTTTTTGAGGCAGTCTTGCTAAGTTGCTGAGTTGTTCAGGAAAGTCTTAAATTTGTGATCCTCCTATCTCAGGGTCCTGGAGCACTGAGTCCAAAGCTTATACCACCAGGCCCGGCCCTGGTTTGTTACTACATTATTAAAAAACAATTGTAGTTGTAAAAATATGAATATAGGAAGATGATTCTTGTCTTCTTGCTCCACCCAAGCACAGGATGAAACCAGGTGGTACTATTGATGAGAATGGAAAAAGAATTCCATTTGATAAAAAGGTATTTAAAAAAAACTTGTTAGCACTCTGCATCAAAAAAGTCTTGTTTCTTTTCCTTGGTTTGAAATTTGGAGACAGAAGGGAATCTCTTTTATCACTTTAGTCGCCAGGAGCGATTAGACAAATTAAACATAAAAATAATATTTAAGGGTCAGGTAATTATTCTAGTAACTTGGGGGAACTCGCTCAGTAATAAATGAAACACTCCCTTATCTCGTCTTAATTCTGAAGTCTAAACTTCTTTAGTCCCTGTCTGCTTTAAAATCAGATGGCACTACTGCTGGCTGTCTTTCCATGATGTTGGAGAAAGCACTGAGCACTTAATGAAGGCAGGGGTATGTTTCCAGTCATGAGATGCGCTGTCTTGTGTTAAGTGTCAGTGAGAGAGACTCGAAGGCAGAAAAGACTATGTTTACGCAGGTATTCTTCCATGCCGGGTTCAACACTTATTGCTTCTGAGTAAGATGTATGATTGAGTTACTGTATATGACATTTGCTGAGAGACGGAGGATTAACATGGGTGAACTGCAAGAGACTAAAAAATGAGGTGGTGGATGAAGTGTGAATGAAAGGTTACATGCATTGATGTCTTCTTTATTTGATTTAGGAGTTTAAGATAGAATTAATCTATTTCTTTTTTTAGTGTGTTAGGAGAATGATCTTAAAAATGTGTTTTCCAATACATAATCAAAATATATCAAAAGGGACTTTGACAGGTAACTTACAGTTGGTTTTAGTTAGATATTAGATGGTGGGGGAGTAGGAGTAGGGTGAGAGTTGGGGCCCTCTTCGGAAAGCTTATACCTGAATTCATGTATGTTATTATCCTCTCTATAGTCACAATATGCTGGTGCTATACGTTAAGCTGGTATTTTTTCATGAAGTTTAAATGTTTCCAATGAAGTCCACTTCACCTGTTATTTTTCTGAAACACCTTGAATGCAAACTGAAACTCATCATTTCTGAACACAGAAATTAAAGAATGGCATGGACTGTAAACTGAAACTGAACAATCTAATTTCACTGCTGCAGTTAATATGGTGAGAAAAAACCCCAAAACCCCCTTAGATGCTTAAAGGCCAGAAAACAATGCCATATTTTAGGCTGAATTTTCTAAATAGCACCTAGATTTGGGCAGCTACACATGGTACTGAAATTTCCAGCAAAAAACAAATTCTCCCCTAACTATTCAGTCTGAGAACATACATTCTGTCCTCAGACTGTCTACCAGTTCTTGCACTGCACTATAGGGTTGTATTGGACATGTTCTATTTTGCAGATGAAGAAAAAGAAAGGAAACATTTTAGATGCTCCCGATTCAGAGTGAGTCGGTGGTACATGCAGAAAGAGAAACCCAGGTCTTCTCCTTCCCAGACCACAGCTCTAGTCCCTAAAGCAAATTCCTACCCACTGTTCCATTCTAAATTCATTTGCTCACTGCGTCTTTAGAATGAAGCCCAAGTGGCCCAATGAGCTGCCATGTCGAGGTTATTAGCGCTCTTCCATTGGCCTGGGCCGGCTTCCTTCTCCAAAAGGCTGCCTGCCCCTAATGAGACCTTTCACTAGTGTCTGTTTTCTAATCAGGACCCCCTATCATCATAAAGCAGTCTCTCCCTGCCCTGAGGCCTTCACACTCACTTTTTGGTTTGTTTATTTGGGAGTGCATTATTAAATAACTAAATAACTCTTATTTAAATTTAAAAAATTTAAAGTTACAGTTTAGTTTTTATTTTTCCAGCTGTAAAAAATAGTATGTTTCTATTATGGAAAAATCTGAAAGTTTTGAGCAAAGTAAAAACACAATAAAACATCCTAATTTAACAAGCTTCTGGGTAACTCCTGTGAAGAATAAAATAAAACAAAAATTGATTTTCAGTTTTAACTAACTCAGATGGCTTTCCTCTGGGTTAAAATGGAAAGTATATACTGTGTATTTGTGTGAGTTCCTGTGTGTGTGTGTGTGTGTGTGTGTGTGTGTGTGTGTGTGTGCGATTGTATGTAGATCCAAATTATGTCACTCTAGATTCAGAATCAAAGAGGCCACGTCTTGTCTCTTACCCCATTCTGTCTACTTTTCACTCTTTTTCTATCTGTTTCTAAGTTAAGAAAATGATGTTACCAGAGATGTGAAGGGAAGCACAGAACTGGTGTGAGCTTCTGCTCTATCCTAGGTGTAGACACTGGCCCTAATAAAAACTCTGATTCCCCCTTCTCTCCAACAGAAGTTAACCCCAGATGTCATTTACTCCAGGGTTTCTACTGAAACGCACACACAGGAGAGCAAAGTCCTGAGCCTGCCTTTCAGAACAGGGTGGAATTCAGCGATGCCACCGTGGTCTCATGGCTACCCGGCACCCTGGGAACCTGATCGAGTGCTATGTCACAGGGCATGGGTGGAATCCCACATGAAGGCCGCCTATTGATTCTTTAGATTACCTCCTTGGGAAGTTCATTACCATTTAATCTTTCTAGGAGACTATTTTAAAAATCTACTCTTTCTTTTGTCAACAAGAAAAATATTAGGTTTGATCCTCAAAAGTTCTTTTCTCTGGTTTTAAAGGGACATTGGTTTAGTTCTCCATCTTTTATGGTATCAATAAACTAGTGGAAATGGTGGTGAATAAATCCCATAGAAAGTAGTTAGAGAAGATCAAAAATAACCTTCACTGCAGACAGAGTGGTGCCTGTTCTTCTCTAAGAAAAACATCCTGACTTGGGGGTGCTCTCTCTTTTTTTTTATTTTCTTTTTTTTTTTCTGTGCCAACATAGTTCTTTCCCTTTCACTAATATTTACACAAAAATAAATTGTCCTACTTAAAGCACAGACTAAAGTGTTTCATTAATTTATTCCTTACCACATAACTATGTATTCGGTGACTTCAGCAAGACTATTAATACATTACTAACTTTTTGCATTACTTTTAGTAAATGAGAGTGCCATAATTTTTAAAAAATCTTGTTGTAATGAATTCAACTAGACTGTATTAACAAATTACTTATTCAAAATTGCTGCTTGGGAGGTCATTCCTTTTTGTAATGCCCGAGGGCAGAGATACAAAGATCTTTAAGATATTTATTCTTTGAAGTATATTTCATCTATCTTTCATTTAAAAACATACAGAATGCGTTTTCCACCTGCTTTGAAATTTTTGATTGTTTACATTTTATTTGCAATATTTCATTAGGGTTCCAGTTATAGATTTTTATGACCGAAATCAGCTTAGCACCTTGGCTGGGAAAAACTTTATGCTAACATGGGAATTGGGTAATGAGGAGCTTGTAAATCGAGTCAGAGCATGTAATTCTCCTCATCGGTTGCTCTCTATCTAGATTTTATGACTTTAAGTACTTCATGATCAGTAAATAATAAATTCAATTTACCGGATAGAAGTTTTGTCACTTAGAAATACTCACTTGGAATATATATTTCTTAATTGGCATCAATGGCACATTTCCCAGGAAGCATAACAAAATGGATCATTTAATAGATGCCCAATCTCTCCATCCATCTATCTATCAGCGCGGCACATGATGTTTTGACTTTAATATGGTAATTATCTCAGGCTGACTTCAGAGCAGGAAGCTGCCTCCCACACAGCAGTGCTTAATTACTTTAGACTTCAGCTTGCCAAGTGAAAAATTGACTGTTTTTTTGCACATTGCATAGAATTGAAATGATTTCATTGTCATTTCAGTTGAAATACAGCCTGACATCAGCACGGAATCATGGGAAACAGAATGCAAAATTTCTCTGAAATTCTAAAATGGTCTGAAAGCTGCCTTTTTTTTGGGAAGCTGCATTTCATTTTCAGAATGTTAATGAAGATCTGCTTCATCTGGAGAGAAGCAAACTTTCAGAAATTCATTTCTGTGAATTCATTCCAATGGCAAGTCCAGATAGGGCTGCGTGGTCAGGTAGCAGCGATCCGATGCGGACTTTCACAATTAGGGGGCAGAAGAGCAATTGCAATGGTTCTTGATGTAATTAGCAGCTTGGCATGCAGCTAATAAAATAAAGGTAATTATAATTGCCTCTTTGAGAAAATGTAAGAAAGTACATCTTTATTCAGATTCTAAACTCAATGTTGGTATGAAGTCATAAAATAAAACCAGGCTTTGTGTTGAAATTTATCGAAAAGCATTTTTTTCCTCTGGATATCAGCTGTCAATCACATGTTCCTAATTGAATTTTTTCGAGAAGCCATGAGCAGATTTCATGAATAAAATGTCCACAAACACGTGATTGAATAGAGGGAAAAGTAAAATTCTGAGGGAAGGCGCTGTAACATGGAGCAAATCATATTCAAGCTTTCATTTTGGCCAGAAGCACTCCGCAAGTAGCAATGACACCTTTGCCATGTAAACCGCAGGGGAAAGTAATTAAATTTAACAGAAGCTGCCCTTGATTTAAAGCCACAAGGGAAGTAATTAAATTTAATAGGAGCCACTACTTCTAAACAAAGATATATGGTATTTCTATCACCAAATGCTTTCTTTTTTCTTCCAAATGTGCCGATATCTTCCAGTGATCTACCCTGGAAACCATTTCCAGAACAGTTACTGGACAATATGTGGCTGAATGTCATGACCTAGATTGGACAATAATCTAACGTCAGCACGTGTGAGCTGCGGTTCAAGAAATAACGTGGTCCTGCCCATCAAGGCAGCCAATCAGCGGCAAGATGCAACCGAAGATGTAACAGGAAATGGGAGGGGGTGAAATTGCGTTTCTATAGGGTGTAACTTTGATGCACGCTGCACGTCTGCTTAACCTGTTCCTGAATTTCAGCCCAGGGGGCTATTGTTGCCTCAGCACCCTGATTCAATATCCTGGCCTTTAGAGGAAAGAGGGTCAGTTCCCTTTTCCTTAACTTTGTGATCTCTCTATCAAGGACCCCTGGATCTTGGCACAGGTGCTCACTTCCTGTTTCCCCATTGGACCTACCAAGATGAGATGGGCATTCCAGGGTCGTTCTGGTTCCGTGTGCAGGATATTTGTACAGGATGCTTATTACACATGGTGATCCTTTCCCCACTCCTGGTACCCAGCTCTATTTGCCTAGCAGGTAGGGTGCAATTTAAAATTTTGTGTAAGGCTCTTTGTCAAGTCAAGTCATGCATCTTCTAGATTTTTTTCTTTTTCTAAAAAATTACATGATTCTGTAAATATAAGGGCCATTGGAGCTCAGGCCCTTCCTGCCTTCTTTTCAGCTCTGTGCTGAGAATCTTAGCTATAATGTCCCTTGGCCGGTTTTGTTGAATCAGATTGGAAGGCATAGCTTTGATAGAGAAGAAGAGGGATCGTTTTTTTCCCCCCTTAAACTTGAGATTAAGAACATCAGCGATATCCCATTTCCCCTGAGCATAAAGATGAAGGATCCAGGGAGAAAGTGTCACCCAAAGTGCATGCTAATGAAGAATAGTTGTCAATACGACATCATTTACAGAGATGGAGTGATGACCAGCCAGACTCTGGCTAAGGTGCTTGAGTTTGAATCAAGGTGTAGTCACTCCTAGCTGCACGACAATGACAAGCTACTTTCCTATTTGTTATCTTAGTTATCTATGGTTAGAGGTAATGAAAACAATTGATGCCCAAGGCTGAGAAAAAGACCAAACAGTTACATAAACATAAAGTTCTCAGGACGGTGTATGGCGGATAGAAATGTGTCTAAATATGGACTTTTATTGCATACAATGCATGTAGGCCCTCATTGACTACTGACAATGACTCTTGAGCATTGAAACCCTGTCGTATAAAAAAAATAACTGTCTTACATGGTTTTGTTCAAATTGCATGCTCCACCTACCTTGTACACAGAGACCCTAGTGTTTTATATCTAACAAAAGCCTTGCAAACCAGTTAGAAAATCCCGTTGCTCAGACAGACAAGTGGTGGTTTGGTCGGGAGTTGGGGGTGGGGAGACTGGGGAGGAATTGAGGGACTGAATAGAAAGTAAACTTAGTGTGGGGATGGAGGCATCTTGGTGAGAGGCATCTTGTTAAATTCCCAACAAAAGCCCCAGTAACGCCTGCACTGCAGTTGGAGAATACGAGTTTTCCCAGTTAGCCCAGACCTGGCACTGCAGCGAGTGAAATGAGTCACTATTCCATCAGGGGACTGAAAGCGCCGTCACAACACATTTGTCAGCTATATATTTTCCTGTCGAGCAGTTGTTGGGTGGGAAACCACCAAAAACGAATTTTCCTTTGTCAGATAAACTTTTTACAGTAAGAGAATGTAGCGAAGGCTTCCGAAATAAATCTAGCGGCACTGGGGAGTTTACAAATACTAGCATATTAATATACAGCTAAAATAATAATAAAAAAACACCATGCTGCTAAAGATGTTTAGTATTATCAGCTCACTGCAGGAGTTTATTAGAAACTCCTGCTTTCTTTTATTAAAATTTCAATTGGCTTGGTGAATGAGATCCTGTGTTAGTGTCATAAAGTGAGAAGGCAGAAGGAGAAGATATTGGCGTTTAAGTGCAGATTTCATTTTAAAAACACTTTACATTATAAAAGAAGATTGCATATTGTAAATATTCCATATAAGACTGGTGGTGTTAAAAGTAGAGTTAGTAATTTTTAAAAATTCATCAAATTGTCTTTGCTTATGATGATAACTGGCAGATTTTATATTTCTGCAGTCACATAAAGTTTTAAATTCATCCCAAGATGTTTTTAGCTATAAGCAACAAACATGATTTTTTAAAAGTTTTCATAAAATGATGCATAAGTGTAATTTAATGAGAATCTGCTTTGGCAGCAGCATATGACAATTGTTTAATTTTATAATTAGCTGATGATATTCCCTTTGCATTTAGGAAGCTTTTGTTAAGCTGACTTGGTTTAGCTGAGCAGGCAGACAGATTATAAATTTTAGTCTATGGCTGCCTGCTGTTTGGGTTGGCGATATGGAAGTGAATTCCACGGAGCACTTTCTGCAGTCATGCGTGGTAGAATCTGGCCACTGCTTCTTTACCTGGGCAAACACTGTTTAAGAAGATGGCAGCAGGCAAGACTCCTGAGTGCAACAGCTGGGAGCCAAGAGGAGAGCTTCCCTCCCCATCTCAACATCTGGAGTCTTCATGGAAGTGAGAAGTTTGCAGGTTTGCAGCTGCAGCTCTTTCATGACAAGTTCGGTAAATTTTACACATGGCTGCTTGCTTAGAAAATATTTTCCAGATTTAACATGTTTACAGCACTGACATTTAAAGCCGAAGCCCCTTCCTTCTTGATTAGAATGGAGAGTACTCACAGACCGCGTTCTAACTTTATGGGGCTGGAAAACTGGGCATGGGTCATTTACACTTTTCAAACAAATCAAAATGCACTTTGATCTCTAGTCTACATTGCTGTAAATGCCATGAGGAATAATAACAAATTAGCCTAAGTGAGTTATTTTTCTCTTAAATATGCTCATTTTTAATATAATCATTTTACTGCATTCTAATCCAACCAACATATTCAATCCATCTTATGCAAAGTAGATATTTTCTGAGAAGGAGCATTAACTCAGCAACTTATGTAGAGGAGATATTCACATGTGTGTGTCTGCGTGTGTGTGAATGTGTGTATGCTTACATGTAAATCCTTGTATTTTAAGAGATGAAACATTCTGTGAGACTATGTATTTACAATACAGGCAACACTTACTGTTACACATACTATGAAATCGAAATTTCTCATTTCATTTACAAATCATTAGGTAGATTGAAGGTGATCAAATAAACGCATAGAACATTTTAGCAATAAGAGACATTCCAAACAAAAACACTGTGCTCTTGAATGTTCCAGGGTTTAAAATCTTGAATTTAAAATTGATTTAGGAGACTAATTTTGCTTTATTAATATCAATTCTGTTTAACACTGATTTTCATCATATCTTTGAGATAAGATGAGAAGTAATTATTTCTATTACTACATTTTTATCATAAGTACTCCGGCGACTGGCAAAATGCGTTCAGGTTTCAAACAGGCTTGTAAAAGGCATTCGTATACCACGACGCATCTTCTATCCTCATCTCCACAAATGTTAAGTCTAACTGCTTTTAATTGGATTTGCTGGAGTCTGCATATGCAATCTTGAGAATTTTTAAAAAATATTAGTCACACTGTTGAATAAAATGTTTCTTCTTCATGCCTTAAGATAGACTATAGCATAGATCACGTGAAAAAGCCTTTTGCAGAACAGACTTTAGATTACGATATTTTAAGTATAAAACAATAGGCACATTTATTCCTCCAAGAAAACAAAACAAACAAACAAACAAACAAACAAAAAACAAAGCAGAACAAGACACCTTGCCTTTGTGAACAAATGAATTAGGTAGATATCAATACTACGCCTAAAATCTGGCGAGGAGAAGGGCTGCTAGCTCTTCTGAATATCAAGCTTATTGGACCTTTTCTTCCAACCGTAAGCGCCGAATGTTTGCTCTAATATTAATCTCAGTTTAGGAATAACTTATATGAGTAACTAAACGGTTTCTATGGATCTTGATCTTTATATTTGTAAAAACATATTTTAGCAAATTATTTGAAAGAATAAAATATTTCTTAAATCAAATGAATTTGTGATTAATTGCCATCAGACATTTTAATTTTAACCAGGAGAAAGACAAGAATAAATAAAAAGTACAAAGACCCGTAATGGAGAGCAGTAAAACAATTTAAGTGAATCATTTTATTAAAATGGGTGGCTCGCTATAAATAAAGAACTATAAAAATACAATTTGTATATTCTCTTACAAAAAGCCTCACTCTAGGCCAACTACTAAAATTTTATATGGAAGAAAAAACCCCAACCCGCTCCCCCAAGGAAAATGTGCGTATCTGCTGCTTCTTTTTAGCAAAGATTGAGATGCTTATAAAGAACTTAGCAAAGACTTCTAAAAATAAAGCATTTTCAGCAGCCCCTTACCCCCTCCACTGCACCCTGTATATGTGGGGGTTTGGTTTTCTTCTCGTTCACGCTGAATTGTCTGATTCCAATTTAAATTGCTCGTCCGTGTTTCACAGCTTTCATGCCACTTTCTGGCCCTTTCCTTGTGGGCATCTCTCTTTGAAATGGAGCTGTACTGTTGCACACATCCGAAACAAACAAGTGTACCTGTTTCGTAGTTTGATTATAACTGGCCGAGCTCAGGAAACATGCGTGGGACACAAGCAGCTGAAAACAACCAAAAACCCTCTGCAGAGATGCAAATGATATTTCATTATTTGTAACAGCTGCTGTGTAGCTGCAGACAATTTTTTTTTCCTCCAGATTTTTCCTGAATAACTTCATGCTGCATGGTATATCCTTTCATGCTTCCCCTGGCGACCGGCGCTCTCACGGCCATTTACCTTGCTCCAGGTAATTTGGGGGAATACCACAGACTCATATCCTTACAGAGCCTGCACAGTTGTTTGGTTGCTAATTGATTCTCAAAGGAAGTAGACTGATACTGTCACTATAACGCAGTGATAAGAATTCTTCCATGTAGGAATGCTTATTTCAGTGAAATTAAAACTGCTAGTGGAATGAATATTGGACTGAGAGAGGCTTTTACAAAACAAAGGCTATAATAAATATTGCCCTTACTAGACAACAAAATAAACAAAAAAGAGAGAGAGAAATCTACGAGTTTTCAGGGCTGGATGTTTTTCAACGTCTGAAAAATTTTACTATAGTTCTTTGACATATTTGATACATGTCACGTTGCCAATTAAGTCTGGATGCTTTAACCAATGGTTAGAGAGGGCCTGCGCCCTGTAACCAGAATCTCAGAGACAAGTATAATAAATACTTATTTTCAAAACAGTTTCGCTTCTCTGAAGTCTTTACCAGGTGACCCCGCTTTAGTGTCAGAGGGGAAATAAATTCTGTGATAGGACAGAAACGTTTGCATAGGAGCGTCTTTGCTTCAAAAACAGAGCTTGGTGTCCAAATCTTAAAGGAACGTTGTTCCTGTGAATGGGTTTATCAGCAGTACGACAACATTACAAGACACACTAAGCCATAAAAAGGATTAAGTGGCGCTGTATAATTCTGACTAAGCAACAAAGTGACACACGCAGGTCGTGAGAACAGCTAGTGCTGCCAGGTCTTCTGAAACAACACGGTAATAAAAGGTTACTTTCCTTGCAGACCCATCTTTTTCCTCTGGGATCCCGATCAAACATCGGCTCTTCTGCAGTCGCTGAACTGTGACTGCATTTAAAACAGTCGTTGGTGCACACCTGTCACGCCAGCACTCGGGAGGCTGAGACAGGATGATTGCTGTGTGTTCTAGACCAGCCTGGACTATAGAAGAAGACCCTGTTCCCGCCCTAAAAAAAATCTGTCAACAACTCAAGTTGATTTTAGGCTAAATAATGCTTTGTGATAGGTAGACAGACCTTTGTCTAATTCTGTGTCAGTCACTGCTGGTGGAGTAGCTTTGCACAGAATCTTTAATATTTACAAATTTGTTCTCTAAAATCTCTAAAATGGGTGTAATGAGCACCAAATCAGGCATTTTGTATTAAGTACTCTCCATGCTTTCCTCCTCTTTTAAACACTAGACATACTACTGCTACTAAGAGAAACAATTTCATATACCATTTTCTCTAATAATAAATATTTTGAGAAATAGACTTACTTTTGTTTTTGAAACCTAGAGACATCCTTATTTTGTTCTTATCATCAATACCACACGATGCCAAGAATACTTCATGATGCTGTGCCCTAGTAAATGATGACCCCAAGCAGTCACGGATTGAGATCACATGAAATCTAAGATAGTCACAAAAGAGATCTCAGATAGCTGTGCTTGTAAAATTTATTTTTTTAACTAGCAACCTGGGTTGCTTGTTCAAATAATATAATATAAAGATTATTCCAATGCTGCTGAAATTATCTCACTATATTTTTTTTACCTGTCAGCTGCTTATAAGAAGGGTTTACTCCATTCAATCTTTATGTGAGAAATTAGTTTCAGGAGATCATTTCATCCACATCACTTGAAATGCTTTTCATATGGGCTATGGAGTGTTATAAATTCTGGCCTTTATTTCTAAGGCAAAAAAGAAAAAAACCTGTAGGTTTCACATATGGAATCCATCCACATTGTTTTCTCTAGTTTTTCCAAGAACCCGGGGGATCCAACAACAATAGGTTAAATCGAGTGCAATTAGAACCATAATGCAGAAGCAAGGGCATTAGCACAGATGTTAATATTTCCAGGCCAGTCTACTCTCCTTCTATGTGGACACAACTGTGATTGGGGACATACCTTCCCTTTGATGCATCATGAGTGTGTTGAGGAAGGAAGAAAAGACTTTCATTAGTGGAAATTCAAAAACACCCACCCAAAGAGTCTTATTCTACAGTGTGGTAAGATGCTGGTTATTATGTAATTGCACCTGGAAGCAGAATCCCCAGTTTCAACTGTTTAAATGTAATTCTGCATGTCGGCTTTGTGGGCTGTGTTGCAGACAGGTGTGACTGAGGATAGGGAACCTTGGGGCTGGGCTTGGGGCACACAAGGGTGATAGAATGGGGAATAATGAACCATCCATGGCTTAGAGAAACGTTGCTCGATTTGGCAGGGGCTTCTGTGATAGAGGGAAGCAAAAAAAAAAAAAAAAAAATGGCCATGGTGGAAACAGACACGGATGCGTGTGGAAGGTGGGCAGGGTGTCCAGGAGAGTTGGCAAATGTGGATCATTTCTGTTCAGAGACACAGCTAGTGGTACGCAGTCGGGATTGGGAGAGGAGCCCAAGGAGAGAGGAGGCAGAATCCTGGAGCAGATTCATGGGAAACTACTCTCCAGTTTTCATCGAAACAGAATAGCAGTAAGGGAGCTCACCCCAGAGGACTGCTTCAGCCGAAGAAACTCTGAGTTTGGGAGGCACATTTTATTTTTATTTATTATCACAACACAGTCTATAAATTTTAAAACCTATTTGAGTAATTTCCCTGAGGAGGAAATCTGACCCCATTCCCACAGCCTCCCCGCTCTCAGAGCGCTAAGTGTGCCACAAAGCATTCGGAACGCTTTCGTTAAAGTTCCAGATCCCGCAGCCACCGCCCGTGCTGCAGGTCTCCCCCTCATGGCGAGGGCTTATTTAGGAGAGTTAGGGACTGAGGAGGAGGCAGAGAGGACGGCCTCCACAGGGCCTGCCCCTTACCCTGGGAGATTTGCGGCAGGTAGAGGCGGAGGGGGAGATAATGACCACTCCGAGACATCCTACTTCTGCAACTGTTTGTTATACAATAAAAATTACTCAGTGACTCTAAGCATGAACTCTCCAAGGAAGGGTGCCATGGGAGGCACTGCAGACTTTGTTTTAAGCAAATGAGCAAGCAGGAGCTCTGGGCTTTGTTGCAAGAAGGGATGGCTTTGTGGCAGGCCCTCCCAACGCCCTCCTGGTTCCATTTGCTTGTCAGGCAACAGCAAGGTCCCCAGGGGACTCCTGCGGATCAGGGAGCTGTAGCAGAGCTCAGGAACCGGAAGGGGTAAGCCTAACTCGGAAACCAATGGTGGGGCCGAGCAGAGCGCAGTTTCCGGAGGCGGAGGCACCTTCCAAAATGCACAGACAGGTACACAGCACTTATTCTTCTCTTTTACATTTCAAACATTATTATTATTATTATTATTATTATTATTATTATTGTTGTTGTTGTTATGAAAATCAGGAGGAAACAAGATTCCCACCGTACCCTAAAGTAGACTGAATCTTCAGCTGTGGCAACTGTCAGAGCAGAGCTTCTTGGGTCTCCAGAGTGGAGAACAGGGACCAAGTAGCTGTGGGGTGCCCCGCTGCACCCAGCCCCCAGGGGGCCTCTGCAGTGCTGCCCCCAGAGGCAGCAGCACCTCGAGCTGATCTGTGAGGTTCCACTGGCATCCCGTGTGCCTGCATTCTGCTGGAGAACATTGATAGCGTAAACCATGATCCTTGTCACCGCCCCTTCCCCATAAATCTGGAGGGTTTTTAAAGCGCACTGTTTGCTTATTTCAGAGGAATCAACAGAGGAGGAGCAGAGGAAGATAAGAGCGGCTGGAGCACTGCAGCAGGGAAGGTGAGGTCAAGACAAAAGCCTGGCTTTGCAGGGCAGGGTTCCTGCAGAAGTGCTTATACCAAACAAAAGACAGTGTACCCATTCCGTAGAGGGACTGACTGCAAGGCGGGCAGCTGTGGCAGCGGGGTGGGCTGTGGCGGAGCTAAGTTCTCCAACGTGCCTAGAGCTGCCTTTGGGACTGCCCACCAGCTCATCAATCTCTGTGCAAGCAAAGCTAGTGAATAGAAAACTTAAGGCTCTGCAGCTCATCCCTTTGGAGCCGATTCTTGGCTCGGAGAATTTCCGTGCCATAGACAGACTGGGGGCATTTTGCAAGCTTCTCCTGCAGGCTGCTTGCCCCTACATTGTATTATCTGCTGGCATTGTGTGTGCTCTGCTTGGATCTAATGCATATCTATTCTCGAGGACCAGGAGCCTCAGCAGGCAACTGAAGTTTAAGTGAGTGAATGGCACTGGGGAAGATTCATTATCAGTACATTTCTAGGTTATTTGACGTGGGAGATTTTAAGCAGTTCATGTAGTGAGAAGGCACCACGAAAACCTCTTACAATACGTAAAAATGTGCAGCCAACACAAGATTACCATTTATTAGACAATAAATTTGTGATCCCAGATTTTCCCAAGGAGCAGCAGGACAATAAGTATTGGAGGCATGGGCCAAAGTCCAAGGGCTAGCCTTGGGTCTTGTCCATAGCGCTCGCCACCTTCGGAGGACTCTGTTTCTCTAAGTGGAATTTAGCTCTCTTAGCAGCAATGTTATGAGGCAGGGTTACTAACACAATACCTTTGAATATGAAAAATAGGAAGAAAACCCTTTTTAATCTTTGTTTTTATGGCTGCAAACATGATTACACGGAGGAAAATCAATCCCAATGGAACACAGTGGATAATACAAAGCAATTGATTGGCCTTTATCATTTTCCGTTACGATATTAAAATAACATCATAATATCAAGTGGCAGCCACTGATACATAAAGGAAAGCAGGAGTGATTATGTCTAAGGGTAATCAGGTCAGGGAAGTGTGAAGGTAAGATAAATAAGGTAAATACGAAAGTAGAAAAAGGCTTAAAAGAAGCAAAAGGGAGTTGGTGGCAGAGGCGACATAATAGGAAGGCGATCTGATGTTTGGAATATCATTAAGCAGGAGGCCACGAGAGACAGTCCATTGCAGCTGTGTGATTGCAGTGGGTCTCGGTTGGTGTCCCAAGCCATGGGGGCAAGAGCTGAGTGACTTTAACTTCTCGGCAAGTGTAATAATCCTTTCAAAATACAATGCCTGCAGCCTGGCTATCAGGCTATGAAATTTAGAAAATGAAATAGGGGAACCGTTTAGCTATTGGTATTTCCCAGGCTCTCGTGCCCAGCATGGCATCACGAGCAACCACTTAGAAAACCTCCGTTTTCAGCCAAACTTCCGAGCTGTCAGAGACCAGTACAGCTTTGTCAGACCCCTGCATGCCAAGGTCTGTGTCCTGGTGGCAGGTCGCTGAAGCGGAGCTGTTGCCCAAACCTGTATCAACACGATGTCGAGTTATGATATTCTGTGATCCTGCCTGCTTTATCTTTCCCTCTATATTTATTTTGTTTCCATTTATGTTCATACTAATACAGACACAAATTAACTAATTATACCATTTTATGTAAACATGACTAAATTTTAATTTCCACCAAACCTTTTTCTTTTTTGATGACGCTTCACATACAAATATGTGTGTGTGTTGTGTTGCTTTTTTCTGATTAATAAATTAAGAATATAGGGACTAGTTTATTAAAATATACAAGATATTTGTTATTTGTTTTGGTCTCTGTATTACCGCACAACAAGTTTCTAATTTGGATTTCGTGACACTGTGTCATATATTTGTGAAGCAACCATATCGGGTAAATGACCCTATTGAGGCTGGAAGTCTGCTTTATGCATTCACGCTTAAAATCTCGTATGAAAATGTCATGCCCACCAGAGAGATTAGCCCTTTGGATAAGCAGTAGTCAGGAATATAGCTTAAGGGGATGGAATCAATCACTATAGGCTGGAGCATTAGCGAACTGGTTAGCTGTGACACCCTCCAGAGGTGTGGGAAGGAGTTGTTCACTCAATAGAACTTCTCTGGATATGATAGAATTTGCTTCTAACTTTCCAAAATCCTGTGAAATTAAACTCATTGTTCACATATTCACTTTCTTCATTCTACAAACACCAATGAAACATTTATGATGTGTGGGCTTCAGAGATGAACACTGTTTGGAAGTTACAAAGATGGTCTCAAAGAGCACAGTATTAGTTGCTCGTCCAGAGAAACATAGCCCAACAGAACATCCATGTAAACTTAAGTGCCATGTAACATTTTGTTCAATGATGATAGCTGGTTTTCTGATTATAAAATATGTCAAGACTGTTATAGGCTATTCAGTCTAGGTTTGTGTAACCACCATGTGTGAGAAATGACAAAATTGTGTATCAATGTGTTTTTACTGTGTATCCCTGTGTATATGCATGCATATACATACATGAGAGAGAGTCAAAAATAAAAAGAGACCAAGGGATAGACTACAGAAATTGCTCACAGAAGCCAGGAAGTCCTATAATCTGCCATCTGCAAGCAGAAGAACCAAGGACATCAATGGTACGAGATGAGACTCAGTCTTGGAGATTCGAGAACCAGGAATATGCATGTCCAAGAAAAAGAGAATGTGAAAGTGTCCCCTCAAACAGGAAGCAAATTCACACTTTCTCTCATTTTTCATTCTATTTGAGCCCTCATGGATTGGGTAATGCCTACTCTTATTGCCGAAGCAGGTCTCTACTTAGTCTACTGATAGAAACGTGTGTCATTCTAGGAAACAGCCTATGACATACCTAGAAATACTGATCTATCAGCGTTGAGAATTCCTTAGCCCAGTCAACACATAAAATTAACCATCATGGGCACATTGGCTAGTAAGGGAACTGGTGCATGTACCAGATATGTTAAAAAAAAGTCCTAGTGGATGCAACACTGGTACCAAGAACATAAAAGGGAGAGAAACCAAAGGCAATCAGGACAGAAATGGTGAGTTCCAGGTGGAATCGATGAGGAAGAGCACTGTAGGCAGCATGACCTTCACATGAACGGTCCAAAGAACACAGAGAAGACTACTGCATTGAGTAAAGGCCAGAGGGTTAGTGGGTCAGGACCAGGCACCCGTGGATCCCTGGACATGCCCGGTTTCACAAAGGTCTTATCAATTATGAAAGAGAGTATCTCTCACAGAAAGCAGAAAGCCTATAGAGGCTTTGAAGCGGAGATACAGGCCAATAGGGCTGTTTGCAGATGCTAGCTTTGGCTTAGGACAGAGGATAGATGGAAATAAGGACAGAAAGAACCATTGAGAAGTGTAATGATCTGTTGTACTGACTGAAGCTTAATCCACTGTCTGTGGAAATGTTGTGGGATCACATGACACCAAAGCAGACCTTGTATAGCAAATGCTTTTTGCCACTCAGGCTAGAAAACTGACCTAAGCAATATAAAAACTTATGTAGAAAGAAGTGCCAGGGATGGCAACGCCTGCTTGCCATCCCAGCTACTCAGCAAGCCGAGGCAAAGGGAAGACTTGTTAATGGCCCTCCTGAGCAATATAGTGAGATCTTGTCTCAAAATAAACAGTAAAATGGCTAGAATGTAACTCTGTATTCCCTGCTTTAGTCTCCAGTGGTCTGTCAGGATTTCATTTTCAGATCTCAGTAATGTCTTCCCTAACTCTCTTCCATGTGTTAACATCAGAATGGTGGCAACAGACTTGGGCTACAGCAGTTCTCAAAGTCCCATGTAGCCACTCAATGTCTAGAGGAAGAGGAAGGATTGTCTTTTTTTTTTTCCATCTCTTTCTTAGGAGTAAAGAATGAAGAATTCTTTTTCATAAATTTCCAGCCTGCTTCTCCTCACATTCCATTGGCCATATCAGCTCAAATGTCCATTAAGTATTACGTGACAACAGACTTTGGGGCCTGTTATGATTTTATTTTAGTACCTTCCCTTTTGATCTTGCATAACCCTCCACTGAAATGATAACTGATTATTTCGTGGCATCCTGGGTGCGTGCAATGCTTCATTTCTCTATTAAGATCAAATCTGGCTCATCTTCATCTATAAAGACTGATGAGATGCCTTCTATCAGGTGTTGTTTGCAGCATCTTTCCTTTCCTTCATCCTCACAGATGAATCCCGATGTTCATACAGATTAAGAAGGGATGGATAGGCCTGGTCCTCAAACCTCACTCTTGTGATTCTTGCTCAAGCTTATTAAGTCTTCTCAGATGTGGCTTAAGGTCCCCACAAACTTCTCAGAATCTGTGCATCTCATTCTGTTTTTAGGCCCTGGAAATCCAAGTCTTTCCTGACATGGAAACTTGCTTTTGTAAACCCAGATAAATACAGTTTTATTGTCTCGATGAATACAATAGTGTGGATGTTTATTTCAAACTATGTGTCTAAAAGTTTGGTCTCCAGGTGGTATTGTTGGGATATGGGGGAAAGTTTGAGAGGTCGAACCGTAAGTCACTGAGGGTATACATTTAAAGGGGATGTTGGCCCATCTTCTTTGCAATCTGACTGAGGAGATGTTTCACCAGGCACTTCCTGCTACTGGTATCTGGCACCCCTCCTGTCCCAAAGAAATGGGTCCACCTGATCATGCACTGAAACCTCTCAAAATGTGAGTTAAAATTAACATTCCCTATTGAAAATTAATTATCTCAGATATTTTATATGGCTATGGAAAACTGATTAATACAGTATATTAATACAATTAATATCACAAAGCAAATGTGCTTAGGCTTATTTAATGATTATCTGACTAAGTCTACCTGTACCTGGAAACTTCCCCCCAGATCATGGGGGCCCAACCATATTGTCATGCTGGCTTGAAAGACAGAGAAGACAGGAAATGTGTGTGGGATGTGTATTCAATTCTCCTGATGGACTCGGAGCTAGCCAAATAAGAGCCAATTACTCAATGGTCCAATCTACTGTATCAGATGTTCTTAAATGTCTTGATACAGAGCATCAGTATATTGAAGGAGGAAGCACTGATATCCTGGGTCAGTCTGAGTTTTAATTGGTCTCCTAGAGGAAGTCAAGATGTGGGTCCCAATTCCCGTATAACCAATATTCCTTTCTTTCATTATGCTTGCTGTTTAGGCCTTGAGAAAACTCTAATTTCTGAATTTACTGACTTGAGGTGCTTGTTAGTGGGGAAATGATCAAATTGATTAGTTCACACCAAATAGGAACAACTGACAATCATGATTAAGGTGATATTCTTACCGGAGCTAAAATTTAACAAAAGATACTGTCTATCCCAGGTGAATCAATCTCTAGTTGTGGAATTTCAGAAAATATAGAGATACGTACTTATTGGCAGAGTTGCGTTGCGAATTTTCAAATTCATATTAAATTTCAAACATGCATTTCACATAACTTTATTGTAGAAGATTAGATTTTAATTGTCTCCTGAAGGGGCTTTCTTCCTTACAAAGCAGTGACTTCCTTGAGGACAAGACCATGCCTCATTTATTATTTTGTCCTCAGACTATAACACGACTCTCAACACAGAGAAATTTAATGTTTTCTGATGGTTGTTTAAAACATCTTTTTTACAGCTCTTAAACTGTTTTATGGGCTACAAGGGAATAAGAAGAACCTGAAGAGATCTCTTTCCTCTTTCTTGACTAATACATAATCTATACTTCCCTAACCTTTCTTCAAACTTATATTCTGTAAATCTCTACTGCCCAGCTTGGATTTGTTATTTGCCCTACAGTTTCCTTAAAATGCAAAATTCTTGTGTGGGTATTGGTATCTGGATGTTTACGTGACTGGTTAAGTTGTGCTTACAGCTGGAGCGCACACACACTGGGTCTGGGGGTCAGGAGCAGGCACAACTTGTCTCTCAGCTCCTGTGGGTGTTTTATACATCTCACATAGATTTCCTCCCATGTGGGATTTCTCTGAATTTACTGTGTCCTTTCTCTGGAGAATTAAAGTCCTCATTTCAGTCTTGATCTGTGGTTCATGTGTACCTTTTGTGAGGTTCATTCCCTTTGAGCTGAAATGAGATTGTGAGTGTGCAAAAGTTCTACAGATAATTGTCACTCATTCATTAGCAAGGTGACGCTATGGCAAAGCAACCTAGTGTTGCTCAAAATTCCCCTGTCCTCACTAAACCATGCAGCAGCTGCGATCATTTTATGTTATAATGAGGAACTGTTACGTTGTCTGTGTAACATTTTTTTCTTTCAACAATTGCCGCTCCTAGCCTGGTGAAGATCCCATCACAGCAGCGGCCTCTCCTGCCTGGATGTCAGACATATCCCTCAATCTGGCCAATCTGGTCATCCCTTTTCTGTTCTTGACACCAATTTAGCAATTCAGAGGCATCCTTTGGAATTTTTACAGAATTTGTTAAGAAAGAAACCCTGACTTCTCCTCATCATAACTTGACATGAAGATCACACAAGCTTTGAGCTACATCGCTGAGGACAACTTTTGTCATTATAAGCAAAAATAAACCAGACAAAAGATGGTTGAAGAGAGGGGAGGAGAGAAGAAGCTTTGGTAACAACGTTTGAGGACCCCGATTGAGTGATAGCTGAGAATCGAATACATCTTCCTTTACTCTATTTAATCGAATTAAGTGTTTATAAATTATATCCAAAATATTTAGAAAAACAAAAAAAGTTCCTCTGTTTATTTACATGAGTGGCCATTATATAAGCTTTTGGAACATAAACCTGCATGCATTTTTAGCCATTTTAAAATTGTCTTTTGACACTTGCTATCTGAATTCATTGAACTGGGCAATATCTGATATTAACTTTGAGCAAACTGAAAAATAAGCAATATTCCCCCAGAAAAAACTACCTTCTTTGTGCTAAAAATATATATGCAACCTACTTTATCTAAAGAGTAATTTCTCTTTTCCGCACTCAGATGGCAAGTGAAGTTGATTCAGGATTCAGTCTAAATGACTAACTGTCTAGTGACTAAATCTAACTTCACAAGCAATTGTGAAAAATTTTGGAAATAAGCAGACTGGTTTCAGACTAAAATTAAGATTATAATCAGTACAAGAAAAAGAAACACACACACACAGAATGTGTTGAGACTTTTTTTACTTACTCTGCTTCTTCATAGGATGGTCTGCTTAAGAATAATTTCTAGGGTGCTATCTGACAGAGAATCACAGAAAGTAAAAACAAAAATTACCTGAATTTGTTAATCCAAGAAAATTTGAATCAAATCACCCAGAAAACCTTGTAGCTGAATCTCTTACGTATACACCAGCATTACCGACATTAGGATCATATCTGTTCTTCAAGTGTAGCTTGGGCATCACTTGATGTCCCACATTCATTATAGCATCTGGTACTTATTCCTCAACTAGTAGTTACTATATCAAACAGGACTGAGAGCTCTATTTCTTAGTTCTGCAGCTACATAATGAACATTTTGAGACCAAGAACTGCCTTAGTCAGGCCTACTGCTCAGTGTCTGACCTACTAGCAAGTGGAATGGAGCAGAAGCATTGTGTCTGTCCACAATGTCCCAGGACTCCCTTAGCAAAGAACCCATGTTTTGGGATATCTGTCCTTTGGGTCCAGCTGTGGAGGCTGTTATTCTTTCTTTATCACCATTGTCCTCATGATTATCATGCTATGTCTCACATGCCTTTATGTGGAATATCATGATTCCAGTATTACGTTATATATGTTCACTATATAGGTGCTGCAACCACACCCCAAGTTCAGTGGAGATGTAACCATGCAGAGGAAACTGTATGAAAATTTATCTGACCTCCACTTTTCTCCTGCCTATGTTTTATACATGTTAAACTGCTGGCCACTTAGCCTTACTTTCCAGGGTGGGAGAGAAAAAAGTACCCTAAATCTACCAAAGATTGGTTTCAGATACTACAGGCTTTGTTTCACATCAACCAAGATTTAACCCAGTCCTACTTGGCTTCCCAAATCATAGCTTTTTTGGGCAATTCCACTTAGAAAAACTTGAACCTAGAATATTTTCTATTTCCAGCCCAGGTTGGACTATATCAATTTATTTAAAGTTATATATTCCTTGACCGAACAACTATGCATTATAAAATGAATTCAATTTCCATCATCTCTCAATTATCAGCAATCAAAAGTTGTAGGGAGAACAGATTACTAGCAAATTGTATGTGGCTAAAACTCATAAGTACTATGCGAATAATTGAAATTTGCCATTAGACTGCACGCCTGGCTCTAAAAAGAGACCGGCTACAAGTGAGATGTGACGAGGACCATGTTAGGTCAATTTACTCCTCCAGAGTTTACGGCCAATAATTAGTTAGCAGAAGGAATTTTCTGTATGGAATTTCATTTACTTGACTTTCTCTTTCCTCTCCTTACTTCTTGGTAAGATTGAGTCCACATAAAAATAACTTCTGGGGTAATATTTGGGAGAGAAACACAGACTTGCTTTATTCCAGAGGGAAAACACAAATTTGTCTAAACATCAGCTTAATCCACAGAACGTAGTAGAGGCTCTGTGTCTATTCTCTATGAGTAAATCTGAGAGAGCAGAATAAATATTCTGTGTGGGAACTCCGGAAGGGACTTCTGTTGTAGAGTTTAAATTATGAGGTGTTCTCAGGAAACAAGTATTTTATAGGAGGTCAAGGCCAGGTGAGGTTGGAGAGGCAGTCTCTAATGATTTGATATTTTCCTGATACCTCCTGGAGGAAGTATTTACATTCCAGGAGGGGAGGACTTTCTGGGCTGACAGCTCATATCTATTTTCAAGGCACCATTACCTATGGCAGGTGATGAAACACTCTGTAAGTTTTGACACAGTGAAGGTTAGAATAATTCAAAAGGGTCTAACTTTCCTAGGCTGAGGTTGCTGAACCACCCGTGAGTCCTCATCGACCCCTACCTTTGTGTGTTTTTGCAGAGCACCATGGACATAAAAGTGTGCCCACAACCACATTTGCCTATTTGCATGCTTACACGCACACGTATGTACCGTTGGTTTCTAAAATTTGCACCTTTGTGTAAATTTTGAAATTTCAGTGCTTTGTAACAGGGCTAATATTTTTGAAAATGTTAAGCTTTGTATTGTATGGCCTCTTAAGTCTTATTGCCTTGAAGCATTCTACCTCCAGTGCTGGGTGTGACTCATATGACCTCTGGGGAGTTGGAGAACGCGCTACTTTGGACAAAGGAACGAATACTGTCGCTCCTATTGGCTGATTATTTATGTCTGCACAAAATTCATATTTTGGAATTCTAATACCTAATGCGATGGTATTTGGAAATGTAGTTATTAGAAGGTAAGCAGATCAGATGAGCATAGTCCCCACGATGGAATTAGTGCCTTGTAAGGAAAAATAGGAGAAAATCTCTGCTTCTTTCTCCTTCCTTCCATTCCTTTTCCCCATGAATGGACGCATGAGGAGAAGACAGACATCTGAAAACACCAAAAAGAAGTTCCTCATGAGCTGAATTGGTGGGTGCTTTGATCTTGAAAGTTTTCGTCTCTAGAATTGTGAGGAACAAATGATTTGGGATTTAGGTTTGGGTTTTGGCTGTTGGTGCTTGGTTTTGTGTTTTGGTTTTGGTTTCGTCCAAGCCACACAATCTACATTGCTTACTTATAGCAGCCTGAATTAAGGCAATAATGAAGGGCATGTCCTGCTTACAGAGATAAAAACCTAGAAAATAGGTCATGGCTTCTGTCCTGTGATGTGGTCAGAAGAAGCATGGGACGCAGTGAGGCATAGTGAGCCCTATTCTGAACTTGCTCTAGAGAAAAAAGTTGGGAGGTCACCAAATGGAGGTCCAAGGCCTCAAGATAGCTCCAGATTTGATGAGAGAGACCAATTTTGGAATTAGTCATAAGAAAGATTTTTTGTTTCTTCAAGAACTTGGTTGATTATAAGGGCTGATGTCAAAGATGAACACAGAGATTGGGCCCATGAGCCTGTAATGCACACCTGGCATTATTCCATCGTGAGACCAAAGGTGCCTCTCATCCCCAAGTCATGAGAAATATAATTTATCCCCTATATCCAAGCATCATTGGGTGTAAGAAGAGGAAGAAAGTAGTAGTTCGGTCAGGAGTAAATTTTGAATGGGCTGGAAAAAATATCACAAAGAGGCTGTATAACCCAGAGGAGCCAAAATATTACTATTAGACAATTTTAAAGTTGAAGCCTGCAGCTCCCTGCGTCTACCTTTCAAGAGCCACCTACCATGGGAAGTTGGAAGAGAGAGATAATTTACTTACAGAAAATAAAGAAACTCTTTTCTCTGCACATCTGGTGTGTGAATTGCAATGCTACAAACATAAGGAACATCAGCAGCTCAGTTTCAGAAGCCCTGCTAGGACAAATATAATTTTCTAGGTCTCTCATTGGTTAGTCTCAGGAAAAATATCCCTCAAACCTATCCCTATGTTTTGCTTCTTTAATAGCCTCTCAAGTGTGGTTAGGGCTTGTTCTGAAAAAAAAAAAAATGCCTTTTGGCCTGTGTTTCCCTGTACAGATAAAGACCCTAATTGTGCCATTACAAGTTTGTACATAAATCTGTGTCAGGTTGCCTACAGTATTTTATATGTAAATGAAATCTTGAAGGTATTGCTCTTCCTTTCACTTGATGACAGAAGACTCATTGAAAAATGAGAAAGAGGGATGGATGTTTGAGTTCAATGCAGTCTAAGTACTTGAGTTTGTATATTTCAGAAAATAAAAATGGACTCAGAAAATAAAGCAGTATTTTGAAACACACTGAGAGGATGGGTCGAGACATCTGAAAAAAATCCCTTCATGACTGAAAACATATGACGCCCAACACAGGTAACAACAAAGTCCTTTGGTTTTTGCTGTTTCTTGAGCACAAGGAAGAAATAATTGCCAGCAAACGATGGATTCTATACTAGCTGCTGTTTAAGACCTACTGTTGCCATAATACTGAGAAAAAATACTGGGAAAAATTAAGATGTTAAACACTTAATAGAATCATTGCAAATGTAAGGGAGTCACAAAAAATAAGCACACCATCTTGAATAATTGGATTAAGAGTTGGGAGTTTTTACCCAAATCTTACTTTTATTGCTGGCTTTTCTTTTCTTTTCTTTTTTTCTGGCATGATATTTAGCAGCACTAATAAATGTCTTTGTACTTACTAGCATATTTATTCAAAAACATTCTTTTATTCTTTCTCACAACATCTCTGTAAGGTTTTTGGCACCAAGGTAGGTATTATCCTTGTTAAATCCTCGTGCAAAAAAGTAACTGTTTTCAAATGTAATTTAGAGAGCACACCTCTTAGGCTGAAATCGAAATTGTGGTTAAAGAATTCTTTCTTGGGAATGTGTTTCTCCCCTTTCTTCTTTAATTTAAAGTAAGATACTGTCAATTCTGTCATTAGTTACTGCAGTAACTTTTTCCCCTTCAGACCAAGGTCAAAAGTCTCCCGCTGCTAGTCTGTCTTCGAAAGTACTTGAACATCCACAGCCTCGTGGCATGCATATTTATGCTGCTCAGGTATTAGTGTAAATATAAGAGCCATGAATTATTAAGGGTGAAGTAAGACTGATGAAATGCTTTTAGTTTGAATATTTGACTGTTTTATAATTTTATGAGCTTGTATGAGGCAGTTGAAAGCAAAGAAAACAAACTGAGTCTTGCTACTAAGCTAGCCCCTTAAGAAAGCTAAGTCCTAGGGCTTGTGGATGGCAAAAATGCAAGTAGACGTTTCCATACACAGGCATCCCTCAGTGTCTTTGAGGGATGTGTTCTAGGACCCTAAGGATGTCAGAATCCTTACATGCTCGGTGCTTTTATATAATATGATGTCATATCTAGATATAACCATGCACAGCCTTCTGTATCTTTTTTTGTGTCTAGATTACTTATAAAAATGAATACAATGTTGATGCATCATAAATAGCTTTTAGGCTGCATTGTCTGGGGAATAATGACATAAAAACAGAGTTTTTATGTGTTCATTTTGTTTTTCAAATATTTTTGGTCGGAGTTTGGCTTGGATGTGGAACACAGGGCTGCCATGTACACTAGCTACTTGGTTAGCTGTTAGGGAACTACCTGAAGATATGCACAAGAACTGCTCCCCGTTTATCAAGGAGGGGTACCTGTGTTCCCTGGACCATGCCACATGAGGGTTCTCACTGGCATATGGATTCTCTATTAATCTTTAGTTGCACTGGGCTTTATTTTACCGAAGAGCCTGTATCTGCTTCTGAGGCCACTTACAAACGATTATCAGAGCCTCAGTCTGAAAAGAAGGTCCATTTCCAGATTCTCGATGCACATGGCAAGGCATCATTGAGATGCCCATGTGACTTCTTAGCAACACTTATTTTTCTATGTTAAACAACCCCAGTTGCTTGGTTGCAAATTAAAGATCATCACGTTTTACAAAGCCTGAACTTAATTCTTTGCTAGAGACTAAAGTTCCAGTAAACAAGCCTCGATAGGTTTAAAGGGGGAAATGTCCCCTGTCCTCCACATGGCTGCTAACGCTGTTATTTTGTTGGTACTCTTCTCTGATTGCCTCAAATTGGCTGGCCAGGGAGACTGGTGACTGTACTTGTCTCTGGAGCAGTTTGCAATAATTGGTACCAGGGGGTAACAAAGCTGGCAAGAGGTACAGCCGGAGCCGAGTTTTCCTCTTTCTCTTTGAAGAAGTTCTGTGAGCCAGGTACAGGAGAAACAAAGGGATGAGGGAGGATGGCTGTGAGAGAAAGTCAGAGTCTGGAATGTGTTTGGAGATCTGACTTCTGTGCTGAAGACCAGAAGACTGTGCTCTAACTTGCAGGGCTGATAGTGTCCTGTTGTGGAATCATCTTTCGGTTTTTTTTTTTTTTTTCTGTGATTGAAGGGGTTGCAATTTGTCTACAAGAAGAGAAAGTCACCCAAGTCTTCATGTAGAAAAGCTCCCCCTCTCAGTTTTGCACAAGGACTTTCAAAATCTCACCTCACCTCCAGCTTTTATAAAGACATTGTTGTTTGAAGAGAGCAAAGAGGCCCTTCTCTTATGTTCTTTAGGAAAATGAAACTGCAACCAGGAGTCCCTGCCAGATTCAATTTGATTCTTAAAATATTTTTCACATGAACAGACTCAAGACATCCATAGTGGAAGAGCCACGTACCCAACCAAATAGCCACCTTTCACAGAGTTACATTTAAATAGAAGATTGTCACATTGTCCAGGTAGCGCTTATCATTTAAAAAATAATTGCTTCTTCCCTATTGCTTATAATAACTACTCTACAGCTCGCGAGTGAAATCTATTTTCTCACCTCAATTTTCCCTCCTCCATCAGGTCTGCACACACTGTGGGGCTTCTGGGAACTGCTGGGCTGCTGGCATTGATCTTTTCTTCCCCTAGGGGGAAAAAGTGGCCTTGAAATTTTCCCTTTGGGGAAAATACTCATGTATTTTACAAGATGACCAAGTTTTCTCTTCTTTCTTCTGATTTGGGTTATCTGTGTTATTAAATATTCTCTGACGGGCTTTTTAGTCACTTATACACCAATCCATCCCTATTCTTGTACAAAATGATCTATTCATTTATGCAGTATTTTGATACTTCTCATGTACAAGGCAGGTTCTGTTAAATTAGGAAAAACCTTGCTTGACCATTTTATTGTATAGCGGGATTATTCCATTTCCATATAAAATTATAAGAATATATATATTTTTTCCAGAAAAGGTATCTTAATCTTAACAATAATCTACTAATCACTTGTTCAGTTCTTCCAATATGTGATGGACTTTTATAGATATGATAACAATTCTGGAAGGCAGAAAAGAAGAATCTTGCATAATTGGATTGTCAAAAGTTATGTAAAAAATAGGAAATTAATACAGCATATTTATTTCTTAGTCACTTCATCTAATTAGTGAAGTGAATTTCAATCATTATATTGTGGGTGTCTCCCTACAGCTGGCTAACAGAACCATCTTACACCAGAACAATAAACAGCATCTGAGCCCTCGAGAGGAGAGGGCCACCTTGGATGTGAAGAGCAGAACGTTCTCTTAAAGTGGATAAAGTCTTGATTTTTAAGCACCAGGGAAAAAAATGTATTCTGTTACCTAAAATATGCTATTGTGCATCCCAATGTCTGACCTCTTCAGGCACTTTGAATCCCCTGTGTCAAGCCAGGGCCAAACAGTGTGCTCTGGTCTCAGGGGCAGCCTTATCTTCCCATGTATGAGATTTGGTGAACATGAGTTGGCTTTGGTGTGTGGTTTTACTGAATGCAAATTTTCTCTCGGACTCTGAGCTGCAGACCAGAGAGAAGTTCCACTGTCATAGAGTGAAGGGCAAAAGGGGAGGAACACTTTCTCAGCCTCCTCCTTAAAGCTACCCACCTTTGTTTTATTGTTTTTCAACACTGCATCAAAGCAGGAAGTTTTCAAAGTCTCAGTAAAGCAGGATATCTTTTTTTTTTCTTTTTTTTTTAGTCCTGGGGACCAGGGCAACTTTAATTAAAGGTGGGTTTTATTTTGGAATGTTCAGCTTTGCATTTGAATCAGAAAGAAGTGAAGGAGACAGAGAGAAATGGAGAGCAGTTGATAGGCTCCCATTTTGCCATTAGCAAAAAAGATCAATTAATTTACAAGGAGGAAAAAAAAAAGAACCGCATTACAGATTTACAAAATGTTCATTATCTATGGACTTTGAATATGACCCGTCATCAGCCTAATATCCAAGGCAGAGACCTGACAGTTCCAACGCTAGATTCAGAGACCAGTTGATAAATTAAAAATCATTTTAAAATTTAATATTAAAATTGATAATTGCTCGGTGGGAAATAGATTTTTTCTGAACTTACACACTTCCCCTGCAGTGCTGAGCAAATGCAAGACGATAAAGTGTCCATTTGTCACGGTGATAGATAGACAAGTCCTCCTCTCACCCTTGTTCCTCGGTGCTCCCACAGTTCAATTAAGAAGCATGAGTGCTTCCATCTGTAACACATCTCTATATTGTCCTTCATGGTTTTGTGGGTGTGAGAGTTCTGGTAAGGAGTTGAAACAGTGCACCTCAGTACGCCACGTGAAACTATTGGGGTGTATTGTTATCATTTCAAAAAATATGGCAGAAAAGCTGGAAAGAAAAGTTGGCTGTTCTTAGTGTTAGAAATACAGCAGGGAAATCATCTTTTAAATATTCTCAATCAATAGCACGGCTAACTCTGATTAATCCTACAAACTCTCCTCTGCTTGACTCGCGCTAGTTTATAGTAGCATAGTTGTCACGTGGGCACATTAGACTCTTTCCTGTCTTTTTTTTGTGGTGTGATTTTGCAAAGAACTTGAATGGATGCGGTGTATTCCCTATCTGATTGATACTAGGCTTGGTCATCTGACTTGCCTTAATTCATTGTAGCATTACAGGATCAATATGACTTGAAAAAAAAAAAACACTAAATGTGTTTGTGATGGTGAGCTTGACTAGCTGCTCATCCCATGGTAGCAAGTCCTAGGTACTTGCTGTTTCTTTACCCTGGACCCAAAGTGAGACCGACCGTGTAGAAATGTCCTTGACCCGAAACCTGCAGCCAAGCCTGGCAAATTCAAGGTCCAAAGCACAACTGTCCCACAGAATTCCGTGACAAGGAACGGTGAGTGCTTGTTGTTAAAAGGCAGCAAGCTTCAGAGTATCTTATTATGCAGCCTTAATTATCAATAGTTTAATCAATAGTTTCCTGAGAATTATCCCATAAGAGAAATCTCTTATAAACTTAAGTCTATAACTTACTACTATTATTTACTACCGTTATTAATGAATCTCTAGCTTGTTCCCCTCTCTATCCCAGGCATGTGGCAGATAGTAAGTTCTTAGCAAGGGTGTTGAATGAATAAATGAAAACCTCCTAGGTTTAGTTTTTCTCTATTTTTCCGTCATGTCTACATAGTTTGGCTCAGTTTTGTGGCCATAGATAACTTTCTTAGTCATCTTGAAAACATGTAACTTTGGAGAAAACTCAGATTAAAAGCTAGAAAAACTTATTTGAAGGTTGTATAGTTTGGGGATTGAATTCAGACTGGCAACACCAGTGTGTGAGGATGTAGAATATTTCAGTAGAAAATGCTTGAGCAGTTATAGGGAGGTTGGTCCTGAATTTTGATGCTAACAGTTAGAGGTATACATTTGCTTTGCATGTTTTCTGTTTGTTATCGCGTTTGAAATGTGTATTCTGATTATCTCCATTTTACAAAATTCTGAAAATCCTCATTTTACAAATGCAAAGTGGGGCTCAGAGACAGCAAAGAACTTGGCCTGAGCTTACAGAGATAGTAAGTGGTGGAAATGGTGCTTGACTCTAAAGCCAACTTAGAAAACAAACAACCCAAAGATAAAATAAAACAATCAAAATACTAACAACATGATCACTGAATTCTGAGTACCCGGACCTGACTTGGTGTCCTTCTTGACTCTTGATTTTACCTCATCTTTGCGCTCCATCATTATCTCCTATCTCCTCTGTTCTTATCCATGAAACAAATCCATTCATAATTATAGTTGTGAGGGAGGGAGGAGGGGCTTTTGCTCTGTACCATAGAGAAGAGGCTATGCAGGAAGGGGGCCACTAATTAGCTGGTCCCAGCCCTTCACTAAGCTGGCATGGTTTCTTTAATTTTAAGGCTTCAAGGCAGGGGCCAGGCTGGGCAAAAAACAATGAGGAAGCCATAGAGGTGATGCTTTTAATGATACACTCACTAATGAAATGGCACTCCATGGGTTCACTTATTAGTAACTTAGCTCAAACAGCCATGTCCTACTGTCAGCTTGCCATTGATGACCCAGCGTGGCCTCAGAATTGTCAGCTTCACCTAAAAAAGAGCAAATGTAGCAGAAAATGCAGAAGCAGCAGCATAATTTGGAGTGAGAAGATTAGCAACCATGGGGAAATCTCTTGAATCTCTGTGTTTCGTTTATGGTAAAATGATGCCAGAAGTGTATTTATTTGAAGAGCAGGCTGACCTTGTGGTATTCGAGCTTGCATTTGATTTGTAAACAATAGGATGACTTGATTGAATGTTTTTGGAGGCTGGATGACAGTGCTGGCACTGGAGAAGTGACTAGCACAACTCTATTTTTGACTAATTATATAGTGTGAATTGTTCTGATGTTTTCTAGGGCACTAAGGTTTTTAACTTTATGTTCAGGAAACTATTTATGGTGAAAATAGTTCTGTAGTGATCTTGCCTGACAATTTGAAGATCACGAATGAGACGTGGATGTGCAAGTTTATGATGCTTACTGTTTATGTAGCCTCATTTACTCGAATAATTCAGTGCCCTTTGCATCAATTAATGAATTAAACCTTTTAATGTTCCTCTATAAAATATGGAATATGTATTTAGTCCTCAATTTACAGTTGGACAGATGGGGTTGTGATGATTTGAACTATCTTTCTTGAGAGATCAGCTAGATTTTATACCCAAGCTTTAGCGTTATAGCTAAAGGCTCTTTCTTAAATGCAGACTAATAAATGGAATCTTCTATTTTTACACTCTTCTTTAATAATTCCATATTCCTGTGCACTCGGTTCTTTCTTTATGCAAAGTTAAACAAACCTTATTGTTGTTGTTTCTATGCTCTTATTATAAGAGTAGAGATTTATTCAATATGAAATGAATTACAAGCGATCTTGTAATATGAAGTCCAATAGTTTTCATTCTCACTGGTGGATAAGTCATGTTTGTTGGTGATAAAGTTATGGAAAAAACAACCTTTCCTGATCTTAATCAGCAGCTTGGGCCAGAAAATTATTCTAGATGTCAGATGTATGGTTCAACATTGCTAGAGTAGATCCCCTTTTTATAGTGTACTTGTGGGGTCATTTGTCAGAACTTTCCAGATCCGTGTGTCCGTCTATTGGTCACCACCTTTTCACTTTGCCTCCTTGTGACCTCAAAGTACTCAGCTCATTTCTTTCCCGTTCTCTAACAACCCCATTCTCCATGGTCTTCCTGCCTTTGACTATCTAGTCACGAAGCCAAGCAGTAATGAAAATGGGTTTCATTAAACAGAAATCCTACTTATTTTCTCAAACCCCTATGCTAATAATCTCCTTTCTCAATATAAAGGCTTAAACACATACCAATATAACTAGTTTTTTTCAGCTATTTTTTTTCTGAAGAAGATTAGTTCCTGGAGATAAAAATATCCCTCTTCAAATCCAGGACTTTGTTGTTAGAAATGAAGACCTAAAATATATAGAACCCTTTCTTTCTCTCTCTCTCTCTCTTTCTTTCTTTCTTTCTTTCTTCCTTTCTTTCCTTATTTATTTCATTTTCTTTGTTCCAGAAGCAAATGTAAGTTGAAACTTTCACCTTTTAGTTAGTTTTTAAAAAATGACCACAAAATAGATATGAAAAGGTGAAGCCTTTCCTCACTAAAGCATGAATTTTGGAGGCCCTAAGGAATAAATCAAAATGAGTATTAGAACACAGATATTGTTTGTCAGCATATGGATATGAGAATTGTAAATGTGATTTTTTTTTCCTGCTGGGATAACCAAAACATGTACCAGGATATACATTGTGTAATATTGAAGGTATAGTAAATCAATAAAAACTGTGATGGGTACTGTGCCTTTCTTGAAGAAAGCCATCCCCAGAGCAGAATGTCACCTCCCTCTCTCAGCAGGATGCTACTGCAGAGCCTATTTTGATTGAGGGTCAGGTTCATCAGCTCTGTAGCCTCATCTAATGACTGCAGTTTCTAGTTGAGCATCTAACGTCCCATCTATCAAGGGGCCTGTTGGGCAGGAGTCCTCCTGGGTAGTTATCCTGACATCCTGCATCACAGCTTCAATCTCCCTTTGCTTTTTCTCCTGTCATGAAGTTTGCGATCATCAGAAAGAAGTCAATTTTGACTCTTTTTCACTCTCTGGAGCTTTTAAAGCTCTTTGCAAATACAAGGAGCATGACCCTGGAAATTTCTTTTCCCCCAGAAAAAGGAAAAGCTCCACTTGTCAATCAGTTATAGGAACTCAGAGCAGCCCCCGTCTCAATCCATCAGGGTGGGGGACCAGGGAGAGAAGGGGGACTAGTTAGTAAATAGCTGTGATCAAGTGTAAGCTCAGCTTCCACCATTACATATATTGTCTTTCATACTTCTCAGACTTTGCATAGATGCACAAAAGAATGATACAAGACTAAGTCATTTGTTAGTGGGCAAGTGTGAGGACAAGGTAGCTGATTAGTTGAATTTCTGGTAACTAGAATGTTATCCTTTCTACAGAAAGGGCTGGCACAGGGCAGAGATTTTTGGAGAGCATAGAAAGATGAATATTTCATTTCAAATGCTCATAATTCAGGAATTTGCCCTATACTGCTTTTGTAGTTTTCTGTTTGTTCTTACATTTGTCCTATTTTTTAGTATGCTGTCCATATGTTTCTGTCGGTCAGGAAGTTATAAACAATTTTGGAACAGAAGGTTTCTTTCTCCCATCTTTGTAAAACTTGTAAAAATATTTTAGAAGATAGGTGTTATTAAATTATTTGGTGAATTGAATTAACTTTGGTTTCTTAAAGTATTTTAAAATATATTGTTTGGCCAACAGCAAATACTGTGTATGTCAGTGCCTCAAGTACAAAGAAGAGAGGCCTAGAAACATAAAGTTACTGTGTACTTTGATGGCTTTTATAAAATTTAAAAAGAAAACTTTTCCTTAAAGCCTCAAACATTTAAAAAATGATAGCTGAAGTCTTCAAAAATATGTATATGTATACTAACACATACACACACACACGCACATATATATATATATATATATATATATATATATATATATATATATATGCACATACACAAACATAATTTATCTGCTTGAAATATATACAAATAGAAGTGTGAAAAGATAAAAGTGGATCATAGAATGATGAAACCCCTTGAAATTATTGAAGGTATAACTTAAAGCAGCTGAGAGTGATTCAATAACAAGTATTTATTCAGTATCTCTAGCTTTACATTGCTGCATGAGGCACCAGAATGATTTAAAAGAACCCCAAATATTCAGGCCCTACTTTGCCTAGCGCACTGTTCTAGGAGCACAGGATGCATTCTTGCACAACAAAGCATAACCCACATAGACAGCCAAGGGGAGAGCCCAGCAGTTAATTACCACAGTGAGTTGTATGGTAGCTAGAAAGTGGCAGATATAGGTCAAGAAGAAACTGAGTAAGAGAAGCACGAATTGTCTAGGTAACAAGTTAAACAGTGTGAGCAGGTCAGGCTTCCTTGAGAAGGTAATATTTGGTTGAAGTCATCAAGTAGATATTTAGAAAAAAAGTATTCTAGGCAGAAGGACTGATCAGTGCAGAGAGTGAGAGAGCAAACTGCACGGTGAAGGACAGCGTGTGAGCCAGCCGGACTGGAGCAGGATAATCAAACAAATGCTGCAGTTGGGAATCAAGTCAGGACAGTTCAAAGGGCCAGATGATATTGGGTCATACAGGTCATCGCAAATGAAGTCTCTGCAGAATATTGGTATCCATGGCAAATTTCAGCAAAGCAGTGATAGGAACTGATGTATATTTTAGAAGAACAGAACTGTCTCTGTGCTGAGGTGTAAACATAGAAAAAGGGACACCGATCCGAAGACTTTGTGTAATTCAGGGGAGACATGATGATGGCTACCCTCTTCCTTTAGGCCGCAGAATCCCACAGTGAAAGTCCATCTACCCAAGGAACATGAGTTCCTAACATGAGTTCCACCCCAAAGTAGGTGTTCACCAAATATTTTCAACGAGTGAATGTGCAATTTCAGTATGTTACAGGTAATGATCAGGAGTCTCAAAAATTTAGGATGCAGTGCAAAGAGAAATAGAGGAGGCTGAAATTATTAATTTGTAAAATTTATAGTGGCTGAAATAGCTTTGGAAGACAGGAAAGACTGGTGGTGAGGAGGGTGTTGGTAACTTTAGTAATAAAAACAACTACTATTTACTTGGGATGTGCTTTAATACTCAGCCCCCACAACTTCAAGGAAGAGTGGCTTAACTTGGTTCAGGATTTCAGGGGAGTCAGTCAATTGTCAGCTTGCTCAGATGGCAAAAAGATCAAGGTAGATGGGTGTAGCAGAGAAAATACAGTTACAGTAACCAGGAAGAAGAGCAAGGGAATAGAAAACAATGGTAGAGAGGAAGGGCCAGGGGCCAGTCAGAGTACACAGAGTCACAGCTCCATGACATTCTAGTCCTGCCCAGAGTGTGTTTTACTGATACCTCAGGTGTTTCTTCATCCAGTCAAGTTGACATAACACAGTTAACTTCAAGGCTAGTTATCTCACTGTGTTAGAAATTTGATGCAGAGCATGTAGTGGAACAGTTGGAAAGATGGGTTGAGATACGTCACGAACGATCTCAAACTTAGGCATCATGCAAACGGGCTGGAGGTTATTCAGGCTTAGAAGTTTGCTTTGTGTACTTAACAGGGGAGCAAAAGGTTCAAAGCTGAGCTTGAAGAAGACTAGGACAGCCCCGAGATTACCTCTGGACCATTTAGCTGGAGAATAAAGTGAAATGAGCAGTTGTTTCTAAGGTCAAAATTACAGTTTTGTCATATAGAAGCACTGATGTGGAAAACCGAAAAATGACACACCCTAGCATTTGTATGACTCTGGGCATTTTACACAGTCGTTGCATCTGTATTATCCCACCTTATCATCACAGCAACCCTGCTAGGTGGCATTGTTATCACATTTTACAAATTGAGATGATTTATGCAAAGGCGATCAGTGCAGTCTGGCCGGTAGTAGATACTCAAGGAATGCTAGCTGCAGTTGAAAAGTAAAGAAGCCCAGGCTTAGGAAGCATCAGCGGATTGCCCAAGGTCATATTGCTGAAAATAAGTGACAGAGCCAACGCTTATAGCCAGCCTGTCTGAGTTTGAGTCTAATTCTCTTTGCTTATAGCCTAACACCAGAGTGCCTCAGAAACACTGGGAAAATAGCAAATAAAAAACAAACAAACAAAAAGCAAGCGTAAAGCACTATACTTGCTGGTTAATTTGATGAAAACTCCTCCTATGGAAATATTAGATTATTTTAGTAATTAGAATAACTTTATTTCATTTTGAGTTTCTGACATACATATTTATGTCTCCATGGCATGTGTGCTTCTTTATGCCATACAGTGTACATGTATGTGCATTTCAGTGTGCATATAAGCCCATTTGTAAGTACGTGTGTGGGTGTGGGTATGTGTGGATATGTGTGCATGTGGGTGAGTGGGTGGGTATATGTATGTGTGCAAAAATTTTATTGGTTTGCTAGAGCTGCCACAAAAAATAAATACCAGAGACTGGTGGCTTAAACAACAGAAGTGCATTTTCTTACAGTTCTGGAGGCAGCAGGTCCAGGCTGACAGGATTGGCATCTTCTGCAGACGTCGTTAGCGTGTAAGATGGCTGCCTTCTCATCTTGCCTCTGCATGATCTTTACTCCGTGTGAGGTAACTTGAATGTGTCTCTGGGAGTCTGCATTTTCTTCTTTATGTAAAATGCATTAGGCCCCATCCTAAAGACATCACTTTGACTTAGGCACCACTTGGATAATCATATCTCCAAATAGAATCACATTCTAGGGTATCGGGAGGTAGATCTTCAACATATGAATGGACACATATGGACCTAATTTAGCTTAGAAGATGCACATTTATTTGGTATTATTATTATTTTTTTTTTAGAAATTAGTGGTTCATCTAATCACCTTTAACTTTCAAAATGTGATATTTGTTCATTGACTGTCTCATGAGAAAAGCTAAGTCTTTGGCTCAATGGCATGTGCTGTGGTGCGGTATGCCAGAAGAGGTCCTGGCACAGGCTTTGTGTTCTCTATAACTTTGCTTATAATCTTATTTCCATCACTGCCCTTCACTTAAATGGTCACAGGGGTTTTCTTAATTTCAGCTTCTTCATTAAAAAATCGGGGTGAGAGGCCTACTTGTCAGGTTTGGCTGAAGGTTAATGGATGATCTGTGGAAACATGTTCCGCTTAGATTCCACCCGGCATAGGGGCTTGGCAATACTGGTGCAGGCACTGTGCTCTCCCAGTTAGAGGCAGATCTGTATGTAGATGACTCCATTGGCATTTTAGATATTCCACAAAGGCTATAGAGAACAAAAAGTTGTGTTTTCTTGAGTGCTCTGGGAGTTAGGTTGGCTGGGATATTTCTATAATGATTACAAAAAGCATCTAGTTCATGATTCTATAAAAATATCATTAGCAATGCTGTAAAAAAGATGTTATGTCTATGCTATGAAGTTAAAAGTTGACTAAATTCCAATGGTTATCTCACTGTGGGAGGCTGACTTTAAAATTTTCTTCAATAAACCCTACATCCCCGAATTCAGACCTTTGTTCCATCCTTGCTCTTCCTTGAAGATGGATCAGACCGGTGATTTCCTTTGAGTGAATAGAAAGAACAAAATGCGATGAGATGTTACTCTGAGAGTCCGCTAGACGTTGGCTTTTCTCTGGAGGCCTTTCTGGTGCATTTTTGTGAGCCTCTACCTTCTTCTGTGTTTCTCTTTTTTCTTTCCAGCTGCCATGTCCTGAGGACACTCAGGCAGCCTATGGAGAGGCCCACATGGTAAGAGTCCCAGGAATGAGCTCAGTTGGAAGGGGACTTTCTAAATCCTGCCAATGGCAACGTGAATCGTCTTGGATGCAGATCCTCCAGGTCCAGCCAACAGCTTGAAGCTGTTGAGCCAGAAGCACCCGGAGTCCTGACCCATAAAATCTGTGAGATAATCATCATTTGTTGTTTAAAGCTGCTAGTTTTAAGGTACATTGCCACGCAGTGGCAGATAAGTACTATACCCAACTTTCACCAAGCTTGTGCTTTTCAGAGTATAAGAGCGCTCACATTTAATTCAACTGGTATATTTTAATAACATGGTGGAAATATGTGTTTATAGGCCTCTAGCATGTAGGTATCATATATATGCTGTAAAACTCACACACAAAATGTTTTGGACTTAATATCAATAAATTAAAAATTAGTGAAGATATTTTATTTTTACTCACAAAGTAAGGGATGGTATTGGTGAAAAGTATTTTGAGCATCATGGTGATAAATCACAGAATAATTTGGGATCAAAGCTCAAAAATGAGATCTGTGTATGGAACTCTGGCTGCTTAAAGCATGTCAGGTGACAGCATAATAATGGGAATTCAAGGACAAGAGGTATGCAACCAAAAAAAGTATACTTAATTTTTGCTTTACTAGATAGAACTACAAATATATTTATCATCCACTTTTGTAATGAGTACAAAATATTGATAAATTAGATTGATGGGGCATCTTCTCATCTGTTTTTCTTACATTTATGACCTGTCTGTTTCATAGTTCAGTTGTGAAATGGATCAGATCAAGTGTTTTTGCTTCATTTTGCAGAAAACAGACATTGGACTATCACCTTGGGCATGCAGATTGACTAAAGCATCTTTCTCTATAATAATTTACGAACTTTATTTCCTAATTTATTGTAAAACAAATCAATGTATTTATGTATCTACCTGCCTGTGTATTTGCCAATCAAATGACCTACCTCCCTGTTACTTATCTATGAATTTCTTCACTCCCCCACTTGACCTCCTACCCAGCTATCTCTCTTCTGTTTTATTAAACTTTCACTCTCTGGAATTTCAGCTAGCCTGTAGCCTATAGGTAAGTCAGAAAGTCCTCAATGTCAGTTAAAGTAACTTCCATGGACACATGCACTAAAACTTGGTCTTTGAAATGGGAACGTTTAACTCTCAAACTTTCCGCGCAGGACCTGCGGATACTTGCTAATAAAACACAATGCTAACAGGTTTGATTCCAAGAGCAGAGCAAATTGAATGAGGTCACATGAAGTAATGGTAGTGAGAGGCTGATAATTACCTGAATTATCTGAATGCAAAGAGAGAATCGAGAGCAATTAAGCAGCAGCTATGTAAGTACAGAAGCCAGTGTTTTAACTGTTTTAAAGTAGCACTAAATGTGTGCCTTGTTTCAAAGTGCTTTACAATAATTAATACTAATAAGTATTATCCCCAAATCATTAACCTGTCAAAATAAGGCTATCCCATTTAAGGAAACAAATTTACTGTAGCTGACGTATATTGAATATCTACTTTGTAGCCAGGACTGTGCTAGGTGCTTTACATATATTATCTCTAATCCTCTCAACCTTCAAGGTTGAGGAAATGGGACTTCGAGAGTTTAAGCTACTTCTTTAAGGTCATATGGATGCTAATAAATCTAAGAGCGAGGATTCAAACTCAGATATTTCTGATTGAGGACACACCACCACTCTGTCCACTATTCTACATGACTGTCAAAAAATGCTTACATTAAAAAAAAAAGCCTGAGGATAGAGTTTGTTAATCTGAACCAATCTTGTTCTGTCTTTCCTTCAAAATATCATAGTGAAACACATTAATCTTTGTGAACTTTTTAGGAGAAGATGGATATATTTTTTACTTGACATGAATAGGATTTAAAAAAAAGAATTAGGAAGATATAATAGCAGAACAGGTCATTTTGGGTGTAGTGAGTTTCTGTTACTTTGAGAATATCATGGCCATTGTTATTTAACAATTCCCAGGGATGGTTGAGGTGTTATTTCTACACAAAAAAATAAATGAATTACTCAGAACCTGCCTCATTTCTAATAAGCCAGATCTCTAAAATCATATTTATCATACTATGCAGTATATCTAACATCTCATAAATGGTGAAGCAATATTTGTTACTAGATGAATTGTCATTCTTTGAAGCACAAAAATAGTGAGTTCAGCCTTTTTGGCACTTGCATTGAGCTAAGTAATTTTTTTGTGTGTCTTTAATCCTCTGATGTCAAATGGATCACTGCATATTCAATGCTTAATTACTGAATGTTCATTATCCCCCAATATTTCTATGCTTAATATTTATTAAAATCTTTTTTTCAGTGAGACAAAGCTCATCTACCATCTGAAATCTAATTTTCATGACATCTTATAGATAGTAGTTATGAACTAATAATATACAGTGCTGTTTGAAATTATCATTCCTTATGCTATACCCTAAAATTAATTTTTCCTTTTGATTTTAATATGCTTCTCTTTCTCTATTCAAAGAACAGTAGGGTGCCTTGCTAGTGATAATTTTGACCAGCCACTTTAAATTGCTATTTAAAATGGACTGATAGTGTTTTACATAAACATTTCTATAAAGTTTCCCATGATGTCACTTAGAGAACTAGAAAGATACCCTGTTAAAAAATAAAAATCAAAAAAATATAAAATCAAAGCTAATATATATTTCTCAAAAGAGATAAGAAATCTAAATCAATTTATGTAATAACAATATATATCTACTGGAAGAATTGCATTAATATATCTAGCCATTCATCACAGATTTATTTATGAGGCTCGATATATAATATGTACAGTGTTAGAATTCACCGCACTTTTAAGAGCACAAAAGCATTTTATTTTAATATCTGAGGGAGGATAAAATGCACTTCTAGGTCAAATAATGTATTTTAATAAAGAATGGTAATATATTCATATCTATACTAATGCAATAATAATATATAATTTTAAAATTTTAATGGAAAAAGTGGATTGTAAAGAAAAGAGTGCATTGCACACATAGTACCATCCTTATTTATTCATTGGATCAATATTTACAGAGTTGTGCCCTAACTTATATAGCAGGTATGCTAGAAAAATATAGAGAATATTTAAAAATTTTAAAACTTACAGTAAAAAACACATTGCCATTAATTCTCCTCAAAATATATTCTCTTGCTTTAAATACACTTATTCCATCATCCTTGATACTTTCTAAAGCAGTTCTGTAAGTTTTCTTCTGTGAGTGTCTTTAGCTGCAGTGGCTGTCTCTACATGTTGAATCAATTTTAAACCATTACCTCTGGGAGTCATTTGATTTTGTGGAGGTGCCAGAAATTGTCCAGTGTCAGACATGGTAAACGAGGTAGATGAAGGCACATTGAAATGTTTTTACAAACCTGCCTTCCCATTAACTGGCACTTGGTAGCTCCACCTTCTATATATCTGATCACGTCTGGTAAAGACTGGAAAGGTCACATCCAGAACTATGGCATGAATGGTGGGATGGGTGAGTCAGAAGCAAGAAGGAGTATTTAGAGAGGGATTCGTAACAACGTGTCTTTGTAATACTCTTACATTTTTAACATGCACAATATATTTTAATTACATATGTCTGTGTGAGGTGAGGGAAAGTGGGGCACATGAAGAAAACCCAATTCTTGTCCTCAAGGGATGCATGAATTTCCAATGAGTGAAAAGACATGTGAATTGATAACTTTGTACTCATACGATGTCTTTGTAAGTGAGATTAATAATATCAACAATCTGCACCAGGGTGTGGTGCTTTACGGGTGTGGGTGGAGGCAAGAATTTATACAGCGCGTGATGCTTACCTGCAGTATTGAGAAGAGACCAAGAAGGGCAATGAATGACACTTGCACAGGCCTTGTAATATGATAGGCCTTGGTATTTTCTAGATCAAAACATTTTTGATAGGCTTCATGGCTTCAGGCAGATACCCTGAGTGTTGTAGAAAAGGCAGACAGAGCCAGAATAGGAAACGGGCTTAACCTTCATCTTCCTCATACTACTGGGATTGTGTTTTATTCCATACGATCAGACCTACATATTTAAATCTTGGCATTCAATGGTTTTTAACTTCTGGCCCCACTGCACTTTGTCTTCTATGATGCTCTTCCAGAATGCTTGAGTGACAACCTTCCTATAGACTTTACTTTCTTCTACCCTTTTGCACAAATTTACCTTTACCTGAATGCACTTAAACAGCCTACCTGACGTTCATTTCATGTTGGAAGCCACCAACGCTCCAGACACATATGCGTATGATCAATGCAGTGCAAATAGAAGAAGAAACTTTAGGATCAGCTAACTGTCATCTTACTAAAACTGAAGCGAAGCAGCATCCAGCAGCTTATGCCCATTCTCACGGTAAAGGATAGGATCAAAAGGGAGCCTCACCTATCTGAGTTGCCATAGCACGTGTCTTCGTAATTCAAGTGGTGATTAATTGTGGGTTGTTTTGACATACCTATGTTGTCTCCAGTAATGTAAATTTTACTAATTTGTTTATACCTTATTATGTATTTTCCCAATTGACTGTTATCACTATGTAGGCTAAAATTTCTTGTTATGCTGATTTTCCATAGGATTTAAACTGAAAATTTAATATACTGGAAGCTCTAAAATAATAATCTGATTTAGTTGTCTCATTGTCATGAAATACTTTGCCTACATTATAGAATGTTATGCATTGCATCTGGAATATTCCCCTAAAGCCTCATGTTCAACAGATGATTTCCTGTGCTGGTAAGAGGTGGGGGCTTGTACAGAAGGAGTTTAACCTGGAGCTTCACCTGGAAGGGGTGGATCACCTGGACGTGACTTGGAAGGGTGTAGACTAGCTTCGCTCTTCTCCCACAGACTCCTTCCTGTCAGCCCTGAGGTGAACAGCTTTTCTCCATCTAGTTCCTCTGCCAGACTCTTCCTTCATTGCAGGCTGCCCACAAAGGAACTGAAATTGAGATAAAAAGAGACCTTTCTTCTCTTAAGTTGTGGGTGTTGGATATTCTGTCCCAGCAATGAAAACGTTACTAAAACACAGAGATAATGCTATCTTTGACAAGAAAGAAGAGAAATGTGCCTTGATTTGGGTCTCCAACAAGTAGAGACTGTGACATCGCTCATTGAGAGAGTTTTCTTCATTCACTGAGAGAGTGATGTTCAGAAGAAGACCTATGAAAGCATAAAGGCAGGAGAAAAGGAGGCAGAGAGTCAGGTCTGGGCTTGAGTTGATCTGCGTGGTGGGTATGTGAAGCATAAATCTCGCCGGAGAGTAGTCCTGCACTGAACAAAGAAGGTAGCCCTTGGAATCCTCTTACCCACAGCAAGTCATCATGCAGCCTACCCTTGAGGGAGAGACAGGTGGTGTGCGTGGTCTCCTTGGTAAGGGGACTCTTGGCTGTTTAGGACAATTCTCTGAAGAGAAGCAGACAGTAGTCGTAGCAGCCTGGAAGATGTATTATTAGTTCAGCAAAGAGGATTTGGAGAGAGTATCAACAGCACCTACCGTCTTATTTACTTTCTCATTGCTGTGACTCAATACCTGACACAAACAGTTTTAGGGAGGAAAGATTAATTTTAGTTTACAGTTTCAGAAAGTCACAGTCCATTCACAAGGTGGCTGGGAAATGGTAGAATCACTCGGTGGGGCCACAGCTAGAGCCAGAACCAGAGCCAGTCCTCTGCGAGACAGAGATCTTCATAGTATGGTGGAACACAGAGAAATCTGGGAGGAAGGGTGGAGATGCTCACTGCATGGTGAAATAGAGCGAAGTTTTGGGAGGAAAGGTGGTACCAGCACACACTTCTCTAGCTCAGTCTCCAAGCATCCACCCCTTCCAGCCAGGCCCCACCTCCCAACCCTACACAGCATCTAGGAACAGGAGGCTCATGGGGACACTCCTGATTCAAACTGTGACACCTATTCTCACTGGGGATTGATAAAACTAAAAAATTAAAAATAGTAACAAAAAACCCAAACAAAAAAGAAAACAAAGCAACAATAAAAATTAGAATAAAAGAACTGGTCTTCTGTCTTGAAAACTGACCCTCTTTTATTAGACCATAAATTTTCACAAGTTATTCCTGCAGAGTTTTAAGTAACCTAATGACCACATTGATCCTTATTCTAATAAAAACAGATTTAGCATGCAAGCAAATTATTTATTTCTTCTTATAACGTGATTTTCTAACTCATAGGGTTACAATTGCTGCTGAGAAAAAAAAAATCCACAGGTCATTGGATATGAGATCATATTGAGATCATATTTAAGGTTTTCTTTTTCTGCCTTTTTCCTATTCTACCTCCAAATAGCCACAATAAGTGAGGAAAGAGCTAAGCCAAAAAGTATCCTTCACAAAAAATTATCAAATGATTTTCTCTGCTGATTACATTAAAAAGAAAAGCTAAGGCTTATATCAGTGGAGATTTTTCTTCCAGATCTCATCTGGCATAAAAATGTCTGCTGCATGCAGAGACACAGCTCTGCTCTTAAAACACAATCTATCCAGCCCCATGGGGTCTGGCTTCCACAGGTCCTAGAGACACCCTCCCTTTGGGCCTTAAATATGATTTTGTTAATTCTAATCTTAGTTTGAGCCTAGCAATTAGGATTCCATTAGAATTCTGTTCCTTCAAATACCCTCTGCTCTATTTCCCATCATTGTTGCAAAAGGAATTTTACATTTTCGGGGACACCTCGGTTCACTCCGGTAAATCTGGGCTGCCTCCCATGGAGTGTATGGCTCTGTATTTGAATTCAGATTTAGTGGTAACCAGAGCAGGCTTTGTGTTTCCCAAAGCTGTGCCTAGCAACACCAAGCAGCAAGGAAAATGCCTTGCCTGTGTGCGATTTCTTTTTCTGCAGTCATCTTTACCTGCTGCTCAGGGTTGATTTTTTATGTTCTTTATTTGGTATACCTCTCGCAGTATGAAATTTAGAATAATTCAACATTCCGTTGGAAAGAGTATAGCAGGGGGCTTGCGCAGATACACTCGAACACCACGGAGCTTAGCTTGGATCTGGCTTCCGTGCTATTTTCATTACTAGCCCCCAGTCCGGCCAGATGCTAGGCAGTCCCGGTGGCTTCGCATGGGATACTATGAATATCAATTTACAGAGAATAATTCCTAATAATATTTCTAAGAAGACTGGGGTCAAAACTTTCATAATGTCTACTTTGCTTTTGAATTTGTACCTAATTACATTACATTTCAAATATGACAAATGCTTAATGCATCTAGCACAGAAAGAAGAACCAACTAATAGATGAACGCTCGAAAATGTTTCTCTGAAACCATTTTATCATGCAACTTCTGTCATCAGAATTCCTTAACCCTGAGATACTTGAACTCTAAATGTTATTTAAGGAATCTATAAACTCATCATTTCCTCAGACCTTCCCAAGCTTTCACCTGGCACCTTTATCTTCAATTACAAAAAAAAGAGAAAAAGTGCCAGAGTGGGGTGATTTTCCTATAAATTATTACAAATAATAAATAAGTTTTTAGTAGAAGGTCCTAAGAAAAGCAGACAGTCTTAAGGACTTCAATTTTTCTAGCCTGAGAAACTGAAAGAGTAGAAGGAACACGAACGGGGAGAGTGCTGGTTGTGAAACAGAATTATTTTGGTAGAAAGGCAACACTGATTTGAGAAATAGCCTATGTGAAATGACTTGAGGTGTCTAAATGGAAGTTGTACTTGGAATTATGAGGAACTTATGACAAAATCAGAGTCCTCTCCTTCTTCTGTTCCTGGGATCCCTTTTAAATGCTGCAGATTTCCTAAGTCCCACTTGAGATGTCAGGCGAAGGCAGGCCTGTGGACAACCACACTGTCAGGACATCCTGGAGAGCAGAGGAGAGGGAGGACCGCTAGAGACTCCTGCCAGCTCTACTCTATATGTTAATGCTTTTAATGGGGTTGTCCTGATGAGAATTTGGGAGTTAGAAATTGGCCAATTTTCATTCCCATTCAACTGATAAGGAAAGGTCAGTGAAACACTTTAAGCCCCAGGAGATTACGGGCTTGGGCTTTGCTGCCCACGTGCCTAGGGGAGGCCACAATTTCTGATAATTTCTCTTCCCAGAGGGTAGAGAGAGGGAATGAGAGGAAACTGTTAGTCTAGTCCTAATTCTGAACCACAAGTGGAAATTGGTTGATGAAGTAGATGTGATTGAATCCTGGGGGGAAAATGTCCACACCATGTCATCTTAAAGTGACAACTGAGAGCAAGGAGGTTGGACTGAGTCAGATGTGTCCCCTGGATTTCATAAGGATTGCTGGCTGGTTTTTTGTTTTGTTTTGTTTTGTTTTGTTTTGTTTTGTTTTGTTTGTTTTGTTTTGTTTTTGTTTTTTTTTGTAAACAAGAAAATGATAACAAATAGATCTAATTCCACAGCAAAATTCTCAAAGTGAAGAAAGTTTAGAAGCACTGTAAACATTCAAGAATAGGATTCTAACTTTGCAGTTCCAAATAATCTTAGAGAGTGAGAAAAGGCAGATCTAACAGCACCAAGGACAAATCAGAGATCAGAAAATTTATGGCAAGCTCAGATTTTGAAAGGTCTGGTACAACCTTTCAATAAAAAGATCTAATGTATCTAAATAAGTAAGTGTTTGCTCTAGCATGGTGAGAGTTATTTAGTTTTACTGAACCTTCCAAGTTGTTTATTCCTGTCATTTTACAAAAAGAAGATTAAGGCTTACGGATGCTTAACGACTAGTTAAAATTTCACAGTAAGATGAACATGGTTACTGTCCTATTTTTCTAATTTAGTCCTTCACATCCGTGATCTATGCTTTCCAAGGGGACTTCTGTCATAGCCCATTCTCCACTAATGCAAGCCTCATTTTTAACCAAGGATATTTATCTATTTTTTTTTGAGACAGGGTCTCACTCTGTAGTCCAGGCTGTTCCTGAACTTGCTATATAGCCTAGGCTGGCCTTGAACACACAGCAATCTTCCTGCTACGCCTCTGCGTGCTGGGATTACAGGTGTGTGCCAACCTGCCCAGTTTACGAGGTGCTAGGGAATCAAACCCAGGGCCTTGGGCTTGCTAGGCACGCACTCTAACTTCTGTGCTATTCATCAACCCGTGATCTAATTTTTAAAACACATTCTGCTCATTCTGTTACAATGTTTGATAACCATCTCTTGACTGTTCATTGGGTATGATTCCAAAATCAACCCTGAGAATAGTACACCATATCATGTGTAAGTGAAAAGAAGATAATCAGGGTGGGGGCTCAAAAATTTGCATTTTAGAAATGTTAAATACAAGTGTTATTCTTATAAAAAAAGTGACAGCATATAAACAAAAAGCAGGGAAGGAGCCTGCATCTACATGAAGTTTCAGAAAGCTGAGAGCTTGGATTGATTGAAGTTTCTAAAAATGTCCGTAAGACATTTTTAAAACTATGTGTTAAAGCTGATGGTCAAGGGCCCCAGCTTTGCTGAGCTTTTTTTCCCTCAGTTTTGATTCCTGGATTAGTTGTCTCAGGATATTCACCATACTTTCAGATGTCTAAGTGTAACATAAAAAATAGTTTAGCTGCGATTCACCAAAAACTGAGGAATTATCACTTCCCAGTTGTTTCCTCAAATGCTTTTGGAAAAGGAGATTTAACCTGCATGCGTGGCTGGTCGCTTGGATGGAACATGTAGGCAGCCTTGTACACCGTTCAGGCCTCGCTACCCTGCGCCTCCGTAGTCTGTTCTCCACACCTTCCCCTGTGCATATGGTTAATAGAGTTTTGGCTGCAGAGCCTTGTTAATGGTGAGGCATACCTTGTTTGATTTTTCTTTGGTTCTTGCTACAGAGGACTCTCCCGGGATACTTTACCACCCGCCTGTCCTTGCTTTCTGCTGAGTCTGCTTGTGCAGAGGTTGGCTCGTGTCAGGTCCTTGTGTTACCTGGCTGCTTTCAAATCTTCTGGCTCAGCATCTCCCAGACTTGCTCACGTTTGTTTAGAAATAAGTCACAATCAACCAAATAAAGAAACCGTTTTCCTGCTGCATGTGAAAGAAATCTCTTCCTATGGACGGTGGTTGGTCTATTGTCAGATTGGGGTCAAGCCATGGCAAGGGTTTGGAGTGTGAAATATGAGATCCAGGGCTTTCTGTTTTTATTTAGTCTCTCCTTTCTTTCTTTCTTTCTTTCTTTCTTTCTTTCTTTCTTTCTTTCTTTCTTTTTCTTCCCTCCTTTCCTCTCCCTCTTTCTCTCTTTTATTTTCTTTTGTTTTATAGTACAAGGGATTGAATTCGGGGCCTGCTGACAATTCATCATAAGATTTAAAAGCTCTATAATATTGGGGCAAAATGTGTGTGTGTGTGTGTGTGTGTGTGTGTGTGTGTGTGTGTGTGTGTGTGTGCCATGTTCAAATATAACTTAACAAATACACATACACTTGGCATATAATCTTGTAAATATTTTTGGCTATCCTCAAGAATAGAATAGTTTGCCTAACCCTGGCCTAGTTGAATCTCCAGCCATGAAACTTGTGTGCAGTGTATAGTGGCTGTTGTGTCAAATTCAGACCCTTCTTTCACCATCTGTCCTCCAGTTTCTAAGAAGGGTGATGCATGGGAGCTTCTGGTATCATCCCTTTCTATGAGTCTGACGAGACTGCCCCAGGCAATGCCATCATTTCCTCTCATCCTGAAAATTCAAAAACTTATCTGTGGAATGGAAAGGTAGGTGTAAGACTCAATTTTTTCTCCAATACAGAACAGTTCTGAAGGACCACTGGGGACACAGAGCTTCTCACGATGTTGGGTGAGGTCTTTGTTGTGACTGCTCAAGCCTCTCTCTGTCTAACCTTTTTCCTTCTCTTCCACCACAAGTGATACTCCAAAAATTCTTCTCATAACGTTTCATACACTACACTTCTCAGAGTTGGCTTCTCCTAGAAATTGACTTGCAGGAGGGTGTAAGGTGCCCTATTAATAGCGTCCTTCTTCCCTGTATGAGTTGTCAGCATACTCCAAAATAAGACAAAAGAATAAAGGTTAGTCCCATGGTTTGGATTTCATTTGTTCTCAAGGGTTAAGGTTTTGGAAGTTTGGTGCTTGTTGTGTGATGTTAAGAGGTGCTAAGTTCTTTGAGATGTGGAGCTTAGCAGGAGGTCATTGGAGGAGCTTCCCTTAGAAGAACTAAGTAAATGTCGTCCTTGTGGGACACAAATCAGCTCCTTCAGAGTAAGTTATTGTAAACAGTGAGAGATTGGGCCCTCCCCTAGCTCACCTGGCTTCCTGTTTTCTTATGTGGTATCTCTTCCTCTCATACATTCCTGGAACTGTGATGGCCTCACCATGATGTGACACAGCTGAAAAGGTCCTTCTCAGAGGCAAAATTGGTGGGTCTGTCTAATCATGAACCTTCAGCTTCAAAACAAAGCCAAATAAACCTCTTTTCTTTAGGTAATACCCAGCCTCAGGTGTTTTATTATAGCAGTGTACAACTGACTATCACAGATGAAAAGGTAAAGTATCATTATTATTAATGACAAAACTCACACTGAAAATGTGACGTATGCCTTTAGGAGGCTCTGCCTCATCTTGAGCAATAGAGTTGTACCCATTTGTCCCCCTCGCAACACTAGGCTGGGCAAGACAGACCCCACTGAGGAAAATACTGTACTCCAAAACGCACAATAAAGAAAGAGCAATAAAAAGTAGTATGTGCATCTTATTCTTTCATGAGAGATGTCTCACGGTGAGGGACGAAGAAAGGAGACAGAGGGCAGGATGGCTCCCCTAGTGGCATTCCCGTTCCTTGCCAGGAACCCCGTTAGCTGAGAGCAGTCTCCTAACCCCCAAGGCTCACTTCCTATTGAGTATTCATGAATCGCAGCTTCTGGTTATAGAAGCAGAAAGGGCCAGAGCTCTGGATGGGCTGAGAGGCTTTCTCTACAAGGTAGCAAATGTTCATATTTGCTTGCTGTCGCGGTATTCAAAACAAATGATGTGATGTAATTATCTACTGTTACCTTAGGAGTAAATATTACAAAACAAAGACAATTTTCAGTGTGCTTGTCCAAGTTTCAGCCTGAATTTTTCTATTTTTATTTTGAGTCTCAGTCTTGCTCTATAGCCCAGGCTGGTCGTGAACTCACTGTGGAGCCCCAGCTAGCCTTGGACTCACAGCAATCCTACCTCAGCCTCCCGAGCTCTGTGATATTTCTTCTTAACTAGACTGTTTCTGCCCATAGAGATCCTTCCCAGTGAAGGAGAACTGGCGTCCATATATTTATACAACTTAAAAATGCTTGTTATTTGTACATATTAGCCTGTAAGTATAGAGTTGAGATATGCATAGGAATAGTGAGAGAAACAAGAGAAACTGATTTCTATGACTTATTATTTGTGTTTGTTATATAAAAATTACACTAAAGAATTTTTGAAGAAAATATAATTATGTTTTGTTAAAATTTTGTTACTGCTACAGATCTTGCTTGCATTTCCATCATACTTGTTCCATAAATATTAGCATTTTTCTATGCATATACACAAATATGGGTCACAATTCTTGTTTCGTTAGTTGGTCTTTTTAATGATTACTTTTAATGTTACGTTAATATTCCATCTAATTAACTTACAATTTATTTGAGTATTCCTTTTGTATTGGTGTTTGGAATATTTCTAAATTTTGTGTTGATAGAAATATTCCTGAATTTGGGATCAGCTGAGCCTGGGTGATGACCTACATGTGTGATGGTGCCAGCTCATCGATCCTCCCCTACAACATTCACGAAGGTCTACTGTTGTGGCTTGGATCTGGCGTGTCTCCTAAAAGCCTTATGTACCTGTAGATCCTGGGTATTCCTGGGGGGTGGGACCTGGTTGGAACAGTAAGATGCTTAGGGCTTGACTTGGAGGGTCATGTTCCGGTTTCACCCTCCCTCCCTAATTTAGCTTCCTATTACATTCTGTGAGGACCACGGTCTCTGGCTCTGGCCCCACCACGTGATTCTGCCATTTTCCAGTGGCCTACTTGTGAACCAACTGGTTATAATAGGAACAAGCCTGATAATCAATGCCCATCAAATAACACAATGCAAATTTATGTAGATAAAGCCTGTTGGTCAACTTGGGTCTTAGGTCCTTGATCCTCAGGGTGTGAATATGTGGCCCCAGGATCATATGAGGATGGGTGTGAGGAACGTGAGCACAGCATAGGAAACTGGATTCACAACGCTTAGAAATTCTGGGCTCAGGGGACAGAGCTCTTTCTGCCCGTGAGCGCAGGGCTTTTCCTCTATCTCTCCTAGTACTGTCCCAGCTCCAGCACAGAAGTAGCTGGCTGCTTACGCTATCAGATACACCTTCTTTTAAAATTAAAAGATAACAAACAAAATGCCACAGATAATTTTAATGATATTTCTATTATGAAAATCCCCTTCAAAATTAATTTGCAATTTGGAGAAAGAGAGTTCTCAGTTGAGGATAGCTAAGGCCTGGTGTCTTTGTCTGGGCACGTCTATTTACCCCATTTAGATCTCTCTCTACTGTGAATGGTGATGGCAATGTGTCCTCCTTCGCGCCAGGGACCATACTGTATAGCTTTGTGCCCGAAAGGCTTGGGGTATTAATCACACAGTAGGCATTCAGAAACTGTTGGTACAGTAATGGAAATTAATAAAAATTAGAGGCAGAGAGTATGACATGATGACACAGATCTCGACATTCCTAGAGGCATATATTTTTTTTTTTTTCTTTTAGTGACTTAGCAGAGAGCTGGCTCTGTAGGGACAGAAACAAAGCTTCTGGTTAATGTCAGTGGTCCTAGAATGCAGAGCTTTTTCTGCGGCCTTGAAATGAAGACCTTGACCTTCAGTGTGTGAACTCCTTAGCAATGTTTCTGAGTTTAAGTTTTCTTCCTTACCTTTATTAGAGATGTTGCTTAGAGAAGCTGGGTATTGTTTTGTTTTTCTAGATGAACTTATAAATAATTTCCACAGTATAGGACAAGGATTATTCTCTTTGCCTGTGCTCATGGGAGCAATTCCCACCTATTGGCCAAAGCAGGTCCTTCTTCCTTAAAATTTTGAGTATAATAGTTATGGAATCTTTATATCCACCATATATTTTGGAATAATGAGATTCTGGGACACTGTCCACTCCATTATTTTTCTGCTTTTATTTTTTAAATAAAAAATCTTGTGTTATACTTGCAGCACAATGAACTCCTTTATGTAACATAAAGATATAAAGTCACAGAAGATAAAAAGGTAAGCTTTAGAGATATTATTAAATAAGAGCCAAACATAGATAAAAAGAAAATAAAAGCAAAAAAGCACAGAAAAAATAATCACATATATTGATTCTAAAGTCAGTAAAGTTTAGCTTACACCCATTATTTTCAAGAATTAGAGTATGAATGAAAATGTCACTGTAGACACAATAGCTAATTAAACTGAATTTTAAATACCTGGAACATGCCCCTACATAATATATGGCCACATGATCTTACCACAAATGTACCACTGGAATTCAGGATGGTCTTTTCACTATAATGTAGAAGTGAATATCGATATGGAAAAATGATTTGATACAGAGAGATATCAATATAAGTAAAACAGACAGGATTGGTATCACATGTCTATAATTCCAGCACTCTAAGAGGCTGAGGCAGGAGGAGCACCGATTTGATCCCAGACTGTGAAACTTAGTAAGATCTTGTCTAAAATGAACAATAACAAAAGATAAAGTGTTTATATTTTAGAATAAAATATGTTACCCTTACATCTTGATCTTGTGGTGTAAAATTTGATTGACCTATTAAGATTTTTGTATGTACTAAATATACCTTACACTTAAATAACAACAAAAGAGTGTAGTATAGTCTTTCGATCTCACATTGTATATTCTCACCATTACCAAAAGATATCGTGCCAATCTGTAACAGTTGCCTAGGTGCTAGGTGTAGTGGCATGTGAGTCAAGGAAAGACAAATTGGGCTGGACCAAGAGCTTGATTGGGCCTACAATGAAAGCTTAACCCAGACCGGATTACTCAGACTGCAAGACTCTCAGTAAATTTAGAGGATGCAGTGTTACTGTATACATAATTTTACTTAATACCCTAACCTTACTCAAAAATTCTCAGTCCTGCATCTCTTCATTACTAGAACCTTGGGGTGTTCTCATCTCTGCTGGGTCGTTGCTACATTCCCCTTTGGCCCTAAGTTCAACATATACCTCTGCTGATGAATCATTCAGTGGATTTTGCCCGCTGTCCTGTTTCTGTCCTCCACCTACCGTACTGATGTTGTATTCTCGTCTCTTAACATTGTTTAACCATCTTTTAGCCCAGCCTTCTGCCCAAGGGGATTAGCAGGGAGAAATGATTTGAAGATTCTGCCGAAGAGCTTTGCAGTCGGGGACAGCCCATTAATTGTTGACTTTGTTTGTATTCAGGATTCTGCTTCTATCTGTGGTTTTAATTGATGTGAGCATGCCTTGGGGCCTGCACTGGACCCAGCTGTATAAATCAAATAAATAAATAAAGAAATACACAAACAAACAAATAAGTAAATAAATGAAGTACATCTCCCCTGGGGTAATAGATAACATGGCTGTTCAAACTCTCTCTTTCTCTCTCTCTCTCTCTCTCTCTCTCTCTCTCTCTCTCTCACTCTCTCAAAACAGTGCTTGTAAATGTGCCCTGAGTCATACAGTCAAGGAATATCAAAGTTCAGAGAAATAAATAATAAACATCCTAGTACAAGATGCAACCGTATAAGTATCTACACTCTTCATACCCTTTTGTTTTTATGCGCAGCTACAATGAAAAAACTTGTAGTCTTTTCATTTATCTCATCCTTGTTCCTTTAAGTTTGGGTTAGTCTGCGTTGCCATTGTTCTTTTAAAAGTAAAACAAACAAACGACAACAAAAACTAAGGTAATTAAAAGGAAACAAGAGGTCAGCGGAGCGGTACCATTCCATAGGCCATGGAGAAGTTTCTGAAAATTGGTTTTCTTCTCTGGAGGGGGAAAGGCTGGAGTTTGCTGCAGGGCAAAACCAGGACAGCGCAGGTGCACAGCCAGAGAGCACAGCACGCGTATGCTCAGGCATGCTGACTACTGAGCAGGAGCTGAAACTGCGCTTCTGTGCTTTCTGCCATGATGTAAATGAATGACATGCTCAGGTAGAAGCTGGCCCCTTAACTTGTGACCCTGAATGAAAAAATCAAAATCGGTGGCAGATAGAACCTCGTCTGGAGCTAAACCACAGCTAAGCCACTGGCCACTCTCCAACACAGAGGGAGGGATACTTTAAGGCCCAGAGATTTGGGATTGTGCTCTACCACAGCATAAACCACTGTGTGTAGGTGCAACAGCTTCTGCAGATTCTCAGCGGTAGTATCACACAGTCACAGAAGTAGTAAAAAAGTCTTGCTGAAAGCATCCGATTTCCTGTATCTCCACCATCCTTCTCTTCCCGGGGTTGGCCACAATCTCCCTCTAATACTGGGAGTTGAGCTAAGGTTCATATGAAGGTTCTTACTGTTGGAATCACTTTCCCTTAAGCCGATTGCCATATGTTGTGAAGGCAATTTAGTATAATGTAAAGAACCTGAGCTTTGAAGTCAGACAGAAATGAGTTTGAAATGTGGCTCTGTTATTTCTAGCTATGTGACCTTGAACTTTGAACCTCAATCTCCTTATCTGATTGAACAGAAATAATACCTCTCACTTCCTAGAATTAAATGAGATAGTATCTGTGCTGGAATATAACAAGGACTCAAAAAAACAGTTGTTACTCTTCACCTTTTGGGCCCTGAAATCTAATCCATCTTCCATAAAGCGAACTTCCAAGTATTTGGACACCTGTATCCGGCCACATTTCTTCTGCAATTGTGTGTGTATGTGTGTGTGTGCCTCGGTTTAGTTAGCTATCCAGTAAAATTAGGTGTTGTCTGGCTGTGGCTCACTGGACCAACAAGTGACTAGCTTTTCAGATCCCACTTCTGTCTCCTAATATGTCTACTGTAACTCTCTGCTTTGCATCAGCCACAAATATGACTACTATGTTGTCCATTTTCTCATCCTAATTGCTAATAAATATATTGCAGGTGTTTCATTAGACAAGCTCTTGGGGTTCTCTGGAGCTGTAAACTCACACATAACCATCAAATGCTCAGATGTTCAAAGAATATGGAGTTTTGAAATTTGCAGTAATGAGGTTGGGAACACAGCTCAGTGATTAGAGTCTTCGCCTCAGAAGCACAAGGCCCTGATCCCTCAGTGCCACGTAAGAGCTGGATATGGTGGTTTGTGTCTGTAATCCCATCACTGGGGAGGCTGAGACAGGAGGATTGTCATGAGTTTGAGGCCAACCTGGGTTTTATAGGGAGTTTAGGACCAAAGTGGACTAGAGAGCAAGATCTTGTCTCAATAAATAAATTGTAATAATGAACCTAATTAATCTTCATAAGCTGCCCAATTCCATGCATGGAAGGTAAAAACAAACTTTTCTAAACTTTCCATTAACTTTCTACTTTTGTTAGTTTTAATGGTCTTTATTGAGCTCGCTCTAAGGGAGGTGAATGCTCAGGCTTTTGGACTTTTCTCCGTCTACTCTTCCTCCAGATAGCACTGTGGGTAGCTGAGCTGGTGGAATGTGTTGAGTAACTTGCAGTTGGACCTTACTCATTTTACACCTTTCCTTGTGCGGGTGTCCCCTGTGGTGGTGGCGGGGGCTAGGGGTTCGATGGTGGTGGCAATTCTGGTCACACCCTCTGATGCTGTCTAAGCTAAAGTTAATGGTGGATGTGACTTATTTTTATCCCACAAAGGAGAGCTGAGACATCTCCTTTTTGAACTTGCACCCACTTTTGCCATGCTAACCATGTGGATCCTGGCTTGCACTAGGGCTTAGCTCTGGAGGCCCGGCCTGTACACCTTGGCTACAGGGTCACTATGGACCTCTTGTTCAAGCCCCAGTCGGATTATCAGCTAAATTTTAGATCTTTTGTAAGAGGAGTGAAGCAATTTCTGTCCAAGAGCGTAGGGTGTAGGACTAAAGTACCCGGTTTAATGACCAACTTTGCTGTCAGCTGAGAGACGTCAGACAAACTGCTTAATATCGTGATGCTTTTATTTGTTCATTTTAAAAATGGGCTTAATAATCAAACCTACTTTCTATGTAAGAATATTGGTAGAATCGCATGTAAAATGTTTAGAAATTATATCTGGTAAGAGCAGCTTCCATGCTTGACACTTGTTAACTAAGAGAAAACTCTAACACTGATGTGGTACTATATGTACCTCTGTGTGATCTGGTTTCCGTAAATGTAAAACAAGCATTGTAGTAATTCATTCACAGGTTTTACTGCAAAAATTAAATGACTGAACATGAAAAAAACTAGAACTGGTTTGGACTAAAGTGAGTCCGCCAATGGTTGTTGTTTTGTTGTTTCCAAGACTCAGAGGAGCTTGGAGCAAAATGAAGTGTCAACTTGTTTTTATTCTCTGTCTCCAGACATCATAGCTGTACTGGTGGCTGTTGGGACAGTCCTGGAGAATGGAACAGAAGCTCCGTCTCTGAATATCTTCCATCCTGCCCCTACTCTCTGTCACGTCACATCCCTCCCAGCCTTCAGCCTGCAGCCACACTTCTCTCATAATCGCTTCCCTCTGGTTCCCTTTTGCACTTCTGCAGTGACCACCCGATGGGACATCCTCTCCTCTTCTCCCTCTGTCTGCAAGGTTCCCCCTGAACACTCCACTATCCAGTTCCTCACGCCTGGCTCAGTTTGTTAATAGAAACTTAACAAAATTGTGACTCCTTTATCTGTCCACATAAATTGGATTCTCAAGTCTATTCCCAGCCTGTCAACTCAAACCAGAAGTCAGCTTTGAAATGCTGCAGGAAGAGCACCCGCAAGTGGGTAAACACCATTAATTCATTGAGTGGAATTTACAAATCAACAGGATATGTGGGAGATGAGAAAATATAAAAGTACTTTTTAAACTGCCCTTGTACAGCTGACAATGATGTCACTCATGGAAGAATCCCTTCTGAGACCTTATTTCTACCTGCTGTTGGTTCACTGCCTGGGCGATTTGCCTAGAGTGGTTGAACTAGGTAGGAGAAGAATGAGTTTTACCATCACAAAAAGTAGGAGTCAGGGTCAATCTCTTCTTCTGTGATAAATAAAAAGGGAAAATCGTATTAGCTGGGTACCTATTTGGTGTCAGGTGCTATTCTGAGGGGTTTACATACATTGGGTCACTCAGGATCATTCCTGAAGCCTTTTGGACCCAGGTACTAGAGATTTTCGTGGTAAAAAAAGGCATGTTCTTTAAAATTACTTACCAAGTATGATAAAAATTATAGTGGATGTTAATTTCTTTTAAAGTTATTACAATAAAGGACATATTGCTATTGATCCTCCTCAACATAGGCAGCCTTTTTTCAGACACACTCGCCCCGTCATTCTCACCACATTCTGAACTAATTCTGGAAGTCTACTTTCCTGAGTATCTTTAGTTACATTATTATGGCTGCCTCAAAATGACCATTTTGAACTTGGGGAAATAGCCAGAATTTGCACAATGTATAATCCCTTGAAAAGTAGAGTGAGGACACGTGGTGATGTTTTTCACAAGCCTGCCTTTTCATTAGATGATTTGGCAGTACTATTCCTTATATCTTTTTATCACACCTCATAAAGACACTCACACAGGGAAACTTCCAGAAACACTTCAGAAGTAGCAACAGCAATAAGATAAGTGTGGTTGAAACAAGGGGGGGGGTGGTATTTTAAGGGAGATTAAGTATAATGTCTTCTACTGTAATCAATTTTAAAATTTAAATATTCAGCCTATATTGATTATCCTTCATATATAGTGGGTTTTATTTCTTCATTCACAGAATGAAGGAACGAAAGTATCAAAAGGGTTCAGTGATTGGATGGTGTGGAGCCAGCAAGCATTGGATCCAGGGTTCCAACTCCAAAGTCCCTGCTCTTCATGTCATACAACCATCTGTTCGACTATTAAATTAGAGGTCTCAGGAAATTGTGTTCTGGAATTTCATAAATTGTTAAAAAATACAAACAGGACACTGAAATTTCCTGCAAAAATATGCTGGCTTGTGTCTATGTGCATATTTTCTTTTTGCTGAAAAGTGGACCTACATCTTTCATCAGATTCTCATGAAAGCTCTGTCATCGAATGAACTGGTTTTTCTTGAGTGCTTGTGAATAACTTCATTCTGTCATTATCGTTGATCTACATATGTACTTCCTGAATCCCACAGGAAGGCCCAATTCTCCGCAGCCCAGGTGTCTGAGCAGTGACTAGCAAGACCAAAAGGAGGTGGGAGGAAGTGGCAGCAGAAACTGATGCTTGAAAGAAATATTGAGTCTTTTATGTAGTTAGACTCTAGCTACTGGAAAGATAGGGCTGCTTCTGATGTTCCACATACCGCTTTCTAACTCTCACCGTAGCCTGGTGTCCCGATGAGACAACGAGCCGGTGGGTGTGTGAGCTGGTTTGGTAATTGTGAAAAGGATGACTTGCTTTGTGTTCTACACCGACTCATAAGGTACGAGATGTGTGACTAAGACTCATTGGAGGGAAGAAGGAGCCATGTCTGGGGCAAAAGCCCCAGCGAGCTTCTGGCCCTCCTTGTTTTGGCAGGAGCTGCTTCCTCAGCTTCTAAAAGTGACTGCCCATGTCCTGGTAAAAATGAGTCTGTCTGTGGACTATGCTTCTGGGCATGGGGGGCCATCATGGAAGAGGAGGGAGCAATAGTTGCTACTCAGAGGTGGGAAGGCCACATATATAACCATTAAGATGGAAGAGAAACTCCAAATTGATTAAATGTCCTGAGGGCTCCTTGAAGGCACCTCTTAGTGACTTGGTTCTTCTTCTCTCTCTTTCTATTCCTTCCTTCCTCCGTAAATATTTGCAGGTAATCTTCTCATGCTGCTGACTAAATCACGATGTTGCTTACCCCATCCTTTAATCCAAAGCATCACATCACTTGAATTCTGAATGTGTTCACTTGGATTGGTGACTTTTAAGAACAATATTATCGTTGTTTTCTCTGAGCACTTCTAAGTGGAGACAAGGACGACAACAACAAACCCTTCAGCTTTTTTATTCTAGGAAATAGGATTTAACCAAACCCATGTTTACCACAGCGTAAGATGGGGAAACAATTAGAGATGTCCCGTAGATTTGCATTTTTGATAACATTTGCAATGCAAATGATCAGATAATGGAAGACTTTGGGAGGAACATTTGTTCCCGTCTGTGTTCCATGTACTTCTTCCCACAAAGGACGCTGATTTATGGAGAGCAGCTCCAAGCCAGCACAGATCATAGAGGTGAATGTGCTATTTTCATTCGGGTTCAGTCACTCCTCTTTATTGGCTGAGGTAGGAAGGCAAGGAATAAATGCCATCTAAATGACAGGTGTCAAACAATTTTAACATGGGCATGTGTGTTTGTCCGAGTATGTATCCCTGTGTTTGTGAAGCCGTGCTTGCATTTGGGGTGTCTGGCTGCTTGGTGTGTGTTTTTGGTTGCATATCTGTGGCTGTCCATGTGGTAGAGCGATGGCTTTGGGAGACATGTGGGTGAAATTTTTCTAGGATATAAATCTGCATGTCTATATTGGTGACTTCTTATGTGTGTATATTTGTTTTCTATGGGTGTTTGAGTGGGTGTTTTTTGGGAGTGAGAGCTTAAACTCATAATCTCTTCTAATTAGAAAGGGATTTACAGGTCATTGATTATAACCTCCTGAAACCACACTCTCTTGTCTGTTGGGAGAATAAAAGACTAAGCTGGAATAAATAACGGAAAGGTGAGACATATCAGTTAAAGAGTGTTTGATAAGCATCAACTGTGTATCGGGCATAAATCAGAACAAAGAACATATATGGGTGAATAAAGCAGTCCCGATCCTCAGTAGAGGTAGAGGGAAGAGGAACATCACTGAGTGATAACAAAAGCGATTATTTAAGTGTGTATGTTAAGTCCTATTGAGAAAAAATACAGTATTCTAAGGAAGCCTCTAATAGGAGACCCCAAGTGAGATTAGAGAAGTTTTGCAACAGGAACTGAATATAAACAGAAACCTCCTCACCCCTTCACAACAGTGGGGTTCAATGCTGCCTTCCACCCCCTGTGGAAGCAGTGACCAATGCACATTTTCCACTTCACCTGAGAACGGAGTTCTGCCTGCACACTCTGTGACGTCACGTAAGGGAGGTGGTTAATGCTACCCACGTGCACTGTGCAGTGTAGTGCTGGTCCGGTTGGGGGCTGGCAGTCTATATGAAAGCTCCCCAAGCACCTTCTACTTGATATCCTCTTCACGTACTGTTTACGTTGGTAATCTAAAGGAAGAGCTTTATATCTCAGAATAGGCCAATTCCCAAAGCAAACAGTGCTCAAAATATCACACTAGAAGCTTACTTATGTAATAATCAAACAAATGTTCTTGGTGCGGTTGACTCTTGGACTTCTCTTTTCTGAGCAGTTCCTCAGGGTCCAGGCAACTTTCACGTTGAGCTCCGCTATCCCGCAGGGCCTAGAGTTCTCTACTTGGCTCCTAGGCAGAGAGCAACGATAGGGAGGGCTACCTGCAAGATGTGTTATGGACTGAACCTTGGTGTACAGCACATCACTGCTGTTCACATGTCCTTGGCCAGAATCCAGGGATGTGCCCTCTTTTCCCTCAGGGGAGGAGTGGGAAAATACAGCACAACTGTCTGCTTGGGAGAAAGACAGATGCACTTTGGGAAATTCTTGGCAGCCTCCATGACTCTGGCTGTCTTTTTGCAATGCCCAATGGAGATCACAGCACCGTGCCTTAAGTTTGAAACAGGGAGCTAACTGCCGACTCTTTAGCAGGGGAATCGAAAGACACAGCAACTTACAGATGGACAAGGTAACTTTGAATGCGCTAAGACGTCAAACTAATGAACTAGTTGTTGTGACAATACGCATGTTGTCTTAACTTTCAGAGGACTTTTATTCTGTCCTTCACTTTATAAACACAAAAATCTTTGAGACAAAAGTAAGACCTATACAATCATTTCTATTTCAACACTAATACATCTGTGAACCTGGCAAAGGGAAAATCCACTAATGAATAAAGGTCCTCTACTGAAATTCTACTATTTATGTAAGAATTCTCTTACCAATTCATATCCTACTTATCTCTCTCTCCTTGTTCATATACTCCAACCATTTCTTCAAATCTCTGGTTTAGAAGCATTTTAAAGCAATAACGAAATGCTGGTAACCATGACCTTCAGGAGAATATGCCTTGTGCTAACAAGCAACAAAATTTCTATGCACTCAGCTTTTAGGCTGTGCAGAATATATACTTTTTATTTAAAACAGTAAGAAATAAGAAAAGACACATTCATACTAGACTACTTGGAAAACAGAATTCATTCTTCAAGAATACACGTGGTCTCTTAGTCCTTCTCTGACTCACATTTGAGAAGGGGTTTGAACATTCCCTCTTTTCTGCCCTCATTGCTTGTGGAATCTGCCCAACTGTAGCAATTTAACCTCTTCATCTACTTTGCTCATGAGCACGTGAGCCCTCTGATGACAACACAAGCATCCTTATTCCTCCTTTCCTATGCTGAACGCCTCTTTTGCGTTTTCTTTTTTCATTTTGAAATGGTTGGTCTAGTACGGACATGGAAAGTATATGCCGAAGAACCGAAAGGGTTGATGAGTGAAATACACCGATTCAAAATAAGCACACCTGAAATGTTTAGTCCCCCTCTTCCTGGCTTCCTCTTTCTTTTGGGTAGCAGTCCTAGCATCAGAGGATCCACCGTTTCCTGATCCAGCTGCTGAGCTTGCATGTGGCTGCCCCACCTGTGCAAACAAAGAGTCACAGAGGCTCTGCATGCACTGACTCTGCCCCATCTGCCAAACCAGGTACAGAGCCTGGGCTTCACGGGGGAGAAAGAGCATCAAGTAAAAATGCAAGGAGCATGGCCTACTTCCTGGAGACTTTTCTTTCATGACAGCCTGTGAGGTCTTGCCAGACTTGGATGACCTCTAGCGTAAAAATAGTAACCCCCAGTGTAGAATGGTTGTGGAATGAATACATGTAAAGGGTTTAGCATAAAACTTGGCACAAAGTAGGCATCCAATCAATACTTGCCTGTCTTCTGATGCCGCTACCACTGCTTGTTTTATTATTTTAACACAGGCGTCATGCCAGAATCCCTTTCTAGCCCAGCACGTGCTGATTCCAGAGAATGGAGAGAACGAAGTCAGGCTCATCCACTGTGGTAAATCAGATTTTATGAGCATTAAGTTATCGACCAAAATGACATTCATTATCTACTGCAGTGAAATGTTCTCAATCACAGGCTGGAAATCTCAACTTGCTGATAGCCATCGGTTGGGCATCTCAATTTAACACTCTGAAAAAAGAAGTTGGCCTTTGCAAAATTTTGCAAAATGGCTGTCTCTGGGTAGTCTATGATTGTGTTGAAATATAGAAATTTTAGCTGGATTCAAAGTTAATAAAATAGTGTGACAGGCAATGCTTTATGATGGATGGCAACCACTAGTCCAATACTGTTTTATTTTCTCTAATATACTGTTTCTCTGCAAAGGCCAAGAAATTAAAGAACAGTTTTATTCTCCCCTTCCAGCCTGTGCAGGGTAATTATGTATTATTAATAATGCAGCAGCACAAATGATATTAAATGAACTACATTTGTTAATGCAGATCTTATCTAACTGCTTTTTCCATCAGTGGACTGTTTCTCATCAGGGGGTACTAATTAGCTGTAATATGTAGAAAGATGGGACAGAAATCCAATCAGATAAATGGGATCTATTTGGAGAGACCCAGGAAGGAGGACGAAAGGCATTCATGATTCTGCAAGAATTACTACAAACAGAAAAGATGAAAATTTCTGCTTTTTCAATTTCATTTACATCTTGTGGTCACCACAGTTAAAATGCAGTATTGTTGGCTTGTCCAACCTGCAAATGCCTGCAAATAATTTTATTTATCATGACTGTAACACTGTTGTCTTTTGCAGTAATAAAAGTGCATATGGTTCCATAAAAATCCAAAATGGTTTACATGGTCCTTGCAAACATTAAACTAATGTACTGGGGTTAAAAACTGATGTTTTCCAGATTTCTCCAACTAATGGAGGCTTGTAGAAAACACTAAGCCCTCAGATAATATGTATGTATGTATCTGGTAAACTCAAGACAACCTGTAATCATACCTGCTAGATTCTTACTCTCCATAAATCTGCTGAAGAACTCCTCATGTTAAAGAGTTGATAAGTCAGATCTTTCTTAAACCAATCGACTTCATGGGGTATATGCATTTCCAACATCAAATATCAGAGCAACACTGTCCACTGTGCCTGCTTACCTATCCTCACTGTCTAATGTCATAGACCCATCCATGGTAGTACACTTACAAATTAAATGTCAATCACTTGAAGACATAGTAATCATTGCTCTTGCGAGTTTACAGTCTCTTTAGGCTGCCTTGGGTATGCTGGTGGGGACTGAAGTAAAAGACACATTCTCATCGTGAAGGCAGGCATACAAGCAAAGCATATCACTTTTGTTACCTGAATTCCTCAAATGTGGCAGGGGAGTTGCCACATATAATTTAAAACTTCAGAAAAGTAGACTGATCTTTGGAGTCAGTTTTTGGACTAAGTCTTTCTGCTTTGTTTTGTTTTGCCTGCCAATTTTCAGGGTCAATGGCACATTTTGTTTCTTGTTAAATCCTAACCCAATATTTTGACTTGGATGTATTAGTAAAACAGATCTCTAATCATTATGGCTTGGATCTGGAATGTCCCCCAGAAGCCTTGTGTGTTTGAAGGTGATTCAATTTGGGGGGGAGGGGGGAGGGCAGGTAATGCATTGATTTTCTGTGCTGATAAGAGGTGGGATCCAGCTGAAAGGGGTAGATTACTGGGGCATGACCTGGAAGGGGTGAATCTCTGGGGCATGACTTCGAGGACGCAACCCCCTTGCTAGCTCTGCCCTTCGCATTCAGTTTCCTGCCTTCTCATGCTGTGACAGCGTTTCTCTAGGTATGTCACCACCAGACCCTTCCAACATTGAAAGCTGAGATGAATGGCCTGAGACCTTCTGAATATGTATGCTGAAATAAACCTTTCCTCCCTTAATTTGTGAGTGTTAAGTCTTGTGTCCCAGCAACATAAAAGTGACTAGGACATCTCAGAACTACCATCTTTTTGTGGGGAAATACCCATTCAAACTGGATTATGCCCAATTAATGCCTAAAATTTCCATGACAGCAGGATTGCTTTTGAACCTATAAGTACTTGCATTTATTTTATGAATCTTGACAATTATCAAATGAAAGCATTTATGTAGTTAGCTCCTAGTGATTCTGTACAGCGGCACGCACAGTATTTTGAAATTTTGGCCTGCTGCCTTAGCTTCCTTTCACAGGTGACATCGTCATCAGTTGGTACGTGTCTGGGACAGACCCAAGAGACTACATTACCTGAGACCACCTCCCCGCCCCCCGCCAACTCCCATCATTGGAAGCTAATGAAATGTCATCTGGCCAGACAGAAAAAGACCAGGTGCTTCAGCAATCTGCAAATATCCAACATCATTTTAGCAAAGAAATCGTGAAAATTCAGGAGATATCATTTTCATATGAAATCATCTAGGCATCCGGGGAAATATATTTGTATACCTCATGACGAAAGTTGAGTGGGAGCTCAGGAGTAATATTTACATATACGTATATCATGTAATTAAAGCCAATAGATAAACACATCAATATGTTAAAACAGATGTAAAAATATATAGATAGACATATTGCGCTGAAACGTTGATATTGCATCCAAATGAAATCCTGTATTCCAAATATGCCCCGTAGGAGTTTTGCTCAAGGCTATGCTTAGGTCTACTCAAAAATTCCCGATAGTGAGTCACCGGGGAAAACATGTTCTTTTACAGATAATTGCTACTGGCAGCCAGAGACCTAGAGAATTTGATGTGCAGTAATGTGACCTGACTGTGTATTAAACTTTTTTGAAGGACATGTGTAAAGTAATTTCTATGTCTCTCACATACTTTGTTTTTTTCCCCCACTTGCTAACACATTTTAAAACAATTTTCCTATTTTTAATATATCTGTTAGGTTTTATCCTAATAGTTTTCAATCATAGAAGATAGGGATATTGTTTCCTCCTTCAAAAAAGGAAAGTAATCTAGACACAAGGAAAAATAAATCTCATCTGAGTTGCAACCTGTATGTAAACAAAGTTATATTATTGATAATGAACTTCAGATAAATGTGAGAAATAATAGTTGCTTGTTCCTAGACAAGAGAAATTAGGGATTAACTGATTTCTCTAAGGTTGGGAAGCAGCTCTGGTGCTATTTAAGGCAATAATCACTAGCTTTTCATTAAATCTAGGGATGTTTAGGAGATGGTTCCTGAGGTATTTAAATATACAGCTCCAGAAACTATAATTAATAACTTGAAAAAATATAAACTGGCAAGGACACATACGTGTAATGATACAAATCAGCGAACAAGTATCATTGCTGCTAATTGCTTTAGTTCAGTTTTTTCTATGTTATTATGCCATCCTCATTTTATTGTTCGATACTTATATGTAAACCTTAATTAAGCATAATGTCAGAAGGTTCCAAGACCATCACTAAAGATTTTGCAAGGTAGTTCAGAGGGCTGTTTGGAAAGAATCCTTGGATCAACCAGGGAGTGTAATCTCTAAATAAAGTACTTTTGTGTTCAGAGTTACATGAATTGTTACAGGCTGACTTTTAAAATGAGCTTTTAAGAACAAAAATCCACAGGAAAAAAAATGAAGTCGAGTCGCTATGTAGTATAATAATCCTGTATGGGAATAGGCTGTGAATGCAGGGAATGTCACTTTGGTTTCTGTAATGACAGGCAGCGGTTCTTAGTTTTACATGGTACTAGGAAGATGAGCGTGCAAAATGACAACTTATCAGGAAAATGATGTATTTCTAGTTTCCATTAAGATCATTAAAAGCCACATTCCTTCTTCAGACATGCAAATGAGTTTTCTATAGAAATCAGCGAACAAGGGCAGGATTTGGCTTCTGTTCCTTAAACAGCTGCAAAGAAAAAGAGCTCAGAAATTTCTGGATACTTTATGAATTATCTAGGTCATATCCATAAACCAATGGTTTGCACATTTTAGTTATCCAAAGGGCAGCTAATTCTGATGCAAAGGAAAATGATACCAATGCGAATCATTCTTCATATATTCTTTTCTGGTTAAAGGTATGGTGGGATAAAATCAAGAAAAAGGTAGAATTTGGAGACTTAGTTTCTCAAATTTCAAGTGACCTTCAAAGTGTGACAGATGAAACCTGCCTGAATCTAGCATTATGTGTTGTCTACATCAAAGTAAGGAAACAGTATGTTGCACAGGAGGCGAAAAGCCTTGGCCAACAGGGAAAATGCTTATGGTGAGGGCTGGGGATGTAGCTCAGTGATGAGAGCAATCATCTAGCAAGCTCAAGGTCTTGGGGTCTAATACCTGGCAACACATAAACAGAGTGTGTTAGTGCACACCTGTAATCCCAGCACTCTGGCGGCTGAGGCAGAAGGATTGCTGTGAGTTTGAGGTCAGCCAGGGCTACATAGTAAGTTCAGGATCAACCTGGACTGTAAAATGAGACCCTGCCAAAAAAAAAAAAATGCTTTCGTTGATTACTTGTTACTTGTGTTCATTAACTGTGACACTATGCCTTAGGTCCCCATCTGTAAGATGGGCAAAACTTTGTTTCTCCTTCCTAACCCCAATCACCCTCATGAGTCTTATTTGGATGGTTATATACAAGGCAGGTAGTAATACCCAGTACCCAGTGAGTGCTACATAGATGCTCACTACTTGTGTTCTTCAAATCCTGGAAAATTTCCTTTGGTACCTCACCAATTGATGGCTTATGGCAACAACAAAGTTTCGTAGTGAAGTCATATCATTCCTTTTGGCTAAATTTTATTAGAAAAGCATTCCAGAACAATATCCAAAATATAATAAAATTATAAGCCTTAGCACACTCCCTTCTTCTTTTGAACACTTACAACTTGATCTGTTAAATTTTATAAGCAGCGGAAGTTGGGTTTTGCTAGTTTGTGTTCATTAGGAGTATGTTCTCCTTGAGGGTAGGGAATAGATTATTTTATAAGTTCTTGTACAAGCCATGGGCACCTCAGAAATGTTAACCTCAAAATAGAGTGAGTTTATTGGCCAAAGAGTCATCACATAAAGAAAATAAGCCAGCCTTTATAAAAGAAAACACATTGTGTAAAAATGAAAGGCAGACTTTTAAAAAAAGGCTAAGAACATTAAAAATATATGTCTAAGTTTATAGAACTCTGTTTCTGGTGAGCCAGTGTCTGGTAAAGTATCTTGAAAAGAAAATGTAGGCCTAAAGAATAAGAATAAAAAAAAGTCGTGAAGTGTTTTAAGTTTCTGTCTAGAATAGTAGAAAAACAAAAACCCAAGTATCATTTCTTTAATAAGTTCTAGAACATCAGCATCCAATAGAAATGTAACATAAGGTATTTAACACGTCCGGTTGACAGCACTGAAAATAGTGAAAAGGAACAGGTGGAATTATATTTTAAATAATATAATCTATTTAACCCCATATATTCAAAATATTTTTATTCTACATATAATCCACATACAGGTAGCAGTGAACTATATCCTATTCATCTTTTTCCATACTAAGTTTTTACCAATCAGAGTGTATTTTGTAACTATTGAAGCTCTGAACTTGAATTTACCACATCGTGAGCACCTCTGAGCCTCACGGGGTGCGTGGCTGCCAGATTGTGCTGCTACGTGCTTTTGGATAGAGAGAGATATAGGGGCGGGAGGCATCAGGAGATTGCCTGAATGATGTGTGATGGTCTCGCTCAGAGCTGTGGTTTGAGTCTCCACTTAAAAAGAGATTTTACTGGGGCCTTTGGCTTTCCGTGTCATCGGTGTTGGACACATCACCATTCCTGTTTGTTAGTTTTTCTTTTAAGTGTGCATGGAATACCTCATGTGCCTGTGTGACGCCTCGTAGTGGGGTCTGTTCTCTTAGAACAAATGGAAATTGGCTTTGGAATTCATGTGCCTCAAGAAAACTAGTCTCGACAGCTTCAGGGGAAGATTGAAGCACACACAGGTGAAAGAAAGCCACCTGCATTTTTTTTTAAATCTAGGGATAAAATAAGGAGATAGAGAAATGCTTTTTTACAGTTGAGACAAACAGGTATTATGAGGAAAGAAAATAAAGAATGAAGGGAGAGCTGCAGGTTAGGCCCTCAGGCAGAGCAAACGCAAGATTCAGCTGCTGCAGGTTCAAGCTCGAGGCAGGATAATCGAGCTGACTGTGGCAGAAAGAAAATCAGATCTGTCAACAATACGGTCCATCCATGAGGGTAGGGTGATGGGCAGAATAGTACAGTGAAGACCACAAAGCCTTTCTGTGTAACTCCTCAGCCTCACCACCGATAAAAGGCACCTCAATTCAGCAAGAAGTTTGGGACCCCTCCATTATTAATCAGGTGGTACCTACAAACACTGTGTCTTCATAGGTGCCATGAAGTTTTCTATTGTTTAAATATTTCTTTCCTAAGTTTGCACACCAGAGGGACATAGGCAGTCAACCCCCAAAGCAGGCAAATACAACACAACTAGAAAAAAAATTATGAAGAGATATAAAAAAGTTACTAAAAATATTTGCCTGTGAGGGGCCCTACATATAAATGAGCAAAAGCCAATAACCTCCCTCTTCCACACAAATAAATCATCACAAGAGCCAACCCCAGTGCTTCTAAAATGAAGCCTGACACTAAAAAATACAAATCCCTAAAAAATAGAAAATATGTGCAAAGCCTATCATAGATCAGAGAGAAAAGCATGGTTTTCTTTTTATTCCAGCACTTACTGCCTACGCATCTACCACATGCATACTCCAGGGATAGAGGAGAATAAGCTAAAAGAAAAAGAAAGAAAGAAAGAAAAGAGACGAGAGCTAAAATCACCAAACCTACGTCAAGGTAGCTTACTGTAACTGGCTCTTGAGAGCTGCAAGACCGTATCGTCCCTTCAGGAAATCCAACCCTGTGTAGTCACACTGATGGTCTTCTTTTTAAATTGGCCTCACCAAATGTCATGGTCAAACAGTCGGGGAAACTAATCACCAACAAAATATGCATAGAGTAAAAGAGAAATCACCTGGTCTTGAAGGGAAAACAAGAATAGTGTTAAATTTTGGACCAAGTCTAGAAATCCTCCATGGAATTAGTTTTGTTATTATTTCTGGTTTCTTCACACACATATGAACAAACACACACGCACACGCACGCGCGCGCACACACACACACACACACACACACACACACACACACACACACACACTCGAATGAGGGAAGGAATGATGTGGCTTCCAGATTGCATTCTGTCTCCTTTTCTGAGCCTTTCCCTTGTAAGAATGGCCTGTGAAGGGAGTGTTTGATTTAGTTCATGAGCCTCGAGAATGGGAGTTCAGTCTTAGAAGTCTTTTTGTAGCTGTTAGAAACTGCAAACTGCTTTTCAGGTAAAGGAGCCTTCGTACCCACACTGTAGGATCTGGTTGAATGGTATTTAGACCTCTAATCAAAGCAGGATGAAGAAAACCTTGGCAGAAAGCCCTTGGCCTGTTTCTGGGGTGAGAAGGACCAAAACTCTTACTGATACCCATGTACTCATGTCAAAGCTCCAGCCTGAGCTATTCTGTAACTGAATTTCTCCTTTCCCCAAAACTCTAATACTTTGCAGCTAGGTTTTATTGTCATTCTCTCTATTTGATAGACAAGAAAATCAAAACTCAGGCGAGAAACACTCACCCGCAGAAAGTCCACAGTTAGTTGTTGATCACCAGCAGCTAGACGACAGAAACTCCTCATTCTTGTTGCTCCTTCAAAACCAATGCACAAGTTTTCCAGTGTTTGAGCAGATCACTCAGTTGTGGGTAGGCCTGGGGAATAACTTCAAATATGAGGCTAGAGAAGCCAGAAAGACCTTCGGTAGACAGGATAAAGTCCTGGAAAGAGGTACACACCCCAATCCTACATGGCAAAGGGATTTGCAGTACAACTAAGGTGAAGGATCTTGAGATGAGATTATCCAGGCTTATACAGGTGAGCCCCGTCTAATCACATAAATCCTTACTGAGAACCTTTCCAGACCACAGAGAGCCAGACAGATGGCAGCACATAAAACAGATTTGTCTGTGCTGACTTTGGGGATGGAGAAAGGGGGCGAAGCTGGAAAGAACAAGGAAGTAAATGTCCCCTGGAGTCCCCAGAAAGAATGTGGCCTTGTAAACGCCAAGATTCTGGCCCAAAGACTCATGTCAGGTTTCCATCCTACAAAATTATAAGACAGTCTATATTGTTTTAAATCGCTATGGTTGTGTTACTTTTTATAGCAGCAATAGACAACTAATGCGGACCTTCTTACAGCAAATATCTTCATTCAGGATCCTCGTTGTAATGTTTCAGCAACTCTAACATTGGACACGATTGTCAGACTAGTGCCAAGTCAGTCAATGCTAGAAGGTTGTATTTTGGGGCGATAAGGCCAGAAAGGGTCTGGGAATGTTGGAGGATATGAAAACAAAGAAAGATAATATCCACTTGCAAAGCTACCATGCTTAGGCAACTAGAACAAAAGAAGAAACTTTCAGAAACCAGCTCAGTGGAAGAGTCTGGTGGGACTCAGCCCTGGCAGGATAGGACTGTTCCTTTGGGAAGGCACGAGGAGACTGCTTCTGGGAGTGCAGTGAAGGAGCTGGAGCCTAAAATCATGGCCCTGTCATGATGTCACCTGACGGGATGCTGCCTCCAGGGGCAGGAATGCCATTCTATCTTTCTCTGCCAGTCTTCCTGTTAGTTTTCTGAGAAGGTTGCCATAGCAAAAGACGACAGGTAGGATGGCGTCCTCAATGCAAATTTATTTTCCATGCTTATTGGGCTGAAAACCCAAGACCGAGATAGATGGAGGCTCACATGTTCCTGAGACCTTTGTCTATAGCTAGTGAATGATCTTATATCCCAGGATGTTTTAATTTTTTTCTCACTGGGCACATAGGTGAGTATCCATATTTCTTCTTATAAGGACACTAATCAGATTTGGTTGGGGCCCATGGCATCAACATCATTTTAACCTAATTTATTCTTTTAAAGATCTATTTATAACCAACTAAGAGAAGCCAATATGCCCAATAACTGATGAATGGATAAGGGAGACACAGTATATACCCAATGGAGTGCTACCCGGCCATAAAGAAAGATAAACTTGAGTCATTTGTAGGAAAGTGGATGCACCATGAAACCACTAGGCTTAGTGAAATGAAACAGACACAGAAGCTTAAATATCATATGGTTTCCCAAATATGAAAAAACCAAAGCATAAAAAAGTTAAAAAGAAATGGAAGAAAGTACAGATACAGACTTTGTGAAGAGGGAAAGGGGATAGGAGGGATGGCTGAGAAGGAGGGAAAGAGAAAGGGATGGGATATGTAAATAATTTTTAAAAGCTCTATCTCAAAAATGGTCATGTTTTTTAGAAAGTAGAGGTTAAAGATGTCACATATATCAGTTTTGGGGGATACTTATTGCAACTTAAGATAATATCTCTCTAGAAATCCCCATAGGTGAAACCTAGCAGCGTGCCAGCTGACATAGAGAAATGTAGTTATTTGAGTCCAGTGTCATTAAAGCAGTTACAGAAAGATAGAAGGGGAGATTAGTTAGGGGCCAAGCAAGGGGTTGACAATGGAAAGAACTCCCTTGAATAATCTGGCCATACAGTAATGAGGTGACAGCCCAGCCTTGCACAACCCCAGTGGATGCAGTGTGTATTTAATAAATAGCATGGCATACATGAGTGTGGGCACAGCTACCTGTGTCGACCCCAGTGTTTGGATCTGAGAGAGGCCAGCTATCTGACAGGGCCTGGCTCTGAGACATGACGTAGCAATGGAAACATTTGTCTCCCGACTGTGGTTCATTAAACCACAAGGTTGGTGCTGAGGGACAGCCTCAAGGGTCAATGTCAGGAAAATCAAAGCAATGATTTGGGCTCTGAGCCTGACACCACACAAAGCACAAGGTCCCGGATAGGAGCAAATATCTCCTCATAGGCCCACAAAAATGTAGAATGTGAGGACACCAGGGAAGACTTCCATCTAAAGTAGACCCCTCTTTCATTTAATTCATTCATTTATTTTGGTAAATAAGGTAAGTCTGAAGGAGAGTGAAGAACTGAGGTCGTCACTGGACTGGAAAAGTGACCCTTGATCTTAGAATCCCTTGGACAATAAACACCATATATTAGGCTGATCAATGATGCATCTTTTCCCAAGTTAATCACAACTGCTTGTGTGTATAGTCATCCTGATCGCTTAGGGGTTGTAAAGAACAACATAAATAACATTCAGTTGAAAAAATAGGTGTTAACATGAATTTTTCCATTTATTTGTTCACTCAGTGTGTACTGAATGACCATTGTGTCGTTCAAAAGTACTTGGGGACTTTCTTTTCCACTATGTACCTAACTAGCAGCTATTCTGATGATGTGAAGCGAATGATAGCAGTTATCACTTACTAAGAGCATATTATATGGTAGTTTCTATGCTAAGTACTTTTCCTACATTATCCTTTTTATTCTTTACAATGGCCAGGTGAGGACAGGTTTATTTCCCACCCTTTTCAATTCACACAAACTGAGGCTGCTCAAAAGTATTGCTCAATGTCACAGAAGCAATTATATATCAGAGCAAGAGTTCAAAGGGGCTGGTGTGATTCCAAAACTCTATGATCTTGGGTCAACTCTTTTTATTTCTATCCAGGATGTCCTGGGCAATGATTCTCACAAAGTTTCAAGATAGTAATTGCTAAATCTGTACATAATACTTCTAATGAACTAGGGATGGTAAAAACTAGACAACTGCTAGATGTAGGTTAATACAAACAGATACAAAATACACTCTCAAGCACCTAACGCCTGAAAATAGACTGGGGTTGTGGAAATGAAAAAAGAATGTATCTTTTATTGTTAGAAAACTACCTATGACTTTGCAATTTGTAAAGAAGAGGTTTCTATAGGCATAGTTCTGGATGCTCAAGACCATGGTGTCAGCTTCTACTTGGCACTGGTGACTGCCTCCTGGAAGATGACATCGTGGTGGCAGAACATGCAAGATTCCTCGCCTAGCAAGACAGGAAGCCAGAGAAATTCGGGGTCAGGCTTGTTATTTACAATAACCCATGCTCTCCCAAACTGACTCACTTCAGATCAGCATCAGCACTTCCTAAACATTGTGACCCCAGTAACCTAACTAATTGCATGAAGTCCTACCTCTTCAAGTCTCCTAACTCTGCCACATTGAAGATCAAGTTACTTTGAAGTGTAAACTACATCTAGATCATACCAAGGGGTTAGGAAGACAATTTCAGCAGTAACAGATATTGTGAATAGCCTGCTTATGGAAAAAATTCTATGAGTTTATTCATTTGTCAAAATTTATCAGTTTTATACATCAGTTTATTTCATCTCAATAGAGCTGTGAAAAAGCAAGATAACATATATGTACTAATTTTTTATTGCTGCCTCCGATACCACTCCCATAACTCAGGCACTTAAAGTGAGAATCTTGTTTTATAGCTTCCATTGGTAGAGCTGGCCAGAGTTTGGTTGATCTGGGCTGTGTCTAGCTGGGACAGTCCTGGTGCAGAACCTTTCATCATTCTTACACATGTGCCCTGAGTAGACACAAATCCCAAGGCCATAGTAGAGGAGCAAGAGAGCAAGCAGAAATACAGCAGGATACTTAAGGTCTCGGTTTGGGTGTGGCTCATTGTCACTTTCGCATTCATATCATTTGTCAAAGCAAATCCTGACACCAAGCCTAACGCCAGAGTAGGAGAAACTCTATTCCTACAATGAAGCTGAAGCTGGGGTATAGATCATGGAGGAATAAAGAATTGAGTCTAATCAATTCGTCGACCACAAAATGTAAGAAACTGCTTGTCACTAGGACTCCAAGAGGTGAGAAGGTCATAATACAGAGGCAGTAATCTGCTTTTCTGGAAGGAAAATGCTTGAGGACATCTCTGACCTCAAAGAAACAGGATCGTGGAACATCAAAGAACATGTGACCTTTCATATTATGGTGTCTCTCTCCAGAGGAGTTACTGGTATTTTCAGAAAAGTGAAGGGTTTCCCAGAGAGTCGGGACATCACAGGGGAAGAGAGAATATGTGTGGGGCAGAACATAAACCCATTCGGGGAAAGAGTGTTGAAGGGTTACTGTCTTAGGGAAGTGAAGAGTCAGATACATCCCTACAAGTAATTACAACAACATGAAGGACCCAACTTCCCTTGGTTAATTTATTCCAAGCAAAGAGAAAAATCTCAGAACTAAATTTAGTATTGGAATCTTTTAAGTAAGTTTGCCTTTCTTGTGCCAGAGCTAATTTGTATAGTTTGGCTTGTCCTGAAAGTTCCCTTTGTCATCAGTGACTTAAAAAATACTGCTACTGGGCAAAAGAAATCAATGATCTCTACATCGCAGCCTGAGTAATTATATAATAATGATTTGCATTAATGAAAAGACAAGTTGGTCTTGATCCAGATGTGCCAGTGACCACAGTTCCCGGCGACATTGAAGCAAATTGCTGACTGTGGGGAAAATTTCAGCATTGGTTGTGAGATGAAATGACGGGTTAAAAAAGTGTCTCCTAATCAACATCACTTAATAGCTCTTTAATGACTGACTCATCATTTTTCTCCAAGTAAAAGTAGATTTAAATTTCAAAATAAAGCAAATTTTACTTATATCGGAGGCACAGAAGCAGATGTTTCCCTGACATGTGCACACAAGCTGTTGACTGTGACCTTGCAGGATAAAGCAGTTTTGAAAATTAACTTTTTGTCTCCCAATCTGGGGAAAACAACACTGCAGTGAAGATTTAATAAAAAAAAAGTCACAGCCTCTCACAGAAGCTTATTTCAGCAAAGTAAACTATTAATTAAAATAACAAATGTCAGCTGTTTCGAAGGCTGACAGTTAACACAGTGCAGCATTTGCTTACCTTGACATACAGGATGCATGGGACACGGAATAGATCCATAATTCATTGTAGGTATGGCTCTCTCATGCCTTGATACGGTGATAACAGAGTGATAAATTAGCTCCTGTTCAGCAGTTTCGTTAGCAAAAGTACTTGGGGACTTGGGGAAAACCCACCTAGAGAGGGCCTTTTGGCAGACTGAAGGAGTGCACGCTTGAACAGCTTGAGTGAAAGTTGCACAAATTCCTGAACTAACTCGAGAGCTGGGAAAACAGGTGGGGAACATGTAAAACTAGGTGAGAGAAAGACTGGGGGTGGCGGAGGGAGAGTGGGACACTGCAATCTGCTGTGGCCACAGTGAGGGACAGAAGTAAACAGAGGTGGTTCCCTACATATCACCCCCAGGACACCAGGACAGAGACGGTCCGGTTCAGAGTCGGAGAGCTGGGAGGGAGGAAAGGAAGGACAGCTGACAGAGGGTGTCTTCCACTATCTCTAAAGTCAAGTTTAAAAGGGATTTGGGAGCAGATGAGGCAACACAAGGAAAACCCGATTCTAAGCTGTTCTCTAATATGCCTATGTAGGTGAGAATAACATAAAAAGCTATATTGACTCTGGGAAGCAGGCTCGTGGGGGAGTTGGCTTTAGGGCTTGTCTACTCAGATAGCTCAGTAACACATGTATTGTAAGACTGAAGAGGAAAGGAAGGCCCTTGGAGTGGGACACTGTAAGATGTGCATGAAACGCCTACACTGGAAGAGTGACCAGGAGGAAGTGGGCAAGCACACCAGATCAAAAGGTGGTGGGAAGGTGGGTATGGTTGTTGTTGGTGGAGGAAAAGCAGTCCTCCCAAGATTGGTGTATGTAGGGAAATGCGAGGCTCTTCGGTGAGGAATAGTCCTGCTGCTTTATCCCATGTTTCAGAGGACAGAAAGAAAGCATGTGTTCAAACACTTCAAAGTGCTCTAAGCTTCTTTTTAAAAAGAAAACACACACACACACACAAACACATACACATATATGTGCCATATATACATGGGTGTGTATATGTGCGTGTATATGTCATTGCAATTTCAAGGCTAGCTAGATCTATGTTGTTTTCTAAAAGCATTTATATATGTGTATATATATGTACATATGTGTGTACACACACACACACACACACACACACACACACACACACATATATATATATATATATATATATATATATATATATATATATGGGATCAATTAAATTGGAGGTGGCCACTTGAGGGTTAAGGTTAACTAAATGCTATTCATTTCTCTTCTACAAAACTCATGATGGGTCAATGAAAAAAAATTTTTTTTTTTTTTCACTTCTGGGACTGTTTTAATATATTGTCATGGGGAGGTATTTACATTTTAAAACTTATTATCATTTCTATACAAGTCGAAACTTAGTGCATCATTAAATGTGATCCATTTCGCTGGGTCCGGAATGAACCGATCACAGAGTGCTGAGCAACTCCGTGCACCGGTCCTGTTCCTCATTACTCTCTTTCTTTGCTGGCCTGGGGACTTCTGCTGAGGAATGGGCTGTAGATGAAAGGTATTTGGCATTCATAAAAATGAAGGACATGAGAGGCATATAAAAAAGTCTTTTGGTCATGGACAGAGCTTCAATCAAGCTTAAAAGCCTGGCCCAAATTAATGACTGAAATCAATATGCAAGGCAGAATGGGCAGTGAGCCAGTTTGGATGAAATCCTATCTGACCCTTTATTAAAAATACAAAGCAAGCAGAATCTTTTCAAAAGATCCAAGAGAAACAGGCAGGTTCACCCTTCTGTTTGTTTCATGGTGGTTAGAATCTCAGGTAATATGGAAAACGAGTCTGTTTTAGTAGGATGGGGGCCAGCCCTGAGCCGAAGCAGCAAAGGACCTGCTCCTTGAGCCCAGGCCTTCTCTAGGTATCAAGTATGTGTGGAACTTGCAGGGCCACATGTCAGCCCAGTCCGGACTCATTAATCAGCGACACCGACTTCTGTCTTTGCGGTGAATCTGCAGTAAGCTTCATGTATATTTTTGAAAAAGATCATAGCCACTCCCATCCCTTTGTAAGGAACCCCTTCACTGCACAGCCTTCAATTTTCTCGCCTTCATGTTGCTAAATGTCTTGGGAGTTTCAAGGCAAGCTGGGTCTAGAAAATGTTTTCATGAACTTCCCGAGAAACCACATTCCTCTACAGATCCACAGAAAGCAACCTAATCAAGGCCAGCCACCATCAGATCATTCCTGCTTCCCCCGTCCCTCGGCCCCCACAAAGCTTCTGCGACACTAAGTTGGCCCATGTGACGGGCTATTTGCTTCTATGCTGTGCTGTTGCCATTAGCACTTGTCTCCCCCGCGCTTTTTCTCCCTCAAGGGGTTTTTCCATTGGCTTCCAGATCTATGGCAAAGCAGGAGCTGCAACGCTAATCCTCAGTAAGATATGCAAAAGAAAAAAAAGTTGGAATGCCGTTGAAAAATGAGGACATGGCTATCTTTGTACTGAGTTTATTTAGGGAGGAAAACTGAATCCTGTCACTGCTGCAGTTTGTGACTGCTTTACCTCAGTGTAATCACCAAGGAATTAATGTGATTTAGTAGCCACAACAATAAATATAGCCTTGACAAGGTGATTATCCCGTAAGACTAAAATCATGATACAGCATAAATCAATACCAGCCCTAAGTATGTCTCCAAAAAGGGGTATATATTTCTACATTCACTGCTAGATGTTGAACTAATTTTGGAATTAGAAGCTGTGTGAAATGCAAAAGCTATTTTTCTAAGTGAAAAATTACAGAATATGTATGATGATCCCTCAGAATATATATTGCTCATAAAATGAATAGAGGGAAAGTAGTCAAACTTTTAAAGCTGCTTCAAGTACAAATTTCTGCTCCTAAGGGCATCCCTCTCTTTCTCTCTCTCTCCACTCCAAACCAACCCAGCCTAGCTGAGCTTCCTGATTTTGCTGTCTCTGCCCCCTCTGTTGGCCTGCCAGCCTGTGTGAGGGACTAAATTGCCCTTCCTTAGGGGACAGCCCTTGGCAGCCTCTTTTATTAACACCAGTGCTTTGATTCACTTGCTTGAGAGAGCTCAGCCTCATATGAGGGCGTCCTAGAGTCTGTGTATATGGATGAAGATGTGTATCCTACAGAAAGAGAATATTGTTGTGGAGTAGTGCAGCTTAGCTCTTTTGGCGATGTTTCCTTGGGGACACAAGCACGTCTCCATTTTGAAGGTCCCTGGTAGTGATTTTCAGCTTCCTTTTAACCAGAAGTTTCCTTCTATACATTTGAACCAATCCCATCTCTCAGGGAACTGACTTGGAAGCGAGTAACGCCCAGTCCTAGCGCCAGCCCTGCGTGGCACAAGGAGAGCCTCCTGTGCCAGGTGCCAATTGCTTTGCCTTCGCTCAGCTGAGTGGCCCTGTCGGTGCTCACCTCCTCCCAACCTCCTGAGCATCTCTTGCTTAGTGAAGAGGGCCCTAAAAACTATTTAAAGCCTTAATATATGAAGTACCTTCTCTCAGAGCTGAATTTCCCACTGCCAGATAAGTGCCGCCTTAACTACATTTTTTTGTGAAGTAGCTGCAGTGGCACTCCATAGCTGATTATGTTAATCCTTTAGGGATATTCAAGAAAATACCTGCAGATTCTTCCTATAGGAGAGTAATCGAGATTGGATGCAGGTATCAACCACTGACAGGCGTCCTAACTTATACGTTCTCACTGCGCCACGTATTGTGTTTTAACTTTTCAATATTGTACATCTTCTCCCTTTCCCTCCCCCTCTCTATAGTGCACACAAAGATTTCCTCAATCACAAAGGATTAAATAATTCACCTATGAAGAATCCTTTTAAAGCATCATTGCCTGTCTTCAAAATTGCTTCGCCTCCTTGTCTTTTTTTTTTTTCTCCTCACAGAACAAAGAAAAAGTGTTAATCTTTTGATAATTGACTCTATTTTTACGGGAACTTCCCTCCTGATTATTTAACACATCTCCAGTCAATTTCAGCCAGGATCTGTCTTCAGCACACATCTCTAGCCAGAGACAAGTTGCCCAAGCAGGGGGCCTGGGGGCGGGCTAGTTCGGCGGAAATAAAACCCTACCTCAGTAATGACTACAGCTCAAGCATACTGCTCGAAAATGAAATTGGCATTACTTATCTAGACAAAGAGAGGAATGCACGTGTAGCTTCATTTACCATACAGAGCTCTTACCGGGAGTCTGTCTGAAAAGGTACAGAGAACTTCCTACTCTGATGGGCATAGCAGTGGGGATTTTATCTGAGTCTTCCTGTAAGTGCAGAACTCAGCTATTGATGACTTTAATTCTACAGGCACCAGTGGTTTGTATTTAGCCTGAGAAATAACATTAAGTGAGCCGATCTGATGGGCGCCCGGCAGGCTTAGTCGCTGTGTGGATGGAACTGGTTTTGGAGTGTCTATGCGCTCCTTCTGGCCCCCCTCTCTCTCCCTCGCTCTCTTTTTGTCCCTTCCTTTACCCTTTCACGCATGCAGAGAATGCAAGGCTCCTGTGCTGCTTCCTTCTTTATGCAGGGTAATACTCACCGAAGGGTTCCGTCCGTGCTAGTGAGGTTGTGAAAGTCTGTATTAGCACACGGGTTAAAATGCAAAAATATTTACTTAATGCTTTTGTTTTCACTCCCTCCTGCTCCTGACCCTGGGAAACACAGGAACCGAGAAGCCCCAGCCCGGCTCCGTCTGGCTCCTTCCTGGGTTAATCACATTTCACACGTCCCAGTTTCTGGCAGATGCAGCACCTGACCTACCCTTTGTCCCCCTCTGGATGAAAGTGTGAGGCTCCGTAATTTCCCTCAGGCACAAAAACGGTTTGCTCTGCTGCTGGAGGTGAAACTGACTCTGGGAGACGGCGCAGCTGGGGCTTTTACCCCCTACAGCCAGGGCCTGGCGGCTGACCTCTTTCTCTTTGCATGAAAATAAACCCGAGATAGCTGCTTAATTTGGCTTTTCATAAAGTTAAGAGGCTGGGGTGGGGGCGGAGAGAGCCTTGCGGGCTTGGTTCAGGGTGCAGGAAGTAGGCTAGAAGAGCCTGCTGTAGCCGAAGGAGGCGCTAAGGCTCCCCATGAGGGACTGGCACCGAGCCGCGAAAGCGATCGCAGCCGAGGATGCGTGCTTTGCGGGAGAGGAGGTGTTGGCACAGCTGTGAGAGCTGCAGGAACTGCCCGAAGGGTAGGAGGGGGAAGGCACAGGTCTGTGACCCGGAGCTTAGAGTAGCTCACTTGCCGGGCTCCGCTTACCCTGGACAGTTCGGTGATTTAGCCGGGAGACCTTTCTCTCCCTTCTCCCCGCTGGTTTAAGCACTCGGGAGCTGGCTGACCCCGGCTTCCCACAGCCGGCCCGCTGTGAAACCAGCGGCTATCTCTGTGGTACTGAAGTCAGCAGATCCATTAGGTTGACTAATGATGATGGAAAGATGTGTGGCCATTTGGGTTAAGGTGACATTTATGTTTGGACACCCTATTATTACTGGCAGGCCCTTGGGTCTTAGGAGAAAATCCTGGGACCTGGGTTGTGGATTACCTCTCTGAAAGGGTGGCGGAGTGAGGGTCAACTATGACAGGGAACGAGCCCAGGTGGCAGCTTCGCACGGGAGACCGTGCCTGGTGGCAGCCGCTCCTAGGCGCCTGGCAGCGGAAGGCCACGTCCGAAGGTGTTCTACCGACATCTACCAGAGCAGCTGGCGCCTGGTGGAAGGCAGATGGTGTTGGATCTCCCAAGGGTCGCTGTCTAGCAAGATGCCATGTCCACTGATTAAAAATAATTAAACATTCCTTCCTCCAGTGAGGGAGAATGGCACGCACGCCAGGCGGGGAGGTTGACAATGGCATTACACAGCAAGACATGGCAGCGGCAGGGAGAGCCCGGGGTAGCAGGTGCGCCTGGCTTAGGGGAGATGGGGTGGGAGTGGGGGCCTGGGTTAGCAGTGACAGCAGGAAGAGTTTAGCAGGGATGCATATGCATGAGGGGTGCAGAGGAACTGGTTCATATTGGACGACTTTCTCCTGTTCATCCTGGTGTATGGAGAACGCTTTCTAACTCCTGAATGGAGATAATACATTTTATGTTCATGACCTAATCGATATGCACTGATTACCTAATAAATATCTCTGTGGGGTGCTATGGGTGGAACGTATTGACAGATATTGTCTGTGTCCTCATTGTACTTTCTTTGGCTGAGTTTGCTCCCTTTGGCTACCCACATATGTGTTTTCTTCTGCAATAAGAGATCCTGGTAAGTTTGACAAATGAATTGAACACACTGATGTTTCTGAGCCATACGGTCATGGATGGCTCAGTTGTATTGTCACAAATGAGATTGTTTTCAAAATCTGCCCAGGTTTGTAAATATCCGTATCTTGCTGTCTTCGTCACCCCCTATTCTGGTCCCCAAGTAGCCCCTTTCTCTACATTGACAAGTTCCTAAATGTTGTCAGGAACTGTCCAGAAAAAAGGCAGGTCTGTAGTCGGCACATTTCTCAATTATTTCAAGTTTATAAATGACTAATCTCTTTTCTCAAGTTTATAAGACATAGGAATATTTCAGTTTAGATTGAATACTCAAATTTCCTGTGAGTTTCAAAGGGAAGTTTTCATCTTACTTGAGAATGAAAGCACTAACATCTATCTGATAAGTATCTACTCTGAACTCTATGTTCCTGCACTGTAAGAATGGGGTGGCATGAACTATGTTACTGTGTATGGGAACAAAAGAGCTACTCAGGTAGACCCAAGATCGTTCCTTGAGGGGAAAGACTGACAAGTTTAGACTAAAGAAGTGATTACAAAAGGACAACATTCTTTCAAAACCGGCACGGTGCAGTCAGGGAGAGAGGAACAAACTGGCTCTCAAAATTTGTGGATTGCGCATATATTTGTGTTGAAGAATGAAAAGAAAGATTTCATCAAAGGCATGAAGAAATGAAAGAGCGAACCAGAAGTTTGACTTGGCTGGAGGAGAGAGCCCGCACATGTTTTTAAAGAAGGAAATCAGTAAGAAAGTACTTCCCTGAATATTACTTAAATAAGGACACTGTTTAGTTAGTGAAGCATTCCTTACCCAGTGTTTTCTAAAGCCGGGACAAAAACCATGGAAATGTCAAAATCTCAGCATTCCCTCGTGGCGGGATACTTTGGCTCTTTCAGCACCCTTCAGAAATATTGCCTAACTTGATTCCTAAACCACAGATGCTAGAAAACAAACAACAGTTCCCCAAATTCTTTGTACCTAAGGTTTTACACATGATCTAATTTCTGCTGATTGATATTTTCTTCATAAAGCTGCTGTAATAGAATACCATGAACTGGGTGGATTTAGCACCAAGCATTATTTCTCACTATTCTGGAAGTTAGAAGTCTAGGAGAGGGGTGTCAGCGAGCCCTTGTTTGGGTTTGTACAGCCGTCCTCTTGGTGTGTCCTTACATGACAGGAAAAAACAATCTAGAGAGGTCAGTGGGTTCTTTGGGTCATTAATCACATTCGTATGGGTTCCTCCCTCATCATCTAATTGCCTCTCAAAAGTAACACCTCCAAAACCATCACGTCAGGACTTGTGTTTCAACTCTTGAACTCAAATATCTAATCCACTGTGGACACTCTACTGTGACACTTGGAAGTGGAGGTGATCTCTTTCAAGGCAGTTTACCCGTTGCCAGGTAAACTAAAGTTGAAATAGGATTTTTGGAGTTATAACAAGTGGCCTAAGTGCTACAGAGCAGCCTTGGCAGCAATGGGGTTTCTCCAGAACAGCCTCCAGTTATCAAGTATTTGTCTAGTCTGTTCTGCCCTGCTAATATGTCCTCCAAGCTTGCTCTTCTTGTTCTGTTTGAGATTTTTAAATTAATACTTTATACAACAATCTTTTTCCAAATTTTTACTAGGTAGATCTTGTTGCTTAAAAAGAATGCTAACTATTGTCACTCTCCTTTGAGTGTCTTTTCTACAAGTGAGAAATCCTAAGTACACTCCACTTTGGACATACCTGAGGGGGAAAAAAAACCCCAAAGGAGGGCACTAGCTCCAAAGAAGAACTTCAGATTGGTTGTCTAGTAGCCTCCTGTGAGACCTCAGAAGATCCTTCGCCATACAGGACCAATAGTGACACACAGGACCAACCATATCCTTTTTAATCAAGACTTGAACTGCAGATACAAAAAAATGCAATTAACTGGAAAGAAAGTATGAATGTTTTTCAGAAAAATGCAAACAAGTATATAAAACAATAGTAGTCATGTGTAATGAGAAATGGTAAGCTCATACAGAATAGATTGCTGCTTTGTTAACACAGTTACATGCCACACAAGGATCTTCAATCAATGGCAGATCACATGTACACTGGGGCTGTAACATTATAATAGAGCTAAAATCTTTTGCCACCTAATAACGTTATAGCTATTGTACTGCAGTGCATTCCTTGGGCCTTTGTGGAGGATGCTGGTGTAAGCAATCTATTGTACTGGCAGTTGGATACAAGGGGAGCCCGTACAATTTATGTGTGGTACATAATGCTTGATGAGGATAATAAACTGCTGTTCCTGCTTTATGTATTTATTGCACTATACTTTCTATTGTTATTTTAAAGTATATTTCTACTTATAGTAAGCAGTTTACCATAGAACTATATGCCACATTGCTTGAGTAGCAGCCTCATACTCCTGCGTTTATGGCGTGTCCTGATTACGTCATTGGCTTTCATGCTTGATTTAATTTCATATTTCATATTTTGTTGATGGCCCTCAGTGCAGGATATATATGCATATGTACTCTGTATGCCTCTTTAAGTGTCCAGAGAGCTAGCTAGCTAACTATGGGCTACTATATTATATATATATATATATATATATATATATATATATATATATATATATATATATATATATATATATATATATATATATATATATATATATATATATATATATATATATATATATATATATATATATATAACTATAGGCTACTATATATATACTATATATATGTATGTATATAGATTTCACATACATACAGAAGCTGTATTATAGAGCTAGATGTGTAACATCCTATATAATCTAGATTTATGTAGGTACACTTTACGATGTTTGCACAACAAACACTTAATGATAAATTCTCAAACTGTATCTTTTTCTTTAAGTAAGAGATGACTGTAATGGCTGGTAGCAAAAGGACATTTAAGGACATGCCAAGCATGGTTTCTGTTGTACAATGCTGGACTATCCTTTATGTGGGCACAGCCACAAAATTGAATCAGGGAGCCCATCTGCAGGCTACTGGGTAATTCATGACATGGCAGGATAGTCTCAGTTCAGTGACCAATAGTAATACCAGCCAAACTAATCAGACAGTTTCTTTTTCCTTGGTTGGGTTGGCAAATCAGTTACGGGAGTGAATGGAGCTGGCAGGAAGGGAAAGCATTGAGAGGGACAGAGGATGAGCAAAGCTGGCTGTTGAGGCAGCCTCACTTTGATGTGGATTTTACATTAAACCCACATTTACCTGCAGGATAGACAGGCCCCTTGGCTGGAGATGCTATAAGAAAGCCATGTCTAACCCAGGGAAGGATTCTGAACATGTGACCAAGGTCAGACTGAGCCTAAGAAGTTGACTTGGTATCTAGAGGGCCTTGGATCCTAAGCGCTGTCCAGTCCCTGGCTCAGCTGACTCAGCAGGGGCAGCCTTATGATGCTTCTTTGACCATGCCTGTTTGCTCTGCTTCCTATGGGTTGGTTTTGAAACTTGGCAAACATACCTCTAGCTTTGCTGTCACGAGAATACCTGAGGTCCTGTTCTTATCTTACCTGCAGTATTAAAGACACATTGAGCATTTATTTATTGCATCCTAATAAGCCAAGAAAACATAGTAAACTTACTGGAAAAGTCATGGTAATTTTGCTTTGTTCTCTTAAAACTTCTATAAGTAGAGAGAAAAGAGTAAAATTTGGGGAAAAAAACTGGAAATCGCTTGATTTCTGTTATTGAGTAGTTAAATGCAGGTGAATAACTCTGAGAAAGGGAATGTTGCCTGACTGATACATAGGCCACTATTTAAGTCATCCTTTAAATGTAGTATTTGATTACTACGCCCACTGAGTAAGGGCTTCTGACTAGCATTGTCATCAATAGAAGCTGCACGAGCAGATCTCTACTCTAGAGCGGTAATATACCCTTAAATTAAATTATTTTGGCCTCTTTGAAAGTCAAATCATTTTTAGTAAGTGCTTTTTGAAGCCTCATTATTATTATGACTACCGCTAATTTATACATATATAACGCATTCTGCTTTATTGTGCTCTGAAAATTATATTCCAAAATCATTTTACCCACCTGGAGAGAGCAGAACAGCTATTTCATAGCACTCAGGAGTGTCTCAGGCCTGACAATGAACAGTGGAAATGGCTATACATATGCCACTTGCCCCAGGGTGGTGGAACATTCTTGCAAGAGAGCTTGGCTTCAACAAGTGGGTCCTACGATTTGGAAGCCTTTTGGAGGATTGCATCTCTTCTTCCCCATCTGTCATTCTTTCCAGCCTAGCTGGGTGCAGAAAAATAGCCATTGTTAATTTTTAACTTTTGTTGAACAATAGAATCTCCTGGCAATTTAAAAAAATATTCTATACCCGTATCCGCCCCAAAGCAACCAAAACTATCTCTATGGATAAGACCTAGGCTTCAATATTTTAAAACACAGTGGACTTGATTAGACACCTCTTGTTGAGCACCACCACGGGCCTACAACATCGATTCCCAGATTTTGTTATCCATCACAATCTCTGGAATAACCCTACATAGACCTATCGCAGCAGAAGACAAAATCACATAAGTAAATAACAAAACAAGAAAGTGTGAAGGCCATGATTTATACACTCCTGGTTTGTTATATTATTTCTTTCTGCTCTAAAGTTTCAACACCCATCTCTCCACCCTGCCCCCTGCCTCTAATCCCCTTCTGCCAATGTCTTGCACTATCCTGGTTCTGGTTAAAAAGCAACAACAGCTGGATCTGAAGGCATAAGTCTGTAATTCCATTACTCTTGGAGACTGAGATAGGAGGATCACAAGTTCTAGCCCAACCTGGGCAACTCAATGATTTAGTGAGAACCTGTCTTAAAATAAAAATAAAAGGTGTTGTTTGGATAGTACAGTTGTTAGAGCTGTTGCCTAGCAAGCACAAGGCCCAGAGTCTGATTCCCCAGCACCACATAAACTGAACATGATGGCACAAGCCTGTAATCCCAGCATTGAGGAGCCTGAGGCAGGAAGATTGCTTTGAGCTTGAGCCCCTTCTGGGCTATCCAGTGAGTTCAGGACCACCCTAGACATTCTCATAAACAAACAAACAAATAAATAAATAAAAAAGGGCTGTGGTTGTAGCTCAATGGAAAGGCCCTGTGCTTGATATCCAGTACCACGCACGTAAACACACACCACTATACACACACACACATGCACACACACACACACACACACACACACACACACACACACACGTCAATATTAATTATAACGACAGCATGCCAAATAATCAGGCATCATGAGAATAGTCTCAGCAGAGACCAAGGTCATGAATGTATAAACAAAGAATGTGTAAATTTTTCAGATAATGAGATAATTCTGAAAGAATTCTAAAGTTCTTTATTGCCATCTTTATCAGATTTGTACTTTATCTAGCAGTCCCTATCTACCATGGCCAAACATCTGAGTATAATTCTTTTCTTCCTAGAAAAAATAGAAAACATTTTTAAATTTACTAAGACATGCTCTAATATTACAACATCTCATTATCTCATTTTATTTATTGTATTTTTTGTTTTTTTATTGTTTGCAGTACTACACTAAGGAGTGAATGAAAGCTTTCACACTATATGCTTCATCATTATTATTTTTTATGCTGATATAAAGTCTCATTAAGTTGCCACCAGGCTGCACTTAAACTTAAAAATTCTATTTCCTTGGTTTTCCAGAATGTTGAGATTACAGGCTTGTACTATCATGCCTGCATTAATTTTATTTCTCCTTTTTTTTCTTTTTTCTTTTTGTGAGATGATGTCTCGTTTTGTAGTCTGGGCTGTTTCCAAACTCACTATGTAGCCCAGGCTGGCCTAGAACTCACGACAGTACGGCCTTGGCTTCTCCGGTGCTGGGATAGCATGGTGTTTACTGCTATGTTGCTGCTGAAGGATCAGACCTGAGGCTTCTCACTTTCTGGGCAAGACTTTGAATCCCTGGGTTATACTCCTAGCCTCTCCATTTTGTTTCTTATAATAAGCCTGTGAGGGATATGTAACTATTTTTGTAACTTAGATGAGAAATCCTAATTTCACAGAATCTAATTAGTTGTCTGAAGACTCATAATAGATAACTGACTCATTGATGATCAGACTTCAAGCCTCCCAGAGTTGTCTTACCCATAGCCTACAGACTCCATGTAGAACAGGACAACTTTGAATGGAGCCTAACAGAAATTCATAAGTTTAAAAAAATATTATGATATTTTTCTTGTGATCTTTTGATAACAAGATTGTGTTCACTATGTTACACATTTTTTATGCAGCCTGAGACAATTTCTGTTCACTCAGTATGGCCCAGGCAACCAAACGTGGGACACTCACTCTACTTTCTTGGTTTCCATATTGTCTTGCATACAACAGATATTATAAAATGAGAGGAAATATCAAAGATCCGATTTGATGGGCTCTCAGGCAAAAGAAGCAGATATAAAACATGTAGCAGACATATGTTGCTACATAGAACAGAGCATGGCTCAGTAGATGAAAATTCAAGGCAGTCTTTGCCAGTTTAATCTATAATAATAATATTAATAAAATGTCAATAGCTACTTCCTGAATGCTTTGTGTTCAGAAATTGACCAAATTCTGAAATTTGTTCCATTAAACTTGTTACATAGTAATATTGTTAATGTTATTTTGTAGCATGAGAAACTTAGTCTAAGAAAAATTAAGGAATATGTCAAAGATCATAAAACCACGTAATGGTGGCTGTGGTGATAGAATCAGATGAGGTATATGTTATAGTTTAGATATAGAGTGTACCTCCAAGGTCTTCGGTGTAGGGGTCAGGCTTCGGGAAAATGATCGGATCACTGGGGCATTGTACTTCTCAGTGAGTTGGTACACTGTTGAGTTCATATCTAAATATGCTGTTAGGAGGAAGAGACTGATTGGAAGTGATGCATCAGTTGGGAATGCCATTGGAGGGTATATCTTCCTCTCTGACTCCTCCCTTCTCTTTGTGATTCCTGGATGCCAGAACATGAACAACTTTCCTACGCAATGCCATTCTGCTTGTAATGATTCTTCTGCTTGGAACTAGCTGACCATGAACTGAATCCTCCAAAACCATGAGCCAAATTCTACATTACCTTCTTTAAGTTGTGAATGTCAAGCATTTCATGTGGCAGTAAACTAATACTGTGCTTAAGAATCAGAAAGCTCGATCTGAGCTACTCAGTTCAGGATCAGAAATAACTCCCAAATTCTCACTCTTGATCACCAAGGCAAACATTTCTGGCAGTATTGTCCAATAGGGGGATGAACTTCCTTATAAAATCATAAACTTCCTGTCAGTCACTGGTTCTGTAGAGGAAAATTCAAGGCTTTTTCAAGGTGAGTGCTTGAAATTGCTGGGATGATTATTAGCCACCTTGTTTCAGACTCTTTATTTCCTCTTTAGTTTGTGATATTTTGAATGCAGGCAATTGGATTGAGAACGTGTAGCAACCTGAGTAATTTGGAATTCATGTAGAGAGTGATGTCATTTCTCTGCAGTACAAGCATTTTGTTAGTATGGGTGCTTTTTCTGAATACTACATGGACTTGGTATTTCTGTAGCAATTTTCCCATTTTTAACTCAAAAATCTGTCACTGTGCCACACAACTTGATAGCAAACCCTGCAAACATTTTAATTTAAGAACAAGCAAAAGACCTGAATGCGTGACCAACAGGTACATGTAAAAGGGCTCAACGTCACTACTCATCAGGGAAATACAAATCAAAACCACAGGGAGACATCACTTCACAACTGTTGGTTTATCTATAATGAAAAGACGAGTGTCAATGTTGATGTGGAAAAAAGGAAACTTCGCACATTTTAGGTGGAAATGCAAATGCACACAGTCATTACAGGAAAAAGTATGGAAGTTCCCCAAAAATATGAAGAGTAGAACTACCAAATGATCTTAAAATTCTACTTCTGGGTATACATCTGAAGGAAATGAAATCAGTATCTCCCAATAGTATCATGTTCATTGAAGCATTAGATGCAATAGCCAATACAAGGAAATAACCTAGGTGTCTGTTGGTGTGGGAATAGCTGAAAATATGTACACACATACATGCACACACATGGAGCATTATTCAGCCACAAAAGGTTGACAATTTTGCTATTTGCAACAAAATAGATGGACCTTGAAGTTATTACCCCAGGTGAAAAAAAAATCAGACAAATAAATGGCAAGTAATATGTGATCTCACTTACATGTGGAATCAAGAAAAAGTTAAACGCATGGAAAGAAAACCAGAATGGTGATTGCCAGGAACCAGGAAGTGGTAGAAATAGGGGGAGATATTGGCCAAGGGGTAGATACTTTGAGCTGTAAAGTGAACAAACTCTGGAGAACTAATGAACAATATGACATCTATAGTTAATAATATTGATAGTATTGACCACAGAAAAATATAAGAAAAAGGCAAATGAAGAAAAGAAAAGAAACATTGGAGGTGACAGATGTATCTAGAACTTGGCCTGGAGTATGTGGGTACTGTGAAACAATTGCCAACAAGCATCATATTGTACAAGTTAAAAATATCTGTCAATCGTACCTATACCGGAAAAAAAATTAATCTAGCTAACTATGATGATTTCTCATTGAACCATTTCATGGAAGTGTGAATATCTTGAAACACAAACCTTACAACTAAATGTAAATATAGTAGCAACTTATCCTCGTACGCCCAAGCCCAAACTAGAGTGGCTGCTGCACTCACAATGCCGCAGTTATCTATTTTTTCTGGTGATAAGTTCTACTGCCCCCAATACTTGGATGAGTCTTAATAATTCACCTTGGTTTTCAGCTCGAGAAGTGGGTTCGCTGCCCAAGTTGAGCTAGCTAGCAACAATTTTAAAACACTACCAATGGTAAGCCTTGCTTTAGTTGAAGTTGTGACATAGAAATATTGTAATTCCAGGTTGCTTTCCACCATATTCCTCAAAACACAGAAAAAGTGTGTCCCTGCTGAGAGTGCCATGTAAACAGCTGGAGGTGGATGGGGAGTGAGAGAGGACTGGGGACAGAGTTAGCAGACAAAAACCCCGACTGCACTGGAAAAGGTGACTGTCTGGCTGCAGAAGCAAGGTCCTGGCAGAACTGGCTACATGTGGTAGTTTGCTTTTGATCTCCTGAGGGGTCTTCTCCAGTCACCAACCTGACACAATTCCCTGGTGCCTCCTCTCCAGGCTGCCAATTCTTATCTTACCATTCCCTGGGGCTTGATTTACAGATCACAGTCTAAGATTTTTCCTTGTGATATGGGTTCCTCACCATATTGAACAAAGAAAATTCTGCTGGTATGTTAGTAACCTAGTGCTTTGTGTTCTGGTGATTAGATCATTCATAGGACTCTGCTCAGCTATCAGAATTCAGCGAGTGGAACATTCTGGAAGGGGCTATCTCTATTTGTATTCCCAAGGATATTGTAGAACCAGATGTATTATTTGTGAACGTTGAACTTTCTTTTTTTTTGTAGGATCTAAAAGGCTTAGGATGTGCTATCTTATGGATCTGTTGGATCATAAGTGCCCATCAAAGATGTGCGTGGGAAAGGCATGATTCCCAGCACGGCACTATTAGGACATGTCCTATCCATTTAGGAGGAGGTCTTTGGCTTGTTGTGGGTGTGTCCTTGAAGGGTACTGTGGTCTTCTCGCCTTTTCTCCTTTGCTTTTGGCTATGGGGTGAGTGGTCCTGCTTTACCCAGTGCTCTTGCTGTGATACCTTGCTGTCCCAAGAGGCCCAAGGCCACAGGGCCAAAAATCTTGGACTGACACCTCCAATACTATGAGCTAAAACAAATTTTTCCTCTCCGTAAGTTGATCGGGTAAAGTTATAGTAATGGAAAACTAACACTAACACTAACTAACTAAACTAACTAACCTGCTCTCTTATCCCATTTTCAAGTTTGTCCCTAATACCTTGTGTCAAGTAGTTCCAACCTGTTCACTCAGGATTTCTGAGTTTTTCTCTAAGTGCCCCTACAGGTAGAAGAGAATGAAAGTTCCTTATTCTCAGTAACAATGTATTCCAAAGTCTAGGATTTTACTTCAAAAAATTAGTTTACTTCTGCATTCTTTACCTATATTTGTTTTATTATAAAAAGAATGCTCCTTTTTGTTGCTTTTGAGTAAAATTCCCAGGTCAAAATTATGTCCCTTTAGTTTGTCTCTGATGTGCTATCTTTTGGATCAAACAGGCAGAAGCTAACCTGAGAGCTAGCATGGCTCCTGTTTAAGATACCACGTTTCTGTTAAAATGCTGTTTATGTAGGGAGCCTTTAGCATCTTGTCCTAAATCTGCTTTTGTGTTCTAAAAATTATTCTATTTTTCAAAATAGTACATATAACATTAAAAATAATAAATTATGAGAAAGTACCCAAGATCCCCCCCCCCCCCCCCCCCAGTCATGGGTTTTCCCAGAAGAGCCGAGATGATTCTACTAATTAAAGAGCTGTTGAAAATATTCCCTTTTCACCAGCCTGCCACCATTGGGCCTGTCCTGATTTATGACTTGTCTCACTGTAAGTTATTCTCGTTATTTCACTCCAAAATGCACGGTTAGGAGACTATTCACAACTTACATGAGCGCCACATCTAGAGATGCCACTTATCATATTTTCCATGTCTGTTTATAGCAATAACCTCTATGTCTTCACCTGATTATGTGCTTACTTCTTGATACTGTATCTAATTTAGACATTTCCTATTGACTTTCTGCTATTATGATTAAGTATTTAGCACACATACATCCCGATCTCTGTTTTTCACTTCCTCTGAATAAATATATTACTCTTCGGTACCTGTTGATTACTTTTATAACTCCATTTCTTGTCCCAATAATAATAGATAATTTTTCTTGATTTTATACTTTATAAAATAAGGGTTTTAGCACCCCACACTTTTCTTTCTTTGGCTGTCTTCTCCATTTCACTGGAAAATCTGTGCTCTTAAAATTGTTAAAGTAAAAGGAGGCCCAAATTGGGATATAAGGTCATTGATTCTGTTTCCAATGTGTTCTTGAATTTGTAGTTCATGTGCATAAAAATAAATATAATAATAAAAAAGGAAATTAGAACTAATAAAATTTTGTTAAAATTGATACAATGTACATTTTGTTGTGTGATGAAGCATCCATCTGGCCTGTGCTATACAGGATGACTCCAAGTGCTGAAACTCAGTTGGTAGTATTTGTGATTATGCCCAGGTGTTTTTTCCTGCTCAATGATATAGTTGTGCATTATGATTTTAATTCTTTGTTGTAGAATTTTTTGCCCCCTTCCAAAATTTCCCTCTTTGATTCCCTGTCTTGATCATACTTTTAAGTTTTCCCTATGTGTCAGATGCACTATTCCATGAGATCATAGCTCTTCTCTGAGTCCTGTCTTCTAGAACGCTTCCCTCCCTTGCAATCTCATTGAATGTGATAAGGACTTTGGGCCATAGGTATCAGTTCTAAACTCTAATGGGATTGGAGATCAGCTAAACCTTGGGAATGGCTGGAGACAGGCAGCTATTCCATACAAGCACTCTGTGACTGAACCCTTATAAAATCTCTCAACACCAAAAGGCCAGGCAAGCTTTCTTAACAACACACTGACACATTGTCACATATTGTGGCCCAAAGGCCTTAACTGTGCTCCTGACTCAATGGGAAGAAAATGTCTAGATGTTCAGAGTTTGGAATTATTCTGGACTCTTCCTTTGGGAGATTTAATCTTCTTTTCTTGTGATAAACAGTGACCGGTTATAATAGTTTTCTGTGACTTCTAAGTCCTTCCAGAGAGCTACTAAAACTGAGTATCCCCTACACTTGCAGTTGATATCATGAGAGAGGACAATCTTAGAGACCGTGACTCAAGTGCATTCCAAAGCTAACCCAATTGGATTATGCATTTTGCAGGACACAGAGGTGACCAGATCAGTGTAAAGCTTGTGATGTTTGCACAATATTTTTAAGAAGGTCTTATTTATTCTCCCATAAACTTTAGTTACTCATGTAGCTACCAGGTCATTATGAGTGCTTGCTTATTGAAGGCATCTTATAACATTGGAAAGACCAAGCTGGGGGTCATTTAAGAGTAGATGGATTGAGAATCACAGAGAAACACAGCTGGGAACATCTGATTTCATCACACCTAAATTTTACTGCTTCTAAACTATGCAATTATATAAAGTAGTAAATCAGCTTATTTTTGTACTAGTTTGCTTTGAGTTTTTTGTCTTTAATTGCTGAAAGCATCCTAAAAATTATTGATTTGGTTAATATACATTCTCAAATAACTCTTTCTTAATGGGTTAACATATATCGATTGCTACACAATTGATTAATATTCAACTGAATGTAACTGAGTGATAGCTAATCCATTGGTTAATATACAATTGGATAATGTATTTTGATTGACATACACTCACATACCTCGAGAAGTGAGGTGGCCTTTTGTATACTTGCTTATTCAGCGATGGATATAAAAATAATTTTGCAACATATCTGTCTCATAAAAACTTTAGTTTGAAGAGAAACATTGAACTTTTGGAGACTCATTTACAGATGGACCTTTGAGAGAGATTGTGTCATGGCAGCTGAGCCCTTGCGATGGGATTATTCTAAAAGAGTAAACACAGGAGGCTTCCCTTGTCTCTGCCCTGTGACTTTATAAGAAGTCAGTTCTCTGCTCTCCAGGAAGCCAGCCCTCAGCAGAGCTGGACCACACTGACATTCTAATTTAGACTTCAACTTCCAAAACTGTAAGAAATAAATTTCTGTTGTTTCAGCCACCCTGACTATGCTATTCTGTTAAAACAGTGCCAACTGACTTAGAAAATTACAATGCCAAATTTCCAAGTTAAAAAATTAGGGAGTTATAAAACTTCCTTGCAGCAACTAAGTTATGACTGCTTAATCTTTTTCTCTCTTCTTTCAGTTTTTTATCTTCATTTCTCTTTCACATTTCTGGCATTTCACAAATGCCTTGGCTTTCCATATGTATCTAAGAATAAGGCTACAGAGAGGCTGGCTGGGAACTTGTATACATGATTAGGGACTGTCAGTTGGCAGGCCATACTATAAAGTAAGAATAAATGTCAAATGAATTTTATCTAGGACACTAAAAATCATGTCAACCATCTTAAATCTTCATAGATAATTTGTGGAATTTATTCAGAGTAGCCTGCTGATTTTACTACGACTTGTAGATCTCATAGATTTCATTACTTTTGGACACAAAGGTGAGAAAATGAGGGTGGAAGTGGTTCTCTTCCAAGGTACCCCCTTTTTCTGTATTGCCCTTTCTAAGTGTACCCTCTGTTCTCATGGCCACCCGGATATATTATGCTGACCGGCATGTTGGCTGTCTCTCGGGATTGCTCTGCCTCCTACATCAAGAAGATGCAGATTCCACTGCTTTGTTCCAAAGCTTCCAGAATTTGCAAAATTTCTCACCTTGTAACCTTCCACTTTTGTCATTATCTCCTTGGCCATCAATATATTGGATCCTTAGTGGTGATAGAATAAAAATACATTGGCGGAGTTTACCATCAAAATATCATAGATATTTTTAGAAAATGATATTCCAAGTGCGGGCTTTGTGAGCCCTGAAACATGAGGGAATAGTTGTGGGAGAGTGCTTTTGATGTACAAAAAGTAGAAAGCCAGAAATGAAGAAAGAAGATTGTCCCTAGGTGAGGTGGTCTGGTTTAAAAGGGATTCATTGCTCTCAAGGAGCCAGTTGTTATAACTGTGTCTACCAAGACCCTGTACTCAAATGTTGAAACTCTAACTCCCAATGTGACTGTATCTGGAGATAGGGTCCTAAGGAAATAATTAAGGTTAAGTGAGTTCATGGGAGGTTTTAATTTTATATAACTACGTTTAAAGAAGAGGAATCTTTGTGGAGATAGAAAGGGAATATGGAGTTTGTAAATTAAAAATGAAGTAAAAATGATTAATGTGTAATGTGCACATGTACCAATTTCTCTAAGATAAATTTAACTGTTGTGTATCATAATATATACTAGTAAAATAATAATTATGGTGAGAAAAGAGGAGATTCTGTCTCTGACATGTGAGAACCACTGAATGTTTGCAAGCTGGAACCCTCACCAGGACCTACATCAAGTGACTCAGCTGGCACTTTGATCTTGGACCTCTCAGTCTTCAGGACTGTGAGAAAATTAACTTCTGTTGGCTAAGACCCAAATTTAAGACATTTTGTTATGGTATTCCAATCTGACTCAGGTGCTAACAGACAGTACGAAGTTTTAGGGAGGAGGCACACTGGAATTTGCTGAGGATTGGGGTTCTCTCAATTAAAATATCTCAACTCCAGCCAGACAACTGCTAAGTGAAGATCCGGTTCTGATATTAACCTGAGTGATATTGAGCAGTCAATTTACTAAGACACAAATTTTTAAAAAAATCTACAGAATAGAAATAGTTCTTATCTCTTGAGTCTTGTTATACCAAAACCATTTATGTTATACCATAATCATTTGGATAGTTGATTTCCCTCATGGATTAGCCTTGGTAGGTGAGCCTTGAGCCTGATAAGTGAATACTAATAGACACTTCCAATATGGTGCTCAGCACTCAGCAGCCTCCCACCCCACCCCACCCCACCCCCAGCTAAATTCAAATGTAAAATCAGTGTGGAAGCCGATGGCTGTAAACATCTATGGCTTTCTGATGGTGGTCCCCACAGGGAGGTTCGTGGAGATCTTGGCAGCAGTCCTTCTTTGAAATGTTTGAGGTTCCTATCCCTTGGTCAATCTGAAACACTGTCCCTGGTGTTACCACTGCTAAGTGTCTTGACTCAAGCTTCTGCCTGGCTGGAAACTCTATCTCTAAACACCAACCAAGTTTAGTCAAACTAATTTGGTTAAGACTTTCATCCTTATTGATAGACAGAGATCTTCTCAAGAGAGTTGACTATGTCTGAGTTCTGTTTGTCCCCAGTATTCAACCCTTTTTCCATCACAAAGTAGGTATTTATTTTAGTAGAAGTTCTTTTTATGTCAGAAGCTTGGGATTCCTGCCTTCTCTTAGCCGTTTCTTTGGAACTCCCCGAAATCCTTCTGTCCTCTTTCATCTTTCTGCCTATGTCCAGGGTCTCATTTCTATTTCCATTGACTTAAATGAGATCAGACTGTGTGATGCTGGGGCCATGTTCCTGCCTTTTTCAGCTTTATGTCTGATGTGAATTATAGCACAAGTTGGGGGATGCTTATGACACCATTGGAGAAGCTATATGTCTGGTCTCTGGCAGAATCCAGTACCAGTGTCATAGACCATGCTGAACACAACTTGCATGCTCTTGACCTTTAGTCTGGGTCTGGAGATGAAAACTGTGTTGACACCATGCTTTGTCAGCTCTTCTCCCAAAGGACATCCTTGGCCAGTGATGTGATTTTCTCTTTTGAATGTGATACAAAATTTGTCATTGTTCTCCCAAAGAAGTGAGAACCATAAGAACTTCAGGAAATTCGGGTTTCTTAGCGCCAAGCGAAACACGAGGTTGGTCTCTTACATAATTAGACTAGAGTACTTTATAGAATCTGCAAGGCGTCTTAGAATTTGCTAATCTCTCTGGTATGTGTATGGCTTTAGAACATGCTGCTGCTGATAATAAACCAACAACTTCCACTTGGAGCCCTTCATTCATTTCTTTATCCAATGTTTGTCAAAAAACGTTCTCTGCTAGGTAGTGCTAGCCTCTGACCTCCGGAAGCTCATATTTTAGCTTTCGTTTTAGATGATATCCTCAAGCTACTTAGCCAACAAAGTAGGACAAATTGTACTTTATTTAATAGTAGCTTCTGAGTAGTACAGTTTGTTTGGATTTTATGTAATCACAAGTATATGTGCATATTGGTATATATTAGGTATGTTAGGTATATAGTACTATTTGTGTGTATTGCTAATACTCACAAAAATGCATGGCTTTTATTACATAGCATTTCACCATTTTCTTTTTTAAACTAACCTGATTCTCAGCAACTCTGAGAGGTCTTTAGGATATACATGGTATTTCCACATGACTAAAATAGATTTCAAGTAAATTGCCCCGAGGGTACCGCCTAAGTAAGTGGCAGAGCTGAGCAAAGCTGGTTCTTAATGTGGTGCTCTTTCGACTAGAGACCCTTGCCCTCAAGGAGTTTTTGATTTAGAAGTTATTAAGACACACCTGCACACATTAATCAGTTAAACACAGCGTGGCAGTGTGCAATTATGTTCTCCTCATACTATAAATGCAATGGATTTCCAGACACAAGGTAACAGTGCTGGCTGGAAATACTGAAGAGTTTCACGGAGGAGAGTGGGTCTTGAAGGAGGTATATACTCAGAGGCAAGGAAATGCAATTCACAATTTCAGTAAGGAAGAAAGTAGACAGTCTAGACAGCATCAGGCTGATAATTATGGGGCTTTATTCTGTAATTAGCAGGAACAGATCAAAGGCATTTAAGTGTTAAGTAGCTTGCTACAATAAGCAGTTTCACCGGGTCAGTTTAGAGGAAGGATTAAAGTAAGAAGATTCTGGAGATTTTGAGTTTTATTGTGTTGGAGAACAGTGAAAACGTCGTGCTGGCTGGTTCCAAGTGTGTTTAATCTTCCTTTTATCATCTTTGAGAGCACGTGGGGTCTGCTGTGTGTGTGGAGCCTGCCCAGCTCCAGGGAGAGGCTGGGTCCGGGCCTCTGCCTTTGTCAGTGTATCTGTTCCAGGGCAGCAACCCAGGGCCAGCCTGTCACGGCCTGACATGTGACTGTGCCCTGCTCTTTGTCTATAAATGCCAAGACAGCAGCAAGTCTCAGTGTCCTGTTGGGCTGCTCTGAGCATTCGAGCTGATTCACGAGCTGGTAGATTCTCAATCTATCTGTACTGACAGATGTGGCAGACGCACAAGCTTGGGCCCATTTTTGGTGGGTCTTGACGAAAGCGAATCCTAGCAGGAGCTTTTAAAAAATTAATATTGTAGGATTTTCCCAATATTACTACAGTCAGCTTAATTTTGCCCCCTTAAAGATAGCGATCTGATATCCTCAAACTCTGGAGGCATTTACGAATTTGCAATGTGCTCGTTTGTTAAAGAAACATCGAGCATGTATTTAAGTACTCCTCCCAGCTTTTTATTTTATTTCTTTTCTTGGTAAACCTCAGTCAGCGGAGATCATTTGTACCATATGGAGACGTGGCAAAGAGTGGGGCGTTGAAGGACACGATCACAGCACTGCAGTTTTCAGTGATGAGCACCGGGTCTGATTCATTCGAGGGGGCGGGGTGTAGCTATGTAGGGGCTTCAGGATGAAGCACGGAGTTTTCAGGTTTCTGTGGAGAGGGATGGTTGTAAGAGCTGCAGAGCTGACAGAGGATCGCGGGCAGGTCCCACAGAAGGCCAGGGTGCCGCGGGGTTACGTTTTAACATGCTATTGCTCTGGGCTGAGTGGATGGCGGATTACTATGGAGGAGGATGGAGAAAGGAATCCGGAAAGCAGAGACCATGTAGGATGTGTGCACAGTAAGGGATCACCAAGAGGAAGTGGAGTGTGTGTGTGTGTGTGTGTGTGTGTGTGGTGTATTGAGCAACCTGGAGCCTTCTTGCTGAGCTATATACCCCAGTTTTTTTTTTTCTAGAAAGAGATATGAGACAGAGTGAGAGTGAGCTTTAGGGACATAGCGTTGACAGGTGCGATATTTAGGTTGGGGTTGGAAAGTCTGAAATATCCAAGGTAGGTGCGTAATATGCGATTTTGGGAGGAGCTGATGTTGCTGCTGAGTCAAAGGCAGCCTGGAGCCAGAAGTTCCTTTTCCTGAAGGACCTCAGTCTTTTTTATTCTCAAAGCTTTTAATTGATTAAATGGACTCACCAGCATTATGGAGGTAATTGGCTTTACTTGAAGTATATTGATTTTTTTCTTTGGGGATATTAGATATTGAAAAACCCAGAGCCTTCACTTGAACTTATACCTTCAGCCCTAGTACTTTTTTTTTTGAAGACAAGGTCTTGCTAAGAAGCTTTGTTGCCCAATAGGGCTTGAATTTATGATTCTCCTGCCTCATCTTCCTGGAGTATTACCAGTAGGTACCACCATAAAGGGCTCCGAATCTACTGATTTTTAAAAGCTAATCTCATATTAAAAGTACTTTCACAGTCATGTCTTGGTATTTTCATGAGGCAACTGATAGACCCTAGACCAGCCAAACTGGCACTTAAAAATGACCATAACAGAAGCCCGTCAAATTCTATCTTCCAGGAAAAATAAGAGTAAAAATTACATCAGAGTATAGTTGTGTACTTGTTGAGCAACTGAATGAACTTTGTGAGATGGTGCAATTTGAGCAACTAATGCAAGAATCCTCGAGAAAGATACTTCCTGGAGTTTGTCCATAGAGAAGAAGAATTGTTTCTTCCCTTTTTCTTCTAAACTTATTTATTTATCCTTTATCGAGCAGCAATATGCCAAGCACTGTGCTAGGAGCTGAGGAAAAAAAAATTGCTAGAACTTTACATTTTGGTCTCAGAAATCTCCAGTTTCCTCCTAACTCTGCTCTTGGAACTTCACAGAAAAGACAAAGAGCCACTTCATATATTTAATTGATTCTAGCTTTCACAAACTTATTTTTAATTTACTAATAAAAATCATATATACTTCTCACATGTAACAGGCTGTTTTGAAATGTGTACTAATTGAAGAACGAACATTTAATTGATTTTTTATGTTACTCAAAATTTTCCAGCAAACGAAGGCAAGTATGCATGGGTAAAACAAGCAGATCAAAAAGGAACAAAGCTCTTCAAGCTAGCTGGCATTGGATCGTCCAATATCGTTCCGTTTCTGGTGAATTTGGAGGCAATTTTCTTCTGCTCTCGTGTGGTGTTTGCTGGTGCATTCTGACATCCTCTGGTCCCCGCAGAGCAGCCTAAAGGTGGTATCCGTCTAACTTTTGCTTCCTTACCCCCGAGAACAACAAAAAAAGGCTTGCTCCCTTTAACAAGTGTTCTGCTTCAGGTTTCTAAACATTTCCTGTTCGTTCTGGTCCTTAAGAGGCTTGCCAAAGTTACAGTCAGAGTGACAAGAATAGGAGCTATGAAAAAAAAAGGAAGCTTCTTTGGGGAAAGATATACTTTAAAACGTTTAGTATGATGTTATATGGGATTCCACATCTGGTTCTTCACATTTATCATGCCAGTAAAACACGCACCTGTTAGTTTTTCATCACAAGCCATATTTCTCATCTGTCTTGCCTGACCTTGTCACAAGGCATTTCCCTTTTAGCACTCGCTTGGAGTTTTGTACTGAGTGCAAGTTGGAAGTGATTGCAAAAGAAGGCAATTTCTTTTGACATCTCGTGGGTCACCTATTTATCTCCTTATGGAATATAAAAGATATATCTACACATAGATAATCAGGAATATTTCCATAAGTGGGTAGGATTCTGGTTTTATCTCAATGGCTATATATTTTTATTTTTTGTATATATGTATATATAAATATATGGCAGAATTCAGTGTTGATATGATTATGTGGATGTTTGGTTGGATCTGGAAACGGAGGAAGCCTTGTGGGAGGGGCAGAATGAGAAGCAAAACATTTATAGGTAGAGGTTTATTTTTAGCTTCCTATTTATTTTTATATTCCAGCACATAGAAGAGTAGAGATAAGAGAATAATGCACCCTGCTACACTGATCACTCAGCTTCCACAAAGGGCCAAGGTTACTTCATTTGTGTCCTTTTTGCCTTCCCAAGCCCCGTTATATTTTTCACAAAAATCCTTGACACTAGGTCATATATAAAATCAATACACACACACACACACACACACACACACACACACACACACAAATATACATATTCATTTTAGAACAAAAAACATTATTATCATACTGTCTTTGTTATTTTTACTTTTTATTGCTGGGATAGAATATTTGAAGGGAAGCTATATGTGCCTTTATCTGCAACTTTAGGGAAGAAAGATTTATTTTGGCTCACTGCTTCAGAAGGTTACCCTCCTTTCACAGATGGGTGGCTAGAAATGGTGGAATGGGACAGAGCCTGAGAAAGAGCTCCACATGGCATGTCAGCACAGAGCCTAGTCTGGGAGAAAGGGTGGAGCTACCCTTCCAGGTCAAACCTCCAAACATCTGCCTCTTCCAGCCAGGCTCTGCTCCCAACAGTAGGCAATATCCGTAGGTACATGAGGCTTTTGGTGGACACCCCGGATCCAAACTGCAACAGATACTTAAAACATAATGTTTTAATTTCCTTAAGCGTTCAGCAAATACATTTCCTTGGTAGTTTCATTCAAATTAGAATCCAAACAAATTCTGCAGATTGCCTATTGTTGGTATTTCTTAAGTATCTTTAAATGTAACCTATATCCGTTGTAATCTTGCTGTTGAAGGAACTAGGTTGTCATAGTTGGGTTTTTGTTACCATAACTGAATACTACAGGTTGATTGATTCATGTGCGTGAAGATTTATTCAGCTCAAAATTTTATTTCAAGTCTCTCTTTCTCTTCTGGTAAAGTCACAAAGCAATCACAGCGGTTCTACCCTCCTGACCACATTTAATCCTAATTTTTTTTAATGTAATCACCTCTTACTCCTTGGTCTCGCCTCTTAATAGCTGACAATAGACATTACATTTCAACATAAATTTTGGTGAGGGATCATGTTAATGTGAGTCATTTGTCCTGTAGAGTTTTTCATATTCTTGACTACGCTGATTAAATCCTAAAATATCACATAATTCTCTCTTTCACCTTCTGTGACCCCCACCTTGCCCTCTATTTCCTGAAAACCAGTGATCTAAAGTCTTGATCAGATTCTAGTGAGTTCTTGTCAAAGATACTTCACAGATTATGTGGTAAATGCTGTATTTCTTCACATCAGCAGGCACATACAATTTCCCTTCAGATGTTAAGGTAGATCTGTGGGTTTAGTTGTTGTCAGGCAGGCCTAGCTTTACAAATTCTCCATTAATGATTGCGGATGACCATTACCTAAATTTATCTTTTTGGTTTTTTTCCCCACTAAAATAATGCAAAAAGATGATCTTCTATATCTATCATTCCTTGTTTGGTCAGTGGGAGATTCTACTTTCCCAAGTAGTTGGACAAGATCAGGCTTTTTAACATGAACAAAAAAGAAATTAAATATTTGAAAAAAATGGACATATCTAACATTATACTGAAAGAAAAATTCCACTGCATTGATGATTTCTTAAAGCCATGCTTTGACTTGCCAAGACTTGAGGGGAAAGATTTACACAATGAATGTTTAGCTCTACAAGTAAAACCAAGGCCAAAACAAACAAAAATTTTACTCATAAAAAACAACTGAATTAAAAAAAAACAACCAGAACAACAACTACAACAACAAAAATTTAAGATGGCCACTGAAAAGAATGAAACCTGTATACTAATACAATACCCAAAAAAGAAAAGAAATAGCAGTAATTCAAACAAGCAAATGAAAAAACTGAAATATAACAAAACAAAATGAAACTGAAAAAACTCACTACGGCAACTCAACTTCAAGGTAAAACTAAAATTTAAAAGTGAATACTAAATTGTCCTTATTACTTTTCTTTTGACTCACCACTGTCTATATCGGGTTAACTCCAAAACAGAGGCCCATTTCATTCTTCATTTTAAGAATATCCCCAGCTAAAATGTATATATTTAAATGGTGAAATGTATTACTGTTAACTTGGAAATCACCTGAGTGGCTTCAGTAAATGCACTTCATAAACAGTACTTTAGAATGATTTCCCATAATTCATTTTCCTCATATCTTAAATTTCCCTTTGAATACAGCAGCTGTTTACAAAGTCTGTCTGTATTAACTTTTACTATAAATGAGCCAAACCTTATCTGAATGTTACTCTTCCCACCTGTAATGTATCAGAGGTGAGACAGCACCTCAGATTGCTATGTAACACGCTAGTTACTGGCATTTGCACCTGCAGTGATACAGAGTTTGGCTTATTCACTCTCATGCATAAGTTGGGATTGAGAAAGAGCAAAAAACAGAAAAGCTCTGCTGACCCCCTAAAATTTCATGTCTGTTGCATGTTTAATCCTATTAATTTTATCATAATTGTGTGGTTGCAGAATGCATATGGATAACTTTTAACAAATATCACTAGACTCCCATTCTGGATAGGTATTTTCAAATGGGCTAAGTTTTTAAAATCACCATGAAACCATACTTGGTAACTGTGCAGTGACTTCGGAGTCAGGGAAGCTGAGACTCAGAGCGTTAAGTGCAAATTCAATCAGCAAGGGATTGAACGAATTTCAACACAGACGTCTGCCCAACTCAGAAGCTCTGGCTTTTCCCCTTAGACTACCTACCTGCTGGCTGTGTCTAGCAACCACACGAACTGAGTTTTCAGAAAATATGTTCTGTTATCATCATTAGGCTTCAATTTTTAAATGAATGTTACCACATACTTTTTTCTTTTTAAGGAACCCACTGTCTATTAGATGCAGTTGACATGCAGGTTCACTCTGTCTCATTTGTCCTTTCATTGAAGATATAATGATACATAGAATAGTACAAAATTGGAGTAACCTGGTATGGTGCTGGGTGAAGTGGAATTCTGTAAGCTCTGGTCCAAGCAGAAAGTCAATACATTAAAAGCCAGAAACCACCAAGGAGAAGTGTGCTTGGAAATTCAATACAGTAATAAGTAACTCAGTACTCTGTCCATGAAAGATCCCTTATTGTCCACCAAAAAATGTTAATGCACTGCCTCTGGTGTCAGTTAGTTCTGCATTTTAAAATACACACATAAAAGAAATCGATGAGAAGACTTCTTTCTTCCTTGGAGTTTGCTATACGGTCTCAGTGTATTATCAAGGCAAAAATGCTGCAAGGTTATTTAACAACTTGGGCTGCTTTTGTTGTCAGAATGAAATTAAATTTGGTACATTTGGAAGATTAATTTTTATATGAGCCTTATAATTGTATACACAAAATTAAAATAGACTGTTTCTATGCAAAGATTTGTGTCTGCTATTCAGTTACCGTATTAGTGGTGATTACGAACATAGCCAATGGTAATCAATTTTCCACATTGCTTTTGGTTCATGGCTTTGTTTTGACAGATTTTTGATAGCACCATGTACTTATCAAGTGTCCACTGTATCCGAGGCTCTGCTTAGACAACACAAAAACATTGAAGAATAGGCAAGTTACTTCCTTGTCGTGGATAGTATATCGTCAGTCCAAACAAACACTTAAACAATCTATACTACATTCAGATGGTTGAGCTTGATCCTGAGGACAAGAGAGTACAAGGATGAAAGAATAAGATATGATGGAAGACCACGAAGGAAGAAAGAAAGAGACATGATGAAAGACCAAGAATATGGGGGAAAGGACAGGCTCAGTGGGGGCAGAGTGAGTTCATTTCTGAACATGCTGACTTTTAGGTGTCCAGAAATCTATCTTTGTTTGCTTTCTAGAATTTTCCAATGAGTGAAATTCATTGTCGCCATGAAATGTACAGTTTAAATGTATTATTTGTGTTCCCTATAGGTTGACATATTAAAGGCTTCATCCCTAGACCTGCCATTCTGAGGTGATGGAACTTTTAAAAAGCGAGGCCTTATTTGTTGCAGTGACAAAATACCCGCCATCCACATTTTAAGAGAGGAAAAAATTATTTATCTCACAGTTTTAGGAGGCTTCACACTGTCCATTCATGGGGCAGCCAGCAATGGCAAAGACACGGCAGACGCTAGAGATCTGCTCGAGACCCTGCAGACAGAAAGCCAAGGGCAAACGGAAGCGAGGAGTGAGCAGTTAACGGGAGATATCAGCAAGAGCTTTCCCAGGAAGAAACTGTTACAAGGTTTCTTCTTTCCTTCACTCAGTTCGGGCTACCTGTTGGGTCTCCACACCAGGGGTAGGTGTTCTCTTCTCATTTCCTGGCCCACAAGTCAACAACGCACACCTGAAAGCTCTGCCCTGGGGGACGCTTCCAATTCAAGCAATAGCAGAGGCCAAGCAGGAGGACCCATTAGGTTTCTGAGGTAGTGCTTTGTGACCAGTTGGTAGTTACTACAACAAGAGAGTTGTTTCAAAAATAGGCAAGTCTGGCCCTCCACCTCCTCTCTTCTCCTGATTTTAGAAGTGATCACATACCTCTACCCACGTACACGTCCTCCATTGGTCTCCACATCGTGAGGGGATACAATCAAGAAATTGCCCTCATTGTGTTAGCTCAGTGGAGATAGTTTCATTTTTTTGAGAGTTTATGAAGATTTAGTTCACGTGCCATGCAGCTCACACATTTAAAGTATGCAATTCAATTTTTTATTATATTCTCAGATATATGCAGCCATAATCATAGTCAATCTTAGAACACTTCCTTTCCTTCAAAAAAGATACACTGAAAGCTAAGTATGGTGGTCCAAGTTCATTATCCCAGCACTCGGGAGGATGAATTGGGAGGATCGTGAGTTTGAGGCTAGCCAGGACTACAAAGTGTGGTCTTCTCATAAAACAAGATTCACACACACCAAAAGGAAAAAAAAAAAAAAACACTAAAAGAGAAACTCCATATGCCTAAGTCTTACCCTTCTACCCTCATCCCATCTCTAAGCATCAAGAAATCTATTTTCTGTATTGGTACATTTCCCCTATTCTGGACTTTTACGTGAATGGAGTCATATGCTATATTATGTGGAAATCTGTTCATGACTTTGTTTACTTATCTTTGTACAATGTTTTTTAAGATCTCCTACGTCGTAGCATATATTAGTACTTCACTCCTCTTTATTAGATACCATTTTTATATAAATGTTACATATTGTTTATTCATTTGCCTGTTGATAGATACTGGTGTTCTTTCTACCCTTTGCCTTTTATGATTGATACTTACAAGAAATTTTGTGTGTGCCCCATGTCTAATCTTTTATCACCTGTGCATTTACAGGTCTAGCACATTGAGGAACTGAGTTTTCTTCCACTAATATCACACAGGTGACCCTTGATGGTCAGGGATTTCCTCTCCTTGTTCTTCAATTCCTAGAGACAGTGCCTATTTCTCATCCTATCTCTCCTTCCTTCACTACATTAAAAATCAGAGTTCTGATTCTTTATGGTAACTGTTGGGGAGTCTTCCAAAATTCCTACACCTCCAACCCACTATAATCCAAAGTACCATTCCTTAAGTGCATGTATGTAGTTGATGCATTCATGTGAAGGTGTGAGTGAGACATCCAACACAAAGGTGCTTTGTCTTTTCAAAGAGGTACATTGGCTGAAATGGATCTCTCTAAAAAAAGCCTGCTTACAATTTTAATTTGGGGAGCTTTTGTAAATGTGCCCAACCTGTGTCCCTCAGGGAGGACATACCTGGCTTGCGTGGGCTGCATTAAGTGAAGAGAAATTATCTTGGGCCACGTACAAAATATAGTTAGTGTCTAATCTTTAAGAATAGCATCTCCAAATCTCTTTCCCCTCTTTTCTCTTCCATTCACTCTTCTCTGCATGTGTCTTACCTCTCTGCCTACGTCAGGTGCCCACATAGATAATCTGCAATACTGTTCATACTTATAGACTCTTAATATAATCATATGTTTTCTTCAAATAAGATAACATTTACAGTAGAAGAGATCAGAGACTGATACCTTGATCTACTGAAGCCTTGAGCTTGGTGAGACCATAGAGATCATTGTCTTCATTTTACAGTTGAGAAACTTTAGGTTCCAACCACTTCAGGGAATCATGGTCACAAGCTTCTCTAGTGGCAGACAAAGGACTAGAAACACTATAACTCCCTTGAAGTTGTGTTCCTCAACAGGGTCTCAAGGTCAAATGGTAGGTGGTCTAGCTTGTTCCTCCCTGTACAACTCTGGACAATGTGATTTGAAAGCATGGTACAAAAATTGATTCTTGACTTGCTGATGGAAATATCAGCCTGTATGAGACTTTCCTGGCATTGTTCTGAAACAGGGAAAATTATGGCATGGAAGTCTAGATTTAACTGTGTTATTAATGCGTTGTGCGAGTTCAGGAAAGTTTCCATGTCTTTCTGTTCCTCAGATTGCTCACATTTAAGAAAAGGGAGCGGGCCAGTAGATAATAGACCAAAATATAAATGCCACTTACTGCATTTCCACAATGTGCTGAGAATATTGATGCTAGGCTAAGCACCTACATTATTTCATTTTCTCACAAATAACTGAATGACAGATAATTATGTCTTCATTTCACTGAGGAGATTTACAGAGATTGTCTTAGTCAATTTACCATCACTGGAACATAATACCTGAGATCAATAATTACGAAATAGAAATGTATTTTAGCTCACGTTTTCAGAAGTCTCAGTTCATGCATGGTTGGCTAGCTCCAATGCAGATATTACATAACAGGGGAAACATTTCACCGCATGGCATCCAGAAAGTGGAGAGAGAAAGGAGCAGTCAGGGAGGGAGAAATATTCTTTCAGGCCATGCCACCAGTGACCCATCCCTCCAACTAGGTTCTACCTCCTAAAAGTACATGAAATCATCAATAATTTAAACCACTGATGAACACAGTGATCCCAGGATTCAATCAATTTCCAAACACATGAGACTTTTGGGTCACATTTAAGATTTAGAGCATAAGAGACTAAAAAGTCTGACCAAGACCATACTATAAGAAAGTGGTATAAGAAATGTGATCAGATTGGCTTGAGTTAGCACCTTAATCAACCAGCCCTCTATTCTCCGCACAGCACTCATCCATAAGGTCATGACACGTAAAGCCCACCTGCCTACCAGGGCAAATTTCACACTACATCAGGCATTTGTCTGTTGTATTTCTTTCTTTCTTTCTTTCTTCTTTCTTTCTTTCTTTCTTTCTTTCTTTCTTTCTTTCTTTCTTTCTTTTTTCTTTTCTTTGAAGGAAAAGCCAGATGTGCAATAGTTTTTGTTTAGGATATCATTTGGTGCAGATGTGTTCCTGAGGGAAGTCAGAGATCCCATCGTGAAAATGGAGCAGAATGGCAGTGGAACTGTGGGACAGGAGCAAATAGTGGTTCTATTTTATAAGTTAAATAGCTTGTGCTTGATAAATATTTGTCTCTTTTTGGGCCATAAATGCTAAGTTTTTTGTCTTCACAACTGCATGGAGCTTTGCAGAATCATAGCATATAAAATCTAAAAGAAGCCCCGGAGACAGCATAGTGTCAACTTTACAATTTTCTCTTGATGATATAATTTTAATTTACTTTTTTATTTGATGACATAATTAAATGAAAATCATTTATCCAGCAAGCATTTAAGGAGAGCCTACCATGTTTCGGATATGGTGCCAAGAACTAAAACACACAAATGAAACAGCATGACTGTTGTTTTAAGACTTCCACGCCTAATGGGTGAGACTAGTTTCTACATATGTCAATGCAATGAACACAGTAAACACGGATTATGTTGAGAATGCTGGGAAAGGCTGAGCGAGTCACTGGTGGCTAATGTTTGAGCTACAAGAAAAAAGTGAGAAAAAGCAAACCAAACAAATGAAACTGGATCCACAGTAGATCAAGTGCATTCAGAGAAGGGCGGAGAAATGTTAGTGGAATTTGGGACCTTGTGTGACAAATGACCGCAGAGCCTTTCCCTAAGTCAGACAGCTTCTGGCCTGTTGTGACACAAGCATTTCCATCTCTACACTCAAGTGGATTTCAGTGTCATTTTCTTTCTTTCACTAAATCTATTTTATGCAACCTATTGCTACTGGTCTAGACATGGCATCCCTCACCCAGGGCGTGGAATGTCTGTCACAAGCTGCTGGACTTCTTAGGGCAGCCACCAGGTCTGCAGACCATGTGGAGTGGTTTTCTGATGTGTGTGAATCAGCCCGGATGACACTTGTACCTTATTTTGTTTCTGTTTCTAGCCTGCAGCAAAGTCAAAGAACCCACCCAGCATGAGAACCTGGAGTTACACTGGGCTGCGGAGAGTCTCTGGTACTTCTACGTGTGCTCATAGCTGAAAATGCCTTCTGAATAAAGTCATTGTTTCTCAAGCGCTAGAGGAGAATAACTACAAAAGAAAGAATTGGGGATATTCTTTCTTTAATGAAACAGTGAACAGGCAACATGTCCTACTCTTTTCTCTGGATTCTAAAATTAATCCACTGCATTTTTTTAAATCCAGCTTCCAGCTTTCCTTCAGAATTCATTAGCTGTGAGGTGCTGTGCTCTCCCATGCAGACCTGTATTTGATGTTCTTTCACAGAGTAGCTGAACAGGAGAGTGAAAACACGAGGAAAGACCCATTGCTGCTGGTCGTCCATGACATTTTCTTTCCCGGTAACACTGAGTATCCTGCCGTATTCTTTTCTATTAGTTAAAAGAACAATAATCAAAAAGATTGGGGGGGGGGTGTTTTTCTATTCTCTGCCTTTATAATTCAGTTATTTTGCATTCTATATTTTCCTTAGCATATTTTTCTACTCAATGACATTTTTTTTTGGCATTTCTGCTCTGACTACGCTGGAGCTCAGAAAATGACACTCCAGGGTATAGCGACTTGGCATCATCACCTTGAGTTAAAGGAGTCTGGAAACACTTCTGAAGGAAGATCCCTGACCCGCTCTTGCCCTCCCATTTCTCATCTCTTCTTCTCATACTGAAATCAATCATGGTAACCAGAATTCCTTTCCCCCAAGCCGTACCATAGAAACAGGAACTCTTCTCCATTATTGTGAGCTACAAAAACAAGAAAGATCACTCTTTCTCTGTCTTTTTTTCTTTTGAAGATTCTTATTTCTCAGACTCAAGAAGAAAGGAAGCCTTATAGAAAGGTGGGCCATGAGGAACTTGAACAGACAGGACATGTTGGGATTCCCCTTTTCTGCTGACTATTAGATCTTTTTGTCCAATCCAATTACACACAGCTGCCCATTCTTAATTAAGACTAATCATACACACAGATAATTAACCCTGGGTCTTTGAATCTTGATTCTTGTGTCACATAAAGCATTAATTAAATAAATATATTGTGCATTTCAGTAGTTAACCTTTTGTTCCAGGATTCTTGGTCATGACCTTATGATAGTTGAGAAAAATCCATTACACCTTCCAACCTCTACAACTCAGTGTACTTTTCATACTTACAAAGGACCCGTAAATCTGACCCTAGATGCCAAAAATGAATCCTTAAGAGGGGAAAAATATTACTGAGACTGAAATTATGAACCTGAAAAAATAGCATTTTTTACTCAGTATTTATAGATGGTAAGCCAGATGCTATGATAGAATTTTGAGGATATAAAGATAAATCAATGTGTGTTCACAAGGCAAGGAGTGAAGTTCAGAAGAACAGTAAGTAAGGAAGCAATGGATGTCGAGTGGCTAGTGTGAGGCTGCCAGGCAGAAGAAACGGGCAACGCTGAAGGCTGGGAAAGTACAGGAAACAGGCCACTGGCTTACGGGAACATCATTTATAAAGAAGGGAATGTCGAAGACTATGACATACAAGAACACATGCAGTATTGTGTATCAAAGAGGGAGAAAAATTTTAGCCAATGTCACTGAGACCTATTAAATACTCTTTCATTTAACAATGCCTCACAAAGGTTGATTGAATAACCGATTATGGTGATATTATTGTATCTAGAAACAAATTTAGGCCCAGGGTAGTAAGTCATTTTTCAAGGCTTTACAGCTACCTCGTCAATGATGATTGGGATTTTGAGCCCAAACGTCTAGACTGGGCTGAACCATTTGCACGTACGTCATGTACATTTGTGTTCCCTTAGTGGGCATCCTGTTTTGAAAGTAAGGCCCAGTCATGCTATGTTATATAACAACCCACCTTCTCTAGGACTTTGCAGAGACTTCTGTAATGTATATGGACGTGAGACAAAATCAAGACAGGAAAAGAAAAGTAGTTTAAAGGAAGACACGGGATGAGTTAAAGAGAGAAACCAAGGATGAAAGTTAAGCAACGATGAAAGGAAGGAAGAAAGTGATTAGAGTGCAGTGAGATAAAGATACAATTTAAAGACTGCCGAAAGGAATCAAGGTGGGAACAGAAGAGATTACAAGGTTTGTAAGGGCTGGCAAAAGCTTGAGGGTGAATCAAAGGGCTGCCACCAACTCAAAAGAATTTTGTATTATTTTAGAAAATCGAGTAACAGTCCATTAGCTACTAAGTCCAGGATTAAGGATAGAGCGTGAACACAGGACAGATTCTGGGAGCTTCACACATGTAAAGACTCTGCCCTAGCAACACACTGATGGCAGATGGGACTCAGAGATTATCTCCTACCATCCCATCACTTTACAGCTGAGCAAACTAAGGCCAGAAACACGATATTAAGCCAATGGCGACTGAGTCTTTGGCAAAGCAGGAATTTATTTGTAAACTTGCAACACTCAAATCAGTGCTCTTTATTATGAATGTGAATTGCCAAGCAGGGCATGGGTTTCCAAAACTGGTTAGATCAGCAATTGCTTCTACCCACAGCCAGTCATGGAACATGAGGTGTAGATCAAGGGGCTTGGATTGCAAAGGACAATGGGGAGGATGGAGAACTGACCTGGCAAAGTAAATTCTAGAAGAAATGAAATCAAATCATAGTACAATGGGAGATGAGATTGTTCCAATGGTGGTAAGGCGAAGGAACACAGAGGCAAGGAAAGAGGCTAGGACGCTGTCAGTATGACTCCTTAGTTTTATAAACAGAAGTATTCTTTTATATTTTCACTAATAAAGAAAAACGGATTGAAAGTTGAACATTTCTACAGGCGAGGTAGCATGGTACTCTGGGGAGGATATGGAGGTTGACCCTGATAATCTTAATTTGAAAGCTGATTCTGTCAAAGTTCTTTCAAGCAAACACAAATAAAACAAATTGATACAAAGACTTTACTTTAGGGAACACATTAATTAATTATTAAATGACAGAAATGGCTAAATTGGAACACTGACGAAATATAAAGCTGCAGGAAGCATCTACACCACCTAGGACTGGAAAGACAAAATGAAGAGGTTGAGGATTTTAATATCCTAGAAATTTAAAGGGTTTCAATTACATGAAAAGGTTTCTTGAAGATCCCCCTGAATCTGAGCATCCTGGAAACTTTTGGCTCAGACTGCAGAGGAAGGCAGCACCTAGGTAATTTTGAAACTGCTAAGAAGGTACAATCCTGCAGTCAGGGTGAGGAAGCTTTGCTTGGGGGTGCTATGGGAACTGACGGAAGTACACAGACAGCCAATCAGAAATGGAAAACGAGGGTCTGTGGAGTATCAGTCCTTAACTTTTAAAAGAAGCAGAGCAGAGAAGGGCGGATCTGGGACTGCTAGACTGTAGCTTAAAACCAAGAAGACCTCTCGTTAGCACTATAATCTTCTATTTGCCCAGATCTCCAGTCCTAGACATTAGTTAACTCTCCCTTGACTTTATTATATCCCTTTCCAGTTATGAATTTTCATTTCTTTCCTTTTGTGGCAAACCTCTTCAATATAGTCACCTAAATTCAGTCGTCCGTGTCTCATTTTCTCTTGAGATTTTTCCAAGAGGTTTTCATCCTTAACTCTTCATGAAAAGTGATTTTGCCGATTCCAGATCATGGCATCATTGACTTCCATGGTGGTAATTGTCATTTCACAGTGGTCATCTCACTACACTTCTTAGTAGTAGTCAATAGAGTTGGTTGCTTCTCATTCAAGGAATACTTTATTCATTCAATTGGCAGGATCTAATTTTTAAAATTTATCTATTTATTTACCTTTTTGTCCCTTTTCATTGCTTTTGCTCAGGTTTCTTTATTGTGTTTTCATAAGAAAGAAGAAATACGGGGTAAAACGGCACCTATCCAGTTCCCCCCAGTACTTTTGTAATAACACTAATCTATTAACGGGGTTAGGAACACTTTGATCTCGCTACCTGCCAAGGCTTCCCGTCTTACTGGGATTCACGCTCTTTTCACCTCTAGATTTTGGGGGTGTTTCAGGGAGCTGTCTTTGGGCCTCTCTTGCCCTGTGATCACATCTAATCTTAGAGAGATTGCTAAACAGATCTCTAGCCTGCCCTGCTTCCCTGCATACCACCTTATGTGCCCAATTCCTTGCTTGATATTTCAACTGAGATACGTAGCATAAAGTTTACATTTAACAAGTCTTCAAAGCAGACTCTTGAATCTTCCCTCAAAAAATTTCATGTATGTAAATTGTGCCCTTACACATCAGATGATCCAGTAATCTGATTTTTATCATTGAATTCTCTTCATCTTCCTTTTCCACCTCAGTCTCCATCAAGACTGTCACTAAATACTGCAGGTTCTGCATCGTGGTGTGGCCATAAGGCAGAGATGGCGGACTACATCTACCATGACCACCTTCTTCTTAGTAGTCACTGTTCTTATATAGAAGAATACTTCAGTCTCCTCCCAGCACATTTTCCTGCTTGCCCCATGGCCCTACTTAGTTCTTAATAGTCTATTTTAATTAAATAAACACACACACATGCACACATATGTGTGTATGCATGTGTCGATTGTATCATTATCAAAGCTATTTGTGTTCTTATAACAAAATATCTGTCTATTGGGTAAGCTGTAAGTGACAAAAAATTATTTCTTAGACTGTAAATCTAAGATTGAGGTGGTGACGTTGGGTGTCTAGTCAAGGCTCCTCTCTGTTTCTGAGATGGTTGTCCTGTTGTTGCATCCTGTGGAGGTGCAAACACTCTTCACTTGGCAGAAGGGACAGAATGGCTATTAGGGAGCATAGCCAGTTCCTTGCATCCCTTTTTTCTTTTCCCTTTCTTCCTTCCTTTTTTCTTCCTTCTTTCCTTCTTTCTTTCCATCCCTTCCTCCTTCCTTCTTCCTTCTCTCATTTCTTTCTTACTCTATCTATCTATCTATCTATCTATCTATCTATCTATCTTTCTTTCTTTCTTTCACTGGTGACAGAGTCTTGATATGTAGCTCAGGGTATAAATTTAAAATGGTGTTGTAAGCCCAGGCTGGCCTCATAGTTGAAATCCCCTACAAGTGCTAGTATAATACTAGTATAATAGATATATTACCATCATGCCTGATTCTCTAGTTCTTTTATGAGAATATTATCTCATTAATGAAGGGGGGACCTTCACAATAATCACCTCCCAAAGACCTTATGCTATTGCACTGGGAGTAAGCTTCTAAAAAAGAATTTTCTTGGACTCATGCAGTCCTACACCTGGCATAAGAAGTCCTAGGTGGTAGGGTTTTGGGTCGTCTTGCTGACCTCATCTTTGATGATTCTCCATCTGGTTCGTTCTTCTCCAATCACAGGCCCTCTTGCTGTTGGTCACATAAGCCCAAGCTGGCTGATTCAAGGGATTTCCATTGGCAATCCTTCTTTCCTCCTCCAGATGTCAGAATGGGGTGTATACTGTTTCTTAGGATTCTGCTGTGATACATCAGCTGTTTTCAAAGAGGCATTTAACGACCCCTGAATCTGCTATAATAAAATCCCACCATTTCCCATTCACCTTCCCTATCTTCTTCTTAATTATCATTTTTAAAGTCTCATTACAATTATATTTGCATAGATAGATAGATAGACAGATAGAGAGATAGATAGATTTAGTGTTTATCCTTTTTTCCAGAATGCACGTTCCATGAGGGCACAGGCTTTGTCTTAGTTCATTCCTGAGTACCTGAAGAGATTACAGTATTCAATACACATTATCCTCAATTAACATTAGCTAGCTGAGGTTTCTGTAACTGTGGAACGAGAATATAAGCCTAACTTCTTTTTAGGGTAACTGAAAATGTAGTTAAAGTGCTTTCTGCTTAATAATGACTTAAATTTCTTTGGAGGGAATTCTTCTGAGATTCCTACTCTACTATTGTCTTGTTCTATTTATCCAAAGCTGATCTCTTGCCAGACATTAAGGGCCATTAAGAGGAAGATGCTCTATGTCATCCTGAATCCCAGCTATTCAGTCTTATCTGTTTTCCATTCCTGTAAGCCATTTTTGTGATTTAAATTTTACCTGTGGGATAGTTTTAGAAAGACATTCTTTCAAACACTTGTTGCTCTGTTATCTGCAGAGGCCAGAAGTTTGACCCGAGCAAAAAACCTCGTGGAGCTAAAAACAGATAAATACACTCTCATAGTTTTCTTTTCAAGCCAAACCAAGCTCTTAGGTTGGTAGAAGTAGAAGTGTTGTGTCCATAGAAAATTTCAGAGCTATTCAGACTGTTATCGTGAGGAGAATATTAGCTCCAGCTGTGGCTTTTCAATGGCTCCTTTTAGGGCTGATTTGGGGATGAGGGAAGTGAAGAAAAATCCGACCTGTTTGTTCGGAGAGAAAGTGTTGACAATGACACCTGTACTTATTTCCCTTTAGTTCCTCCTAGTTTTTTAAGATGTCAGCACACCACAGGCTGGAAAGAACTTCAGGTAGCCATTTTGATTTCACAAGTAATTATTGCTAAAGGTAAATCCTAAAGTTGAATCTCTAGCACAGAAAGCCAGATTTTATTACGGCAGCTTTGAAACCAGTTTTAATCCACAAGAGTTACGTTGAATTGAGCTCTATACCGATGGGTAAAACATCCATTTACTCTGGAGCTAGAGCTACTTAAAAATCCTTTCAGGTTATGAGAGGTTGGAGACTACTTCCTTTGATAAAAAAAGAAAGAAAACTTATAAAAGTCTTAACTATTGGGGCAATCTCACTTATCTACCCACTTAGTCCTCCTTTTAAGGTCTCTTTTTGATCTCCTCTTCCTGTGTCCTTGAATCGGTACTCAAATATTTGTCCCAAATATTGAAAAGTGTATCTTGATGCTCATCTATAAGATAATCTAAGAAGTGAGGCTTGATGTGCCAATAAAGATGCTTGTTAGACTGACTTTGCCGTCTGATCCTTTCTGCTCCCATTAAGTAAGTTTCCAAACGGCACTCGACATGTCATGTTCCCAAACTTCCAGAAAAACTGGGCCATAATTTTTGGGGAATATGAGGACATCTGTGAATGTTACTGGTTTCCTGACTATGACACGTTCAAGTCTGGAAATGAGACAGTGGAACAGAGTAAGAAAATGCATGTAGTTCTCAGTATGGCTTTAGATATATATGCCTTAAAGCAGGGCTAACTTCTGGCTTGAAAACATAGACAGCACAGTGCCAAACAATTCCTAAAAATCTGTAACGAACAACAGCTTTTCGGTTCACCACATTAATAATATGCTCCTTGGTAGAGTTTGCCCATTATTTCCACCCCTGCTAACCTGAAGAAAAACACAATGGTTCTTTAGAGAGTAGTTCAATATCTATTGACAGACAACAGAAAAAGAGTGGGGTAAGTTTCCTTACCTTATCTCCATCTTATTGCTTTCAAGGACAAACAGAATTCTCTTTCTTTTAATGTAGTGCCTGTTCAAAGCTTCCCACATCAGACCAAACATACTCTATGTCAATTCTTGGTTTTGGAGCTGTGACATGATTAAGAGGCATTTGCAAGTAAACCGTTGCTTATAATAACGTCAGCACTGAGTTTGGAAATGATTTACAATGTTTGCAAATTAGAGGGAATGCAGCGATTCCTAGAGTGTCACCCCTAACATTTACATTCCTGAGTAGACAGAAAGAGAGAAATGAAACCGAGAGTGGCCATTCTGTGAAACAGAACATTGCAAAGCACTCTTTTGCTATATCATAGTTTATTTTCTAGGATCCAGTTTAGTTTCTAAAATTTTCCACTTTTGCAGAAATGTTGTATGTCAAGAAGACTGAAGTCTCTGAGATCTCACTCTACTCCCAAGCTTCTGAGTTGATTTGACTGCTTCATGAAGGCTAACAAAAAGAACGAACACTTCTGGGCTAAAGAAAAGTTTATGGCATACAGCAATAGCAGATCCGTACTTGATAACAGTCACCGTCCTCTTTCTCCTAGCCTTTCAGGCTGTCAATGCATGGAGCCAGGAAAGAAATATGAATAGCCACTTTGATTTCACAAATAATCATCACCAAATGTGAATCACAAAGTTTGAATCTCTTGCCCAGAAAACCATACCTGATCCCAGTAAGTTGTCTTTGGTTGTTCTGCAGTACAAGGGCAGAACTGAGTAGGTGCTACAGAGGTAGCTTCATGGCCTAAAGTATTTAGCCCTTTTATCATGGCAAAATGTGTTGTCTTCAATTCATTGTTTTCAGTTAGATGGATTTGGATTTGGAATAGTGTGCAAAGGTTACATAGCAGAAACAAACAATGGTCCAGGAAAGCCTATTCTCTGGGTTTAGTTGCCTTCATATCACTGGGACCCAATACCTGACACCAACAATTTAAAGAAGGAAAGATTTATTTTAATTCTCTACTTAGAGGTCTCAGTCAGTCCATGCATGGTTAGTTGGCCCCAGTGGCAAACATGGGGGAGAAAAGCAGCTCATGTTCTAGCAGAAAAGTAGAAGAGACAGTGGCTGAGCCAGGGTCAACAACATGTCCCTGCAGGCCACAGCCCCAGTTACCCGTCCCTTGGACCCATCTCTACCTAACAGAATGTGAAATTGTCAATGAATTAATCCACTTGGTTCAATTAATTGTCATAATCCAATCAGCCTCCAAACATATCAAGCTTTGAGGGGATATTCCAGATTTAATCCATAATCCTGTCCTTTTGAGAACACACAGATAGGCCATACTTTCTAGATTTCTTCGCTGTTAAGTGTAGACATGTGATCGAGATTTCTCCAATAAAATACAAGCTGAAGTGATAGCTGACACTTTTTCAGTACCCTGAAGAGCTCTCTACACACTGCCCCTTTTATGTGTCTTTGGCTTCCTGGTATTCTAACATTCAGCATGACCTTAGAAGCCACATATTAAAAATGATAGAGCCTGGGTCCCCCAGATTCACTGTCATCTCAAGCATTCATCTGAACTTTTTTTTTTTTTTTGACTGTTAGGCTGTTAAATATTGAGATGCACTTGTTACTTCAACTTTTTCTGACATAAATTGGGAGAAAACACGCAGCCAAAATCTCATCTGTATGCATATATGAAATGTCATTTTCAAACATTTCCATCTGATCGTATGATGCGGACGTTGTTCCTTACTGTCGTTGTTGCTGTTATTACTCAGTATTATCAGCCAACCTTCCTATGTGAAGGAAAAAAATCTCAGAAAGATAGAATGCAAACAATGAGGCCGATATTTCCTTTGTGTTCTCATTGGCTGCTAGCCTGGGCCTGTGGCCATGACTTGACCAATCAGAGACCCCCGGCACTTTGAATCTTGAACAAGTGGCGCAAAGGGATTAAGGTTGTCAGAGGTTTTCATGGCACTAATGGTATCAGGAATCTTGGGTTGTGGCAGTGAATGTCCTGTGGTGGCAAGTCATTTTACACCAAGAGTGGCTGAGTCCATGTTTCTGGAGTGTTCATGTCCAAGCATTGCACATTTCTTGTTCTTTCCCTTTCAGACTCTTGAAGTTTATGTTGTTTAGCCTCATGCTTCAGAATTCCCTTCTCTGTACATAATGGGTTGGATTTGGTAAGAGAGGAATTTGGTCAGGACTATGGTCCTGGAAGGCAGAAGGAAAGCAGCAGCCATTATTCTTTGAGCCTTTGTGATAAGGATCAGTGACAGACTAATTTAAGGGTGCCACAAGTTTCTGAAAGTCCACCTGCCTTCCATCTCTAGCTCTTTTTCTGAATCATGACTCTGTGAGTAATGGCAGCCCTAGGGTCATCACCAGTCACACACAGGTGACTCCTTTCAGCAGGCACTTGACAGAAGCCAAGCTTTCTTCCATAACACCCCAAGCCTCTTTCCCCCAGATGACCCTTTCTAACCCTACTGCTTTCTAGATGCTCACTTCCCTTGCAGCTTCTAGGGTCATATTGGTTTTAGTTTTTGGAATAAATTTCTCATTATGGAGAACACAGTGTTTCTGCTCTGACCTCTTTCCATTTACTTATACAAAGTCTACACTAATTCCCGTGGCAGTGGGGGCCTTCTGTGACCAGATCTTGGCTAGCCAGCTTTATCTGTTGTGGATCTATTCTTCTAATTGACCTTTACTCTAGAATGTCCCTCCATATGTTAAGCAAATTCATACCTCTCTACTTTATGTTGATTTTATTTTTCCTCTTGATATATATTTCTCTTTCCCTTTGGTACAGTGAACCTATGTTAATCTCTGAAGCATAGGTCCACATCTTATCTGCTGCAAGTGTCTGGCTGTCACCACAGACTATGGTAAGCTCTCCTCCTCAGTGCACTCATGGCCCTCTCTGTGTATCACCCCTGTCCCTTGTATAATGTGGTCATTCCTTCTGTGTTTCTTCCATGGACTATAATTTTCTTGCAGTCAGGGATGATGTCACATTTATTTTTATTTTTTATCTCTAGTATGAAGTCAGATGCTAGCATAGAATAAGCTTTGAAAACATTTATTAAAGTAAGCAGAACCGATCATTCAAAATGAATTTGCATCCCCTCAACTTGGTAAGTTACATCCTAATGTCCTAAGAAAAGTAACAGAATACATCGCTGAACTCATCAATAAAAAGCTACAATGATATTATATACAATGAGAACAAATAAATTGAGGCAGACGCAGACATAGTTTTTAAGAGTGATGAAGTACATGTTTCCAAATTATAGATGAATGAGAATTATAAGAAGTTTTCAGATCAGATTGTTAATGTATTAGACTTTATACACCTAGCAGATAAAGAAGCTGCAATTATTATAATCAGCACAAGGTCCCAAGAAAACATTAGTTGGTAAATAGTCATTTAGCAATAGTCTCTAATCTTTTTGACACCAGGGACTGGGGTAGTTGAAAAGCATTCTCTCAAGGATGAGGGTGTATGTGTGTGTTGGGGGTGGTGCATTTTTTATGCAGTAGGTTGGTTGTAGGAGGATGGCTTTGAAAAGATGAGCAGCACTAGGGGAGGAGCAGAGCCCGAAGCTCTCAACTCTGTTAGATCAGCAGTGGCGCCAGATCCCAAAGGCGGTGCCTCACTGGATGTTCCTCTCTTGCTCACCACTCATTGGTCCAGTAGGCAGACCTTCCAAAACCACCGACTGCTGCCAGTCTACAGCCTTGCCGGATCATAAATCAGGATCCCTGATTTATGAACCCTATTTGATGGCCAGATACTGAAATAGACACTGAGCATGCAGAGGCAACTGACTCAATCCTTGCAATGTTTTGAGATCTAACAGGATGTCCACATTCATTAGAGCCTAAATAAGAAGCTGTAATTGATGCAGGTGTGACTTACACAAAGCTTTAACTTAGGCCTAGTGATTAATAGGTCAGTATTTATCTGAAGATGTTTAGTTGCACGTCCCTATGTACAGGCTGAAAATTGAGCCTGAGACTCTGTGCATGCTAGCTAGGCACGTGCTCTGAGCGGCATTGCCATCCTCCTAAAAAAAAGAAAAGTTAAGACAGGGTCCTACCAAGTTCCCAGGCTGCTCTTGAACATATAATCCTCCTGCCTCATCATCCCTGTGGCTGAGACTGCAGGTGTGTGCTACTGTGCCAAGCTTCCTGGTTTTATCTTTCCCCCTCTTTTTGTCAGTGGTATACATCATGATAATGTACAGATGGCTATTGTGTTGGTGGTTGAATTAGGTCGGGAGGAATGATAAATATGGCAAATGAAATTTACAAGTATCTTTTATTGTTGTCATAAGAAACACAATTCAATAAGAAGGATGCATATTTCTGTAGACTCAAGTGATGCTCAAAGTCAATGTTCTAGACAGAAGGCAGAACAAGAACAGACTCCAAATTAACTCAGGAATGAACTTTCTAATGATCAGTGCCTAGAACGGAATCAGGTGACCCTAGAAGATGACATGCTGCCCTTACTGAAGTTTTCAAGAAGCTGGGCAGCTAATACACAGGGCTGATGGAGAAAAGACGCCATATGCCCCAGTCCAGGATGACCTTTGTCCATAAATATAGGCTGGAAGAGGGAACCAGCCAACCTGTGCGTTGTTCCATGACTCATGCGTAAGTGTAACCAGGTTTACAACGACCTAAGAACTACTCAGCTCTGGGACCAGAAGGAAAACTGAATTTTCAACAGGATAAGTTTGCACTCAGAGTACTAGAAAAGTAGGACTACTAAATGGCAGGAGAAAATATTTCTTAGTGCATTTGATATAAAATCAAGACATTTGAAATCAATCCCCATGGGAAATATCAGAACTTCCCTCGTTACGTTTTGCATAATGTTTTCGACTGAGTGACGCAGAGGCACACACCACGATCCTTTCTTAGTTCACTGGACTCTAAAGGGATTTATCTGGCTTTGAATGAGAAATGCCCAGCTCTGGCTCACATCCTTGGGTCGTTGTGTGATTTGGACTCCAGGTTTCTTTGCTTTCAAAATAGGAGTATGACCAGTTATTCATTTGGACTCCATGGTAATTTTTGCTGTCTGTTTTCTTTGTCTTTCTGTATCACCCTGCAGAGGAGCAGGTCACGCCCTCCCACACTTTCTTCTCTATGACTAGCAGCCGCTTGTAGGCCTGGGCCAAATGCTTCCTGCCTCTCACGGGAAGGGGCAGGGCTCTGCCAAACCTCGAGGCCACACTAGACATTTTAGCTCATATTAAAAAATAAATCTGGAGCTGTTTAACATTCCCCAAGCTGGTTGTGTAAGTGTGTGTGTATATGTGTGTGTGTGCATTTATGTGTGTGTGCAAAACATGCAAAACTTGAAAGCAGAGAATTTCAGCTTGCCCAGAACCTGCCACTTCCATCCAGCTGCTGGCCTCGTGCCTCAAAACAAGCTGCATCCCATATTAATAGCTCCGTGAAATAGGCCCTGTTATTTTACCCAGGCAATAAGATTCCCAACAGCTGTGGGAAGCATCTTTTAACCCAACAACAAAGAGGATTCTTCATCTGGTTGGGGTCTGGGGTTGGGAGTTATTTTCTTTTTAGAAAATCAATGGTGTTTAATTACTAGGGAGAAAGGATTCTATCAAGATTCTACATCGGAGTCAAGCATTTTTAGGCTGCATGTCGTCTCTCCACTGTGATGCTCCTGAGTCAGGGAAATCGTGGATTTACTCAAATCATGACTGGAAGGATGGGTGGCAGGACCGCAACGCACAGCATTTCCACTTCCAGGATGTCTTCTTAGGTAAACAAGTGATATTTTAGGCAGCATTGTTGTTACCAGGCTTCCCGGTTTGAACGACTGATTAGAAGATGTGGGTGGCGAAGGGAGACGTGGAGGCTCTGTTGCTCTGCTGTCGCTTTTGTGATGTTGGAAAAGACAATCAGTGGGGGCCCCTGTTTATCAGCTTGTCCAAGACAGACCACAGAATTTATTTTGTCAAAGAGCCTTATATTTCGGCAGCCACCATTTCAAAGAAGAGCATTTATTACTGGGACTTTTACACAATGTCTGATAGCTAAGTGATGGTGGTGGATTTTTTTTTCCCCATATCCACATTTCTTACCCCGCCTACATTTTGGAAGACTGAGCTGAGTGAAATGTTTGTGCTTTCTGACTGACCGTCTAAACTACTACAGAGCATCAGGACTTTCTGACCAAGACCAGAGGCTGACAGGGTGCTACTTGAAAAATTGAAATATATTTGAATGAATATATTTAGAAGCTCATTGGAGACTTTAGTTGTATTTCTTTGAGAATTTTGATTCAGTTAAAAAATAAAACTTCCAAAACTTCACCTGGCTCCTATTCTATCAAAACAGACTTCTTCCTCTAAAATATTGCAGAACTTAACAATTACTTCTTCCTTTTTAAGTTGTTAAGCATCTGAGTAGAAAAATTCACTGGGAATACCACGTAACTTGCTTATGATTTGAGGACTCAAACCCAGCAAAATGGGCTTATGTACTTTTACTCTAATTTAATTATGTGTTAATTTCTTCACATCAAAATAACATCTCAGCAAATCCGAAATGTTATCATCAGGAGCTTGTTATTTGAAATCACATGTGATATTTCAATAGTTATGCAAATTAATAAAGTAAGACAATCTTATTCAGAAGCAATTCACTTGATAAGTGAAAGACAAAACAGGAAACCACAGTTAAACTCAATTTTCATTTTTACAAGCTGAGTCTTATCATATTACTGAACTGAAATATAGACTTTCATAGTGAAATGTTTTATTTATAACAACTCTGATTATTATAAAGATCAAACATTAAAGGATATATTCTTTGCTTTTTCTTTACGCAGCTTGAGAGTAGGTTCTTCTCAAATGGTTACCAAATCATTTTAGAAATGTTCATCAATATAAAGTGTCATTCAGTGTCATGGAATCCTCTGTTTCCATTGCCTCGATCGGAAGCCAAACAAGAAAACAGATGTAAGGTTGCAGCTTATCCACTTTCCAGTAAAAAAAAATATCTTTTCTCCTAATTCTAAATAATTTTGCTTGCTGCTATCATTATTCTTTCAAATTGTCTTCCTTGTTAATTAGCTTTTTTCTTTGACTACGAGAGGCAGTAATCAAAACTGTATCACATAAAACACAGAGCAGGTTCCTCATGTTTAGCATAACTCGTCTCCTCTCACCTATTGGAGGCTTCCTCCCACGCCTCCTTCCTTCCTCTGTCAGCCCTCCACAGTGTCTCCTCTGTCCTTCAGCCTATTATTGCTGGTTTCTGGGAAAGAACTTGACATCCCTTGTTTGCTGGTATGGTTCCACGTCCGTGATTGCAGGGGTATCTGCCTCACCTGTGCTAGGATTTGTACAATTGGAAGGCATCCTCGGATCTGGACCTCCTTGCTTTTCTAAGGTGAAAGACAGAAAGTTCACTCTTTTTTCATTATTCTTAATGAGCTCTGAGTCCCCCCCCCCCCCTTTTTTTTTTTTAAAGACGGAAAGATCCTTTCTTCTGGTGAGCTAAAGTCTGCTTCACTCTACTTTATAAATCATTGACCTAAATTTGCCCTCTGGGGCAGTACAGAACAGCTCTACCTTTTCCACTTGACAGCTTCTCAAATATTTGAAGAAAAACCATGTCTTTCTTTCTCCTTCTTTTAGTCAAGCTAATCATTTCCAGTTCTTTCGTTTGTTCCTTATTTGACATGGTTTCCAGACCCTGCCACGCCTATCCATGCTCACCGCCCATCTTGATTTCCAACAGCGAACATGTTGGAATTTCCCGAAGCTCTAAAATATGGCATCCAAGACCGAACATGACAGTTCATGGTTATTTAATTGATTTAGGGATGCTACATGGGCTGCAACTTCATATCCATACTTCTTTTAGAGAAGTCCATTGGACGTCCCGGCCTTCTTTGACTTAATGAATTTAAGATCCACTATTCATGAAACATGGCACAGGAGACATAATAACAGGCGAGCTTCAGTCCCTTTAAGGACACAGACTAGTCATCTAGTCACGTAAACAAATGTGGTAGTGTGAACACAGGACAGCAATGCATAAGATGCGGGAGTGTACAGGCAGGACTATGAGCTCCGTGTGAACTTCAGGGGGAGCAGCAGAGCCAGCATTTGATTGCTACCGAGCCACGTCTTTCTCATTGATAGTAGATTTTCACACTCTCACCTACTACATTTTCAAACAGAGCATTTTCTCTGTAGCTGTGGAATGACAGGCTCAATCTATTGTTAAAGGAACTTCAGGGCTGCCTCTGCAGTGACTTTGAAATTCCAACCGTAGCATCTTTGTGGCATGACCAGCACTGCCAATATGTCTGGAATCCCAAAGACAGCAGGTACAGATGTGATAGTAGTGTCATTCTGCTGCTTAAAAAGTAGAGAACTTACACCTGTAATAGTCTTTGAGCAAGGATCCAGCAATGTGCAATGAGGGTTATGTGTCTTTAAAAACAATAGCCAATAATTTAAATCCACTAATTCAACCATGTCTTTCTCGATAACACATTTAGAAATTACTTTGGAAAAAAAACCATACACATGAGCTTCAGAACAAAGTTCTTTGTCACCAAATTTTAGCTTCATTTCTTACCTGGTGAATTGGGTGCCTTTGACTTTTCTTTTATCTAAAATGGAAAGCAGAGGCTGACATATAACCCTATCCCTCTTTGGCAGATTGTTCAGAGAGAGCTCAAATCAGTTTTATGCATATCCTACCAGATCACTTCTAATGATTCATGGCTTTTTTATCTTCCCTATCAAACCTCCAGCTTCTCCCACTAGTCCGTTTGGCCCTCTATCTGTGTTACACCTTGTCACTGAGGGCCAGGGTGAGCCCGTCAAGGGAGAGTTAATGGGACCTGGGATGAAGAGACCTTAGGCATGAGAAGAAGATGAGGGGAGAGAAAGAGGCCTTAAGATTTGTTTAAGGACAGATACTCTGTTTAAAAACATCTCTCAGGATGGCAGCCCAATCTCTTTCCCAGGTAGCAGGAAAAAATGTTGCTTATTCTGTCCAACAAGGCACAGTTTATAGGAGACACTGTGGGAGATGACCTTGGTTGGCTGGCTTTCACCTGTGTGTTTTACTCTCCTTTTGCCCACAATAATATTGATATAATGTAGCTAACCATAGGTGTCAACCAGAAAAATAAACAAAAACACTCAAAGAAATGCTTCACTTGCATCCTATTCATTTCTGTGATCATAGGCATTGATCTCTCCTTACATAAAGTTGAAATACAACTTCATCCTCTGCTATTAGCTTCTGAGAGATGGTAGTTTTATAGCTCCTAAGTTTTAATTTACAGCTTCAGAGGTGACCTTATGCTACCATGTTCTTTTTATGATAATGCCTTAAGTTCACACAATGCTTGACAGTTTAATAAAATCTCAATACAATTATCCCATTTTTGAGTTAAGTAGACTATTAGCTGTATTCTACAGAAGAGGATGTCGAGGTACTGAGGCTCTGATAAGATCTTCAAGGTCATGGGCATTAAGGGATGGAGGTCATATAATCTAGTCTTTGAATTCTGACTCAGAACTTTCTCTCCTGGGCAGCACTGTCTCTGGATGTTGCAGGGATTAAAGTTTATCATTGTCTAGTGAGCATTACAGTCTCACAAGCTCAACAGGCATTAGAAGGCATGACATTCCCTTTTCTCAGTCAAATAATAGTCCAGGCTTCAAAAAAAAAAATCATGGTTGTGGGATTGAACCCAGGAGAATTCAACCATTGTTCTATATCCTCACATTATTTTATGTATTTTTTGAGATAGTTTCTCACTGAATTGCTCAGGCATGATTCAAACTTGCAATCTTACTACTGCTGCCTCTTAGTAGCTGGAATTACAAGCAGGTGAAACCATGCCATGCCCAATCCAAAGCTTTGGTTGTGTCCCACACACAGCACATCTCCTAGCATGGAGGGGAGTGCTTCTTGATGTGTTGCCTATTTTGGCTAAAAGAAATATAAATTAATAAATAATCAGGTGACTAAGGCTATTTGAGTTAGGCTTGGTATCCTCAATTCTGTCCCACTGGTCCTCTGTCTGTTCTTATATTAGTACTCTGTAGATTTAGTCACTGTTGCTTTGTAGTGTTTTTTGAAGCTTGGAATTGTGATTTCTCTGGCTTTGCCCTTGTTACTTTGAGTCGCTTTACAGATTCTGTGTCTTTTCTGGTTCCACATAAAATTTGGAGTTGTTTTTTTCTAGTGCTCTAGAGAATGTAGTTGGTATTTTAATTGGTGTTGCATTGAATCTGTATGGTAGCTTTGGAAGTATGGTGATCTTGACAATATTAGTTCTTTCTATCAGAGAAGTTCAAATAAAAAAATTGTGGTTTTTATCTCACCCCAATGAGAAAGGTCCATTAAGAACCCAAAAATAACAATTAATAGCAAAGGTATGGAAAAAAAGGAACTCTACTCCACTTCTGGTGGGAACATAATCTGGTATAACCATTGTGAGAAAACTGAGAATAGAAATTTCATTTGAATCAGTTACTACTCTACTGGGTATGCCCCATCACCGCCCCCTCCCCCCCAAATAAAGTCAATATACCAAAAAGACACATGCATATTCATGTTTATAGCAGCACAATTCATAATAATCAAATCCTGGAAACAACCTACCAGTGCATCAATCAAGGAATAGTTAAAGAAGACGTGATGCCTAATGGAATATTATGCAACTATAAAGAAAGACACATAGGAACCATTTGAATAAAAATGGGATCACCTTGAGTGAATAATGCTTAGTGAAATGAACCAGACACAAAAGACTGACTGTAGGTGGGTGTCCCTCTTAGGAAATGCATAAAAACAATGACATAAAAAGGCCCCACCATGAGTGAAGGAGGGGCAGTGGTCAACTGGGGAAGGTGTGAGCCTCTGAAAAAGGGGTGCCTAGATTCCCCACATCCCATATCTCTAATATATTATAGAATTTGAAACTCACATACATACAATGAAAAAATAATAATAGTAAAATAATAACTGACATTGTCGACATGACTCCAGGACAAGCATGGGCTGACAAAGTAGGTCATCTCACTAGTCTTCTGTTCTTCAATCTTCTTTTCTCGATCTTTATTGAAACACTTCCACTCAGTTCCTACCAGAAGCCTCTGGGTCGCTTACACTTTGAGTGAGCCACTCACCAGAAGATCGCACCCCACCCCTACATGTTCCCATTATCTCTTCCAACTGCCGCATCGGATAAGGCCTTCTATAGTTCATTGTCCAGGGAACTGACCTCCTTGCACTTATGCATGACACAGTGGATAGAAAGGTCCTGAGTTCAGTGTGATGCCTTACTGTCACCAGTGTGAAATACTGACTAGTTTTTGAACAAGGGCCCTCCGTTTTCATTTTGTCCTAGGTCCCAGAAATTACGTACGTGCTCTTGGTTCGCCAACTGATAATAATGCAAACATTTGCATGTAGGTTCCTTTCATGTATTTTGAATGTCTTGATCTTTATCTTGGAGATCAGTTTTAGATTTTTACTAATTTTTACCTGTGGATCAAAAATTTTTCTAAAATACAGGAACTTTAAGCCATATTCTTCAATCTCTCTCTTTCCTCTCCCTCTCCCTCCCTCCCCCGCCTCTCTTTTCATTTACTTTATTTTTTACAAGGCGTTGCTACCCTCAAACTTAAGATTCTTCTGCCTCATCCTCCAGAGTAGTGAGATTGTAAGATTGCAGGAGAGAGCCATCACTACCAGAAATTCTATCTTTTCTCTTACAAGAAAAATGAATGATGTAATTATCTTAAGGAAAGTTCATAAAATAGGACTCAGGTTCTTGTTTTATAATAAAATACTCTATAAACAAGAAGAGAGAGAGAGAGAGAGAGAGAGAGAGAGAGAGAGAGAGAACACAGACAGAGAGACAGAGATCTATTATCTGTAGATAGCTATAAGTGATTTGCAGACAGATCCCTGAGGTTGGGGGCTGAAAAGCTCAGCAAATTGGGAAGAATAGAGCATATTCTTATTTGATGAGCCTGCCAAAGTCCATTTATCAATGTGAAGAATGGAAGACATTTTCTATGGCTCTGAATTTGGAATCCTGGGGCGAGATAGGGAAGGAAGGCCAACAGTGGGAATTCTAAAAGTTGAGAAATGCCAACCTCTATCACTTGGCTATATTTTCTTTTTCAGTTTTCATTTCTTCAACATTTCCTTGTATTGTTTTATTTCCTCTCTATTTTCCAACTCCTCTGCCATTCCTCTTGGTTTCCCTTTTCTAGGTGAGTTTTTTCCTCCCTTTCCTCTACTTTATTCATATTATTTGGACTATTGCCTGTAAAGGTATGTCCTTGAGTCTTAATCTTAAAAACAATTGAAATTTTTATATACCTCCATACTTTTTTTTAAAGTGGGGTTGAATATCCTAATTCAATTTCCTTGAATTACCAGTAGAAGGAAACACTTGAAAAGTTGATTTATTGAAGTGTTTGTGATTTTTGTTTCCTCTGTAGATAATTTTTAAAGAACAAATTTATTAATAGAATAATCTTCTTCAATCCTTAATACTTTATTCTGTTTCTTAGCAGTCTCTGATTAATTGCAAAGTCCTCCATCCCAACAATGGTACTATTTTAAAGTGTTTTGTCGTGAGAGGGAATTGCAGAGGGGATTTCCAAGCCCTCAACTTAGTGTCTTATTGTTTGAGTTCTATATCTATCTTTTGATTTGGAATTTAATTCCTTCCTGTCTTTGTTAGGACACAGAACCTAAGAGTGGAATTGAAAAGTCGTATTCATTTCCTCCCTCAAGATGTTCATAGGTGCAGGGGAGAGCTATCCCAGGAATGGGGACAGAGCCTCTGAACCAAGGTCTCTCTGGCTTCTTCTATCGTCTCTGTCCACCCTGAAGCACAGGAAGGGCTTTCCTTAAAATTATCTGATTTATCTGAAGGCCAGATGATCTTCCAAATCACTAACTCTCAGGAAGGAAGACTAGAGTTGATGGTTACATTTAATGCAGTACATGGAGCCCAGGAAAACTTTTGTCTATCCTAATGTCTATCCTTCCAGCCCATTCATTTCTCATAAAATCATTTATTCTCCCTCTAAATTGCCATGTTATTTTATTCTTTATGAAGAAGACATAGGTTTCTAAATCTGGTTGGGTTGTAGAGTGTTCAGCTTTTCGTTTTTACGATAGTCCTCTGTACATGATAAATTTGTATGCCTGCTCTCTGGTTAATCTACTGGTGGTCAGTTTATTTTAGCAGCTTCAAATGTCACATTCTTAGAAGATGTAAGGGAAATTTTCTTTGTTACAATGTAGGCAGGACTTTGACCAATTTTCAAAACTATAAAAATTAAAACAAGGCAAAAAACCCCCTCCACCTTGATTTCTGATAGAAATAGACTTTCCTATGGCTAGAAATGTGTAAGTATTAGTAACACTTAATCATTGGGAAAGAAATGTGGAAAAGTAGAGTTGATTAGCTCTCCCTCTGGTTCAGCACAAAAAATTAATAACCTATGACAATTTACCCAATGTCTCTATTCCTTATCTTACATATAAAATATTTATAAGAACAGTATATCTCTCTTGCATAGAGTTCTTGTGAGGATTCAGAGTTTGCATACATACAAAATATGAAATTTTACCTTGCAAATATGTTAATCAAAATATTAATAGAAAAAAATTGCTTAGTGTGGTAACAGCATGAGAAGTTAAGACAGAAATATCACAAACCTGAGGCCAGCCTGGGCACCTACACAGGACAATGTCTCAAAATAAGAACTAAAAAAGATTGGGAAGATAGCTTAGTATTAGAACCTTGGGTTCATTTCCTAATACTATACATGTGCACATGCATGTGCACCACACACACACATGCACACACGTGCACACACACACGTTTTTAAGCTTATCGCAGTGGAAATGTAGTAAATACTAACATTACCGTTACCTTGGCAGTTTCAAAGAGCTGTTCATACTTAAAAGCATTTTCTCCCTGAACGATCAAAGCAAATACAGATTTTTTCCTCTTGCATTTCTTAAAACACAGTGTCAAATAGGCAAATTAGAAGACGATTTCTTAATCAGTGGCATTGCTTTCACTTTCTCAGTATATCATTGCTCATTTGTATTGAGGCTTGACAGGAAATGCTAAAAAAAAAAAAAGTCAGCTACCAGTGTCGGTCAGAGAAAGACTTGTGGAGCCAGCAATAACAGGCCTGAGTTATTTGGAATGGTGAATAGGGCCTTATAAAGGTGACATTTTTCATTGTCCGAAACAAGACGGAAAAAACAAGGATTATTCTGCTGCTTTGAAGCTGTGTGACCTTGAGCAAGTCACTCAGTTGCTCTGAACTTCAGTTACTAGTCTCCGGATGGGAAATAACATTAAAAAAAATAAAAACAACTCGTTCCACTTTTTTTTCACAGGTTATGTTGAACTTTATATGCACTGACACATATAAAAGTAGTATATAATTTGGTATTCAAGTGCTGGTGATAATTTCCCTCTTTGATCAAAACTCAACCTGTGTATAAATGGTATGGTTATGTTTACCCTTTCTTTATAAAAATGTGTACTATGTGAAGGGCTTTTGAGAAATCCATGGATGAGGTGCCTCTCCCTACTTATCCTGCTTTAGTGGTGCTGGGGTTTTCTCAGTCACTGGCAATTACAATTCAGAAGAAAGAATAAAGGACACATTTGCGAATCAGAGGCAGACTTGTTACATGGCTACAGCTTTTGCCTACATATTTTTCTCTAAATCCCCCTTTTGAAGCATAATATATTAATTAAGTTAGAAAGATTGTGCACAAGTCCATTATGATATCATTGCTTTGGCTTCTCTAGTTTTACCTTTTCCAGATTCACTAAGAAATGTTGTCACTTTTACTGTATAATTACGATTCTGCAGGTGAATTTAAAAATACTTTATCATCTTCTTGTTTTGTGTGAAGTCTTCTCCAGTTTGTTTTCTAGCATTTGTTCTAATGTAAAAATCTCCAGGTCTCACCCTCCCCTGACAGGAACTTTTGTTTCCTGGCCAAGATACCTCCATGAACTTCATTAACCCCTCGAGGCAAAGCTCTTTGGTGCCCTCCCATTCTTCCTGTTCTTGAATCTCACTCTCTTGTTCCCTCTCCTCAGAAGGTGGGAAGACAAAACTTTCTCTGACCTCATATATACTTCGTACTCAATGTTTTATACTCCTCAGTAGGAAGAGACTGATACCACTTATCTCCTGACTAAGAAATGAGTATCTTTACTCACACACACACACACACACACACACACACACACACACACACACACACACAGTCCATAGAGATTTTCTCATGCTTGGCTTCTAGGAAAGAACTCGAGCAATATCCATGCCTTTTTGTCATATGATTCAATAGATAACATTCCTCTTTTCTCCAATAGAGTTCTGAACCAGCATAAGAAGTTAAGACAGGAATATCACAAACCTGAGGCCAGCCTGGGCACCTACATAGGACAACGTCTCAAAATAAGAAATAAAAAGGATTGGGAAGATAGCTTAGTATTAGAACCTTGGGTTCAATTCCTAATACTATACATGTGCACATGCATGTGCACCACACACACACACATGCACACACACATACTTCTGTAAGCTTATCGCAGCAGAAATGTAGTAAGTACTAACATTACCATTACCTTGGCAGTTTCAAAGAGATGTTCACACTTGGAAGTATTTTCTTCCTGAGCAGTCAAGGCAAATGCAGATTTTCCCAGTTGAGATAAACAAGAGAACAGCCAGTGCGAGGTTACAATTGCGTCTCATTTCCGCTTGAGGTTGGATTGGAGAATGCAAAAAAAAAAAAAAAAAAAAAAAAAAAAAAAAAAAAAAAAAAAAAAGGCATAAGGCTCATCGGTTTACTAAGGCTGAGCCCAGAATTATATCAGTTCAGTCATTGGTCACATACAACACTAGACCACGCCACCATTTTCCCTCCACCTCTCTAGAGGGCCACAGCCCTTGTTACTAAGGTTACCCTCTGACATAAACAAGATTGGAACATGTTTCTGCAGGGCAACCGGCACAGACATTTAAGTGAGCTGGCCTGAGTCCTCAATTGTCCCCTGTTATTCTATGTGAGAGGTGTGGCAAGGCATCAGAGGCATTGGAGCATATATTCCTTGGTATAGAAAGCAGGTAAGTGGGAAAGATGGATTTTTTCTCATTTATTATTTTTTCTTTCACAGAAGAGAAAACTGAGCTCATGGAAATTTCTCCTAGCTTATCAGAATCCCATAGCTGGTTGATGGCTGAGTTGATATTGTGTTTGTCTTGTACTTGGGCATTCTTTGGTGGAGGAAAATAATGTATACTAAAAGAAAATCTATTCATTGAACACCCATGATGTGCCAGCTTGGTCTCCGTTGTCCCTGGGAAGAGTGCTGAGCAATACAAGGAAAGAGCTGCTCTCGTGATGATTATTATTATTATTTGTTGTTGTTGTTGCTGCTTTGACTGAATGTCTGACACTTACAACTTTAGGGAGGGAAGATTTATTTTAGCTCACAGTTTCAGAAGGTCACAGTCCATTCATGGTGGATGACAACAGTGGAAGAGGCAAAGGCTGAGATGGACGCAGCTCCTCGCAGCATTGCAAACAGGAAACCTGGTTCTGGAAGGAATGGAGGGAGTAGTGTAGACACTTCCACATCCTGTCTCAGGGATCCACCCCTCTGGGTCCAGCCTCAGTGTTCCACCTCTTCCAGGTTTAAGCCCCTAATTCCACCGCACACCTGGAAACTACCCCTCCAGGACAACCTCCCATCTCCTAACAGCACATGGTTCCATCAATAATGCATAAGATCCAAATATTTGAAACTTTTGAGGGACATTCTGGATCCAAATCACAATAGCTGCCTTTCTGGCATTTGCCATCAGCTAGCAGAGGAGGCAAACACCTAGCAGACAAAGATGAAAAGTATACAAAAACAAAGCAAAACAAAACACGAAACAACGACAACAAAAACAGAAAAAAAAAGTTACAGAGACTCCTCAACTGTACAGGGTTGAGCCAGAGAAGCACTTGGTGAGAAAGGAAGATTTTAAGAGAGGACCCAGAAGTGGAATTGCTTAAAAAGCAATCTAGGCTGAGGGATCAGCCAGTGCAAAGGCCCCACAAGTATCGATGTGTTTGGTTTTCAATGTATATTCTCGCTAATTCAAAGAGAGGAAGAGGGTCAGAGAGCGTAACCAGCAAATGAGTAGGCAGTTTGGATCTCACATGCAGGATGGCTACCTCTTCCTATTCCTAAGGCTAATTTTGCCGGCAGTTACCAGTGATTAAAACCCTGGGTGAAACATCCCGGAAGACCTCGCCAACTCCTTGTTTTAACTCTCAGTTGAGCGGTGTTATTCTAGGTTACTCGTCTGGAAGAGTGCCTTGGAATGATCTTTTCTCTCCTTTGATTCCTTCATGCTAATAATGCAGCCCTGTCTCTAAGGAGGAAAGGCCACACACATTATGGGGCGAAGAGTGTCTAAAAATCCTGCAGCCTGTTTTATTGCTTGTTCCTTGTCATCCCTTATTAGCGAAGGTGTCGCTGACCTGACAGATCCTATCAGGCCTTTGGTGTGTTTCTGGTGAATGCTTGTATTACATTGATTTTGAATCACCAACAGTATTAAGTGGGTAAACAGCACAGCTTTAGAAGCAATCCTCTGAGCTTTTGGATATTAAGATATTCTCAACTTCTGCTCTATTTTTTGTTGCAGCTTAGTCCGTGCTAAATTCCAAAGGATTGTATGGTCTGCTTCATCATTAGACTCGGGATCCGTAAAACTCGTGTTTCGAGCTCGTTACTACTACCACTACGACTTGCCACCGCGAACATCCGCGTCGGTGTGTGACTTCTGGGAAACTGTGCATTAAGAGCTAGTCCGTTCAGTTCACCTGCAAGAAAAGTCATTGGGCAAGGAGTGGGAGAATAGCGATGCCCAGGAACATTAACTCGCTCAGCATGGCGCAGAGCTGGTGCCTGCCGGCGGCTGCGTAATTAGGGTACGCGGACTTTCCTGACTACGGGAGGGTAGCAGAAGTAATGGGAACTGCAACGGATCTGGAAAAAGCCTGGCTCTGTGTGCGTGAATTAGCGTTTTTTTAAAATCACACGTGAGGGACATGCATCTCAGAGGTAAGGGAAGAGAACGGGGGGGGGGCTAACCACTTTCTTCTCTGCTTTGCACCTCTCTGAGAAAAGCTAGGGGTAGGAAAGACAGGAAGATAAAAGAGCACTGTGAGCCCAGAACAAGAGGCTGGGCTGGAGTGAGGCATGGCGGTAGACCTCCCCTCCCCTGACATTCTCCAGCACACTTCCTGGCGCATAGCAGGAACTTCTTTTTTGGTGAAGGAAGTAATGAGTGAGTGAATAGATGAACAGATTGAGCAACTCAAAATGAAATTCTCTTCTTTTATGACCCATTAAATCAATCACACCTTATTTTTTTAAAAAAATGTACAAAAGGAGGTGACACATGGATCCACTCAAACTCACATTGTTTTCGGCAGGAAGTCCTTCAATGTCACCATCTCATGCTTTTAGAATACTGAGGGAATGGTGGCTATCACATGGAAGAATAAAGATGAACCTGTGCCGAAACTTAATGTAGCAAGGAAATGTTTATGTGAAGTCTTTTCTCTGTAAGGTGTCTCTCAGTAGTCAAGGTGCAAATGCAAATGTGACTATGTACATGATTCATAGCCCTTCACTACAGCAAGAACTTCGGAAGCCCCGTAAAGACCTCTGTGAGTTACTGCGGGAAAACTGAGTCTATTTTGTCAAACAAATTCTTAGTTTAATCTCTCTGTGGTACTAGAAAGACTCCATGTTGTAGCCGTCTCCACCTTAACTCTAACCATCAGGTGTTCACTCTAGTTCTGCTCCCGGATGGATGTCTATACCCACATCCTCATTCCTTGTGTCTCCTCTGCCCTTCTTCTACCAGGCAACAAGTACTAACTGCATTAGCCAACCAAGAGAGACTTTGACTCCTGTTTCCTAAACAATGAGAGACATTGCAGTTCCCCACCCCCTTGGCATTGGAAATAAAAGTCTTCTTCATGTGAAAACCCTGTGCTTGCTCTCGGGTTTTCTGAAGATACCATTTTGGGCAAAATTAGCTACCACCTGGTCATAGTGCTTTGATGAACTAAAGAGGCTTTCTTTGTGTCATGGAGCTGAGGATCCTAAGCCCAAAACCTACTTCCCACAGTTACAGATGATTTTTAAGACAATTTATTTCTTACCCACTATTTTTTTCAGGCCAATGCAATAATTAATTGGACTCAATCATTTGGGTTTTGCTTCTTTATTCATATCTGTTCGCTCAGTCACTGTCTGACTCATCCCTTCATTTCTTCACCCATGTCTTGGTTCTCCCATCCATGCAACTACCCAGACGTGCATTATCCAATCCATGTTTACAATCCTGGGCTATGGACTGGGTTGTGTATATTTTTTCCAGTAACTTGAAGTCGTTCTGGTTAAGAACCACATTGCGTGTTGACACATAGCCTTGTATAGACCTCTATTTCACTCTGGTGTTGGCATATTTATTCATTTTCACACACAAAAAAACCCAAAGAGCAATCACTGAGACTATGGTTTGTTCCAATGTCCTGACAATGCATATGAGTGATTTGTTCTTTATAGGAGGTAAATGATTTGCCGAAGTTTCCCCAATTTCTGGAAGCTGAGTGGAAACGAGGATTTACTTGTTCTATTTCGCAATCCAGGGTATTTTTAAAGAAAAATTATTACATCATGTGAGTTTTCTTTTTACTTGTGGTCTCAGGTGGTGTATATGGGGGACTCCAGCGGGGACCGAGGGTAGACTCTGTGGGAGTCTGAAGTCCTGTTTCCAGCTGTTGTTTTGGAATACCTTATAAGCTTTCAGAACCTAGAGATTGGAGAGTCCTCAAGAAGCCACAAAGACATCAGTTCTTCTCTATCTTTAATTTCTCAAAGAATATTTATGATGTGACACTAGAGGCCTTTAAGCCTCCATAAAACACTGACTTTACAGATGACACCCACTTGAGTGGGAGCCTAAGGGGTGCTCATTAGCAGACAATCAGTTATTCAACTTGTTAAGCATTAATTTCTCTATGCCTCTTGTCTAATTCTTGGCATAAGAATAAGAAGGGTAAAACAGAAAAGTAAAGTTTAATGAAGTTACTCAATTCTTCCTAGCAGTCTTGATTTTTCTTTATGATCCTAAACTTTGTTTTGAGAAACGTTTCAATATTCTGGATGGAGGATGGTTCAGATGAGTGGAGGGCTTTGAAAGAGTAGAGTCGATGTTTTCTTTCATGTTTTTGAAGTAACGGGCAGATGACATTTGGTACATGGTTAACATGGTTGCTTCTTGTTCCAAAGTATAAGTTCCAAACGTCATAAATGTTAAAGCTTTCAAAGTCACAGGCATTAGACACGTGAGGCCATGAGTGCTGCAGATATGACCAGATTGTGGAAAAAGAGAAGAGAAGCCTGAGACTTTGGTAAAGAAAACAAGATAGGAAAAGAAAATAGCACAGATTCTAGTCTCAAAGCCACCAGAGATCTTTGGGTAGGGGAAGGAGAGGAAGGCATGTGTGTGTGTTGGGATGGGTGGGAGGCAGAAAGCTACTATGCCAGGGATCCTGTGCTCTGGAGTGGAGAACAGCTGTACCATATCCGGGGAGATCAGTGATCAGGAGCATAACCCTTCTGAAGCCTGACCCCAGGATAGGCCAGCACAAGGTAGCCAAGGCGTCGCGGCTTCAGCCCTCAACAAAGGTTTACGGATTTAAGGCAAGCTTTAGTATCAGAAATTCTTTACCCACATCGACTATGTTAACAGGTCTAAAAAGAAAGTTTGAAAGGGAATAGGAGAGAAAAGCCAGAACCTGAAGAGACGGCATGTGCCCAGACCTGTTCCAGGATCCACAACAGCAAGGTGGGCTTGAGGATAGCACTGTGCAGAAAAGACCCCCGCACTAGGGAGTTAGGTCAACACCATCTGTGGCTTCTGGTAACCACATTTTGATCATATAAAAGAAACAAAAAATATAGTCAGGAAGATATTGACAGCATGAGAAATAGGGCCAAGAAATGCAGAAACGTGGGAAGCTTTGGTTCTACTCTGGAATCTCTGGATGGCGCTTCACTTGAAGTCGGTTGTGCTCTGTACTTTCTCAGAAACAAGCTAATCTATTTCCTGTGTTACTTAACTGATGTTCTGGTATTTGAGATGGAAAATGTTCCAACTTGGGTAATTTTGGTGCTGTAGGTTAGGGTTCCTCTTAGGCTAGATTTTAGATATCAACTGTTAATATTCTTTAATACCATCCACTCATGAGCGCATTTTACTTGTAGCTCTTCAAGGCAGAGAACTTACTTCTCATTTTACAAATAGAAACAAAACAGGCAGATAGATGGAATCTCTTGCTCTAGACCATAAATTTAGTAAGATGGAAAACATAGTTTGATCAAACCTAACAGTTCAGATGTTTTCTTCTCTACCATTTTGTCTCCAGATGATGGTTAGTCCTCAGTTCTAACTTTCCCCTGAAAGTCTTGTTATGTTCTCCGTACCCCTTGTTTTCCTTTGCGTTTTTCTACCTGTGTTTGTGTAAGCTTTATTCTTTTCCACTTCTCTATACACATTGATACATTTGAATCTGGGAGCAGGTCTCTACGATCCTGCTCATGGCTTGGGAAGGCTAACTAAATCTGTATGTAGTGTGCTAACGAGCAAAGACATACATAACATCCACACTTACTGAGCTAGTACTTAGTAGGTATTTGTGATCTCACTTAGGTTTTGTATTTTGTGTTTTCAGACGGTTTTAACTCAAAGGAGTGATATTAATTTTGGGAGGTTCACATGGCCAGTAGTACGGGTGGAGAGCTCCGTTTTTCATCCTTTCTCTGTCTCAGCCTCAGAAGGTAACTGAGCCGCTTTCTGCAGGCCTGCCTCGCCAGCCCGCCAGGTGGTTCTTCCCTGTTGGTGCCAGCTTGCTGTTTTATGTGCCACCGTATGACTGATTTGATGACCTGTGACCTGAATGTCCATCTGGCTTGGTCACTCCAATATTTGCCTTGATGTTGAGGTTTTTTTTTTTTTTTTTTTTTTTTTTTGCTATGACTGAATTTCCACTGCCTTTATCAGCATCTCACTTGCAAACTATACTGCTCTGTCTGTTAAATGGATGAAAAGAGAACCTGACCTCCTGCTGCCACTCCCGCCTTATGCCCTCCGTGTCTTCAATCAGGACACACCTGTGCCTCACGGGCCTCTCTCTCCTGAATGTGTGGCTGCTGCCGTGGTCGCCACCCGGGCTTGCCACGTGTGCTGTGCTGTATGAAAGGAGAGACATTTCATTTTCTACTTGGCAGGCACTCAACTTGACTGGACAGTGAGACCCAGGAAATATGACACCATCTGCTTCCTGCCATGTTCTGGCTCCCGAGCTGGATGCCGGGACATCAGCTGCTACCTGAGTGCACTGGATCTTGTGAAATGAACCATCTAGCAAATGCCTCTGCTAACACTTTCCTCAATGGCACAATTCATACCAGCCGAATTGCAAGGCTGAACAGCTTTTTCCTTCTTGACTTCCAAAGGGGAGGGGGAGGGATGTCTTCCTGCTTCCTTCTGCATTCCCCAAAGAAAGAATAATGAAGTATGTATATTTGTGTGTGCTTTTGTGAACTTTTTTTTAAAAATAAAATCCCTCTATTTACCTAACATTGGTCACTGACGGCTCTGAGCTGTTTTATGAGTTTTTTGTGTTGGTTTTCTCTGTGTTCCAAGAGGGGGCAATGTTCTTAATTCGAGGTTAAGTGAGGATTAGGTAGTCCAAGGGGAAGATTAAGCAACAACAGTGTCATAGAAAACAGGAAGGACCAGCTGGGCCCCCTCCACGTGAGGAGTGTGGAATCTAGCCAGCCGCCAGGGATACAGAAGGCACCAGGAGCTCCGGTTTCTTTTTCCAAACAGCCCCTGCAAATCTCAGGCTTCTCTGAACTTATGACCTGCCCTTCTCTAATTCTAGAAGCTTCCAGGCAGGTGGCATGGGAGTTGCATTGAAGGCTAATTCCCTTCCTGACTCACTGGTTGTAATCCCTTTGTGGATAGATAAATCAAGCCACCTGTGTAGGGTATTAAAAAAAAAGAAGGAAAACACACACAAACCAGCCCTGCGGATCTGTTAATGAATTTTTAGATTCAAAGTATGCCATCTGGACCAGACACAGCAGCTTCTGAAATCTACGCTACTTCCTTCCTCTTTCTTATGATATCAAGAAGGTTTTGGTCAGCTATTCCTATTTTGATGCCTGGGTGGTGACGTTAAACAAAATCTGAATCTCAATTGGAAACGTATGTTTCTCCCATCTAAAATCCTTGGCATTTTGAAGAGTTATAGCTGTACAAAGTTTTGTGGGGAGAGTCCCTGAGAAAATTCTTTTTGGTGACCAGATTGTTTCCTAAATTAGTTGAAGCCTTTAAAGTCCTCGGACATAAGGGAAGAGGAAACAATCTGTTATAACACTGGAATGTTACTTTAGAACAAATGCTATGTTTGAATATTAAGAGTGGCACTGGTTTTAGTGCAAGAGTGAGACCATTGGTGGGCAATTCCTACACCTGGAGTCTAGCCCGTGACAATCTGTTACCAATAAGAGCCAGGACTCTACCTGGTCAGCCCCTGGCTTTGTGACGAGTGATAAAATGCATTTGTGTGTGCTCACAGACGTGTACAAATACACATGCACCATGATCGTGCGGTTTTGTTACCCTTAATGGTACCCATGGGCAGAATTACTGCCCTCCCTCTGAGCAGACAAGGTTGACCCTAGGTTTTTCCCAGACACCATCTGCCAGGCCAATTTCTATTCCATGTGAAGTAGGGATCACTACTCCTGTGCTCTGGGACTAAGGTGGCAGAGATGGCACTCAAAGCTTTCTTATGTGTATATGAGTGGATTCTATAGTTACGTGGCATATGCTATCACCCAGAGTAGAATTTGCTTAATTATTAATTTTTTGAGCCCATGTTCTAGTTTTTAAAATTCCAGCCCAATACAGGAAGAATATCCATTATTTTTCTCATCTCCGAACAAGAAAATTAGCTAGAATAAAACAAAAGTCGCATGGTTGTACTATAGAAACTCCCACAACAAGAAAGGAAGAAGCAGATGCACCGAAGCATGGAGCTCTGCCAATACCCTGGCCCTAGGACTTCTGTGGGAACAGTTGTCTGTAAACCATGACGATTTCTCACTCTGCTTCTTTCTTCTTCCACTTGTGTAGGGCTTGTTGAGATAGCCCATTCAGATCTTTGATGATCAAGAGGATCGACTGTGCCCTCTATGAGGTAAATTCTGGCTTCAACTTGACTGTGCTGGGAAACCTAAAAAAAAGGCCTTAGTGTCCAGACTGTGTTGTGGTGGCCACTTTGCTCATTACGAACAATGATAACCTCAGATTATCTTAGAAGTTGCCGTGTTCCTTTCAAAGAGACTACCACACACATGGAGTAAAGGATTAGACATCCCACCATGGAGATCCATTAAATGTTGTAATATTAGTAATAATTAAGTAGCATTTTATGACAGCACCAGCAGGCTAATCAAGTGAATAATTCTTTTCAGGGCTTGCTCTCTCTCTTTCTCTCTCCATAGGTAAAGGATTTAGATGGATTTATGACATGGGACGAAACAAATCAGTGGATGAGTGCTTACAGGATTTGAGTGTGGTTAAGCCAAGATTAATGTCACTAATTCCTGAGGATGGAGGAGACGACTGTCACCCAAGTACCTGAACTTGCAGTTCAAGATGTGCAGGATTCTGTCTAGCAGCTCAAATTCTCTGGGCCCATGCACAAGCTCACACTATCTCACCCCACACCCAGCAGTCGTGTGTCACACCGAGGGATGGCAAGAAAACAACTGTAGTGATAGAGGACTTGAGATATGGGGAATAAAATACTCAGTGTGAGTAAACTGCTGCTTACTAACATCCTCAGGCCAACAGGGTACCATTTAGGCCAAGACCTTAACGAGGTCATTTACCTTTACCTACACCAGAACCATTACCTTAATTGCCTCTCAGCCTTCATGAAAGTATTTATGGGTAAACAGTTTTCACCAAGGGAGTTATTAACTACCCCCTGGATCACTATTGGATCAGGAATCATAAAAATCGTAGCAATTGTAGTCATAATAACCGATGTTGTATAAGTGTCTGCTATAAATGTCTTAAATTTTCAGCACCAGCAGCTTTAGGACGCACATCATACAGGATGTGCAGCCCTAGCTATTACGAAGCTCGGATGGATACAGAGATCCTCCTCATGTATCAGATTGAGAAAGCACAAAGGAGGAAAATGATCACCTATTTTTCCATCATTTCATACTTCTGCAGAAGAGTTAAGGACGGGCATGTGAACGGTTCTTATCTTAACAGAAGAAAATTAGTTAAGTAAATACATTTTACATTGATGTCCCAGGTCAAGGTAGAGGCAGAGTTTTGGAAATAGTACCAGTTCCATTGGCTTATTCTACAGCCACTTAGAACCCAAATAAAAATTGAAAACATACTTTCATCCACGCTCAAGAAATTTAACCAAATTAAAAAGATGTTCGAGCTGTAGAGGCTGAGTCATCTCATCTTGTGGGCTGTTTCTCCAGGTCCCATGTGCGTGTTCATTTAATAATAGATTTTCTGCAAAACAAAATTAAAACAAATAGAAACAAGAACAAACCTAAGCTCTATACTTGCTTGGAGTTTTAGAAAAAGATCACCTGCCGATTAGTCCTTCAGTGTCCTAAAATGATATTAAATTAATATTCTCTGCTTACATTCCCAAATAAAGTATTTTCTGCTTTATACTACTGAAAGAAATACTTCTGTCTTCTCTTGTGTTTGCAGTGCCTACAAAATACAAGTTGAAGTTACCGATTTACATTTCAAGTACTTTTTTTGTACACCCAGGGATTATTTTTCCATAATTATTTTTATTAGTATATATTTATAGTGCATTATAGTTATATTCGACACAGGGAGCTGGTACATATATGCCCACCTATGCTCCTAGCTTTGTCTCAGATGGTAACATTGTGGATCAACCACATTTTATTCTTCATGCCTTACCTGCCAGCACAAAGGATAAGAATGTAGTTATAGTATTTATTAATGTCAGCAGTGAAGAAGTTACCCTTAAGTGAAACAAATTTGGGGGGATAAGAGAATAGCATGGTGGTTAGAGCACTTATCTAGCAAGTACCTGCCCTGAGTTCTAATCTCCAACACTACATAAACTGGGTGTAGTGCTGCATGCCTGTAATCCCAGCACTCTGAAGGCTGAGGCAGGAGGCTTGCTGTGAATTTGAGGCCAGCTTAGGCTCCACAGTAAATTCTGGACCAACCTGAATGGCAGGGTGAGAACTTGTAACTTGTTCCAAAAAGGAGGAAAAAAAAAAAAGAAAACCTCATGAAAAAAGCATGTATGAACGTCTTCAGGGAGCCTGTAGGCTGAATGTGACTTCTCTTTTTGATTCATGGAGGGCAAAATAATTCTTCTTCCCAACAGGAATTTTTTAAAAATTTAGGAGAAGCAAAGATCGTTCATATCTTTCTATCATTGGAATGACACTTAACAGTCTTCAGCTGCTACTTTTCCACAATTTTCTAGACATCTCAATCTTTCAGGACATTTTTCAGACAATATCCATTTAGTCAACGTGTCTCTTTAAAGCGTAAACCTGCAACACAGAAGGGGTAACATCCTTTTGGTCTGGATTCAATACTTAAGAATTATTATTTCAAGTCCTTCTTCCCTTCCTCCTCTTCCTCTGCCTCCTTTTCCTTTTTCTTCTTTTCCTCCTCCTCCTCTTGGTTAATAGTTCTAGGGATTGAACCTATGGCCCTGCATGTCATAAGCACATGCTGTGCCACTGATCTGTATCAACAGTCCTGAATTCTTGTTCTAATAGCACATCTCCTTCATTCTGTGTTCATGCAACTCATCTTTTGAATATAAATGAAGGACTTCATTTTATACTATGATCTTTACTCATGATAGGTCAACTTGACTGGATTAAGAAACACCTTGATAATTAGCAGTGCATGCTTCCGGGTGTTTCTAAAGATAATTTGCACATAGGTTAGCAAACTGAGATAGCGGGGTATGTTCCTCCTGATTGTGGGTGTCACATCCAATCATCCAATAGGCTTATGTCCTGAACAGAATGAAAGGGAAAGAAAAAAATGATTGTTTTTTATTTAAAAATTCCCATTTTGCTTGAATAGGCATGTTATTTGCTACTGCCATTGACTGTGGATCCAGTCCACTTTCTTCACTCTTTCAATATGACTCATCATAGGGCCTCTCTAGGGAGATTCCAGTCTTAGGCTAAAGCTGCATCCCTACCTCTGATGTTCTGTAGCTTCCAGCTTCTTGGATTGAACAACTACTGGATCCTTTGACTTTTGGCATGCAGGTGGCCACCGTAGATTCCCCCACCTTTGGTTCTGTAGCCTATTTCCTGTGTGTGTGTATGTGTGTGTGTGTGTGTGTAAAATTTTTTCCCCTATTGATTCTGTTCTTCTTGAGATCCCTCACCAATAGTATTTTTATTAAAATATATTTTGTTTACTAGTCTAAAACTCTAGCCTCTCAAAATCTTGGTATTCTGGATTTAGTATTTTAATCCATTAACTAGTCCTTTCACATGAAGACCTAATCTGCATACTACTCTTAGGTAGACGTTCCTATAACTTCCCTGCATTCTAATCAAAGACCTTCCTCAGCATAGGTTAAAAAAGAGAAAAGCTGGGATTAAAGTGTTTCAATTCACGTTAGTTAAGAAAATCAGTAACAATAACAAACAAGATATTGACCAATTGGCGCTAAGTAAAACGTGACAAGTGGTAGACAAGCAGCTCTCGCCCAGATGGTGTCATACTGCAGTGGTGTTAAAGAATGCGTCACTTAAGTCTATAGAATTTGCCGCTTTTCATTTTGAGGTAATGTTTGAGATTCTAACCAATCAAAGTAAGGCACAACACATCATCAAATGTGACTTCCTTTTTCAATAATTTTATTGTGGTAAAAATAATTCACATGACATAAAATACAACTTTTTTGGTAAATACATACATTCCCAATTCTGTAACACATTAGAACCATGGGGCCTTGGGAATTAATGAGCATCTGTGTTCACCCCTTTTTCAGAGATTCACCCTTTTTCTGTCTTACCATTGTCTCTCTTTCTATCCTGACATTCACTTTGGGGCCTTTGTGTCATTATCTTTGTGCATTTCATAAGAGGGACACCCATCTATAGCCAGTCTTTTGTGCTTGGTCCATTTCACTGAACATTATTGACGTTAGGTGGCCCTGTTTTTATTCAAGCCCTTCACATAGATCTTTAGGGCTGCATCGTATTCCTTTGTGTATAGGTACTACATCTTCTTTAACCATTTTTGTATGGGTGGGCAGGTAGGCTGTTTCCATGATTTGCTTATTATGAATTGTGCTGCTGCTATAAGCACAGGTATGCGTGTGTCTCTTTGGTATGCTGACTTTATTTCTTTTGGGACAATGCTGAATAGGGCAGTAGCTGGATCGAATAGAATTTCTATTCTCAAGTTTCTAAAAATCCTCCAGACTGCTTTCCATAATTGTTGTGCCAGGTAGCATTCTCACCAGCAGTGGAGTAGATTTTTTTCTTCTGCACCTTTGCCAGCAATTGCTGTCTCTGAGTTCTTGATGTAGGACATCCTCACCGCAGTGAGGTGCAACCTCAGTGTTGTTTTTATTTGCATTTCTCTGATGGCCAATGATGAAGAACCCTTTCTATTTTTCATATGCGAGCTGGCCATTTGTACTTCTTCCGAGAAGTTTCTTTTCATTTTAGCTGCCCATTTCTTAATGGGATCATTTATTTTAAGGAGTTTTATGCTTTTCAGTTCCTTGTGTATTCTAGATATTCAAATAAGACTCATTTTGAGCAAGGTCAAACATCTGCTTTCAGCCTCATGCAATTCTACTCAGCAACAACAAAGGGACCACAAGAAAGAATTCCTTTGAGGACACAGACAAAGCTCTTCTTCAGGCTGCCAGGTGAAGCGTGCAGCCCAGAGAAGGTGTAAAGGTACAGAGGCATTTGTGTGTGTCTCTCCACCTGTGTAAGTGTGCAACACAAGAGCAGGGGAGCAATTTTTCAGGAAAACAGGGGAAAAAAGAAAACGGAGGCACATTGGTAGTTTTAAAATTTTCATTCATGATGTATGTGCTTGTGTATATGCATTGTGCCTTCTTGCACAATATGAAAGTAATAAAATTAGAATGAATGAGTGAAATAGGAAAAAAGTTATCCAGAATAATCCGGGATAAACCC
>PVKB01000970.1:377934-528595 GCA_004027205.1 Ctenodactylus gundi
TTAATGAGCCAGGAAACATCCTAAAAGTAAAGGGGGAAAAGCTTTATAAAAACATTTACAGTTCATCAGAAATGTGGGTCTGACCCTTGGCCCGTGGAAGAGCGGATGGTGCTGGCTGCAACTCCAGTGAGCCCCCCAGGAAATGGACCCCGACCCAGTGTCCCTCCTGTGCTCCTCCTTTGAGACTAGCCTCTTCTGGATTCCCTTTCATTTTAGCCTACTCTTTTCCATTAGGGAAGAGGGCACTATTATCGTCCCTTCTCCTTGGCAACTCAAGTGACGACTTTTAAATTTATAGTCTCAGAAATGTTCTGATCTTTATATGACTCTGAGGGTGTTATTATCAAATCCAATGAAAACATTTCTTCTGTTAAAAATAATAATCCACACCTTCCCATTACACTGGAACCCACCCTTATGTTAATGAATGGCTGTTAGCACCTTATTTGTTTTCAAGGATCTCTTGGGTACTTGGCTTCTGAGACAGACTCCTTTGTTCTTCTGTCCTTTGTTTTTGATGTACATCCCAGATCCCCCAACTTACCTGACACCTGAATCTGCCTCCCTTCACCTCTCCACACCTCGAAGTCTTCTCCTGAAATCATCTCCAGAGGATCCTTGTTAATAGTACTTATTTGACAAAGATTGTTAAGATCTACAGATGAACCTAGCTAATGAATAATATAATGCTTATGATCCTCATCAAATGATAATCGGTCCTCTGTGGCTCATTTGGGATTCTTACGTCTCCCCCCAAACCACTATGTGAATGGCAACCATCCTCTGAAGATTAAATTTTACTTTTGTTTTCAAGTGTATGAAGAGGTACTGCTTTACTCACGAATGAAAAAAAAATAGCAGTAATAAAACGCTACAACCTAATCTTTGGATAGCATTTTGTAATTTTCAGCATGGTCTCAGATAATACATTATGGAACTCTCAAGCAAACAGCATTTATCTTTTTCAACTGTGGGAAGACAGTAGGATTCTTGCATCCTCAAAAACTCATCATAAGCACCCCTGAGACTAATTCGTGGGTCTATGTTCCACAGATTCTGTGGTTTAAAAAGTGATCGATGATTCTGTTTTCTGTCTGAGAGTCAAACAAATTTATCAACCTCTGATTCCTGAGCTCACCTAAAATCAGGTGCCTGTTCTGGGCACTCAAGCTCGGATGAGAGGGCCACCTTCTCAATCCATCCTGTTTTGCTTATTACCTGCCCCCCAGTCCTGTTCGCCATTGCTGCTCTTAGGGCATTAATGGTGGGCATCAGCGCTGAAGAGCAGCTCTGCAAATGGAAGTGGCTTCCCCGCTCACAGGAGAGAGGCACCTCTATCACGCAGCCTCACCTTCAGACCATTTATCTAACAAACTCCATTTCCTGCGTGTCGTTTGCCAGTATTTATCTTGCGTGTGGGCTCCCGTGGAGGCTTGTCATAAAGGATTGTTCTGTTACAACCCAGAGTCATATTTTTCCATCGAAATAATGAAGTGGCTTCAACTTTATAGCTCTCTTTTGTACCCAGATGCCTACATCAGATGCCCATAATCAGAACACTTTATTAATAAGGAGGATGCCACTTTTTTATTTTTGCCTAGAAAGGAGCTTTCTTTGTAAGGTCTTTACTGAAAAAAATACTATGTCAAATTGAATGAGTGCATCTCCTTCCTGACCCTCTGTTTCCTTCCTTCCTTCCTTCCTTCCTTCCTTCCTTCCTTCCTTCCTGCCTGCCTGCCTGCCTGCCTGCCTGCCTGCCTCTTTCTCCTGCCACCTTTTATTTTCCTGATATAAAAACAGCCAGCTTTTTCTAAGACTAATGGTATTTATTTAGAGATTACAAATAGTAATAAAAACGCCATTCATACAATTGCTTTGACAGGTAAACTCTGTTTTGTCTTAACTGTTTTAAATTAACAGTCACCTAAGAAGCACAGAGGGCTCTGCCGGAGAAGTTTCTTCTTTCTTTCTTTTTGTAATTCTCCACTTGCAAGCCACTCATTTTTACATTTCCATGTTAGAGATAAGACCCTAGAAGTGCATTGCCTTAATAATCAATAACTCAGTGGGAGGTCCTAATGGGGAGCACCCACTGGAAGCTAGTTTCTAGTAGAAGCAGCAACGGACCACCAGAAGCCTGCGGGCTATAATTAAACAACCATAAAACTAGGAGGTAAAGGGTGGCAGACTACATTAGCAGTAAAATGCTAACTTGCAAGTAATAAGTCTCGAATCTTTCATGTCTACTGGAGTGTCACTTATACTCAAATAAGGAAAATGTTATGTTAAAGAACAAATTTACATTTAGGATCCCTAAAGCCTAAGGAGTGGTGAAGGTTAGTGCTGCAATGAGAAAACAAATGAACACAAATCTGCACCCCTCACCACTCTCCCTCAGCGCTCTCTTTCCCTCTCCTTTGTTTTCCATCCCCCTCCAGGGTTCGAGAGACATCACAGAATTTAAACACAGGAAACCAATATAAAAACCCTCTCATGCAAAGAAACAGTGCGGCTGGCTTTACATTGTTTCTATTCACGGCTCACTAGTTTTACATTTTCTGATCACTGCCACTGAGACCAGGAAACCAAGTTTCTTCAACAGTGTCTGTGGACTGTCTGAAGGCCTTGCATTATTGATTTTCTGCTCATAGATTCCAGTTGCTCTGTCAATCATGGGCCAGAAATACAAGATGGCAGTCAATAAGCAAAAGGACTGAGCTCCCAGGAAGACAACAAAATAATTCTCAAGATCTGACTGAAACGGAAAATGCCAAAATCCTCAAGAGGAAAGAAATCAGATAAGCTTTCCTGGAAAGAGAAGTCCATGATATGCCCCTGAAAAGGCACAGTCTATTTGTAAAAGAGAATGTTCCTGCCAAGTCTGGAATGTGCTCACCAAATGAATTAACTAATGAAAACATTTATTAAGCATCTGTTAAACAACATTATAGGCAGTGATGACACAGTGAGAAATACTGCTTTGCTCCTGTTGGGCAGGAATTTATCATGTAAATATGCAGTTATAAGGAAATGTGGAAAGTATCATGGCTTTGTGAGTATAGAGGAAGGGGGAATCACAGCTTGCGGAGGTCGCAGAAGTCTTTAGAAGTGACAGTCGAGTTGCATCCTGAGGAACGAACGCTTAGGAGTTCTACTCACAAGGCATGTTGGGGGACACTCCAGGCTCAGGACCCAGCATGTGGCAGTCACCCAACACTTGCTCATTCTTATTAATACAAATTTAATGGGCTTATAAATAATTGAAGAAGGCTTTCTTTAAACCAGAGATATGAGTTGAACATTCTGCTATGTTGGTTTTCAACTATGTAATGATTTTTTGCCTCATCCTCCACCAGATGTAACCCCACAGTGTCTCTCACTTGTGCTTTGTGAAATGAAACTGCTCAATAAATATTTGTTAATGGATTGATTAGCTAGAGAAAAGCTGAACATAAAGTGAGCACAGTAGTAAATTTTCTTTAAGGAGATATTGACTGCCTTTAGCATCTCATAATGTGATCTTCAAAGTTTTAGAATTATTAACTGGTAAAATGCAACTGCTACAAATCAGATAGGAAAGCTTCTATTACAAATCCAGTACTTGGATCATACTTTTTTTTTTTTCTGGTGAATCTAATTTTCTGGTTAAAGCAAAGCAATACTGTACGCCTTGTTATCACAAATCTTTTACAGTGGCATTTGCTTATGTCACTTCCTGCCCATTCTCTCCTCCCATTTCTTCTCCATTTTCTGTGTTCCAATACTAGAGCCACCCCCGGCCCCCAAACATTGCCAAATATCTCCTCATTTCAGGGCCTTTTAATGATTTTTGTTGTTGTTTTTCAAAACACATTTCTTCCCCTAGAGTGGATTAAGGATTTATACAATTGCTGGGAGGAGTGGGGCTGGCCCACGGAGCTCAGCCTTAGCACTCATCTCCAAAACTTCACTGCTCATCTTCATAGCTGCCTTCAGACCCTCAGCAGATGATTTGCAGGCTCTCGCCCCTAGTCTTTCCCAAACACTCACTTTAGTCTGACCACAGATGTTTGCAAATCCCCCTGGGGAATATCACCTTCTTCCACTTCTGTTTTCTGCCTTTTACTCATTGTGGGACTTTAAACTTAGACCATCGGGGGAAGAAGCTTCCAGGAAATGTAATTTCCAAGATTTTAATGTGCTGAAGAGACTGCCACAAAAAATAAGTGATTACGTTGACTTGGCTAGATAACCCAGTTCCCTGCACAATTCATCCATCCTTCATTTTCACTCAATTTATATATTCAGTTATCCAAATTCTATAATACATGAGAAGCACATGGCGTGGAGAATCAATGACCATGCATGCCCATTTGGCCTCTTTTTTTTTCCTTCTTAGCCTTGTCCTATGCTACCCCCCTTCCTCCCACTCTCAGAGATTCATCCCCTTCCTGGCAGTCCATTGCCCTCTTCACCCTGTCTCTCATGTAGGGACCTTTTTATATCATTATTTTTGTGAATTTCATAAGAGGGACATCTGTTTACAGTCAGTCTTTTGTGTTTGGCTCATTTCATTGAGCATAATTGTTGACTCAAGGTGGCCCCATCTTCTTTCAAATCCTTCATATCTGTCTTTCTTCACGGTTTCAAGGTATGCCATTGTGTATAGGTACCACATCTTGCTTGTCCATTTCTCTATTGATGGGAAAGTGGATTGTTTCTAGGATTTGGCCATTATTAATTGTGTAAACATGAATATGCATGTGTCTTTACGGTGTGCTGACTTTATTTCTTTAAGAACATGATCAGTAGAGCAGTAGCTGGATCAAATGGAATTTCTATTCTCAGCTTTCTAAAGAAATCTCCAGACTGCTTTCCATAATGGTTAAACCAGATTGAGTCTCCCCAGCAGTGAAGAAGTGTTCTGTTTTTTTTCACTGCCTTGCCAACATTTGTTGTTTTTTTGAGTTCTATTTCTTTTTTTTTGAGTTCTTGATGTAGGCCATTCTTACTGGGGGTGAGGTGAAATCTCAACATTATTTTTATTTGCGTTTTTTGGTGGGCCATGATGATGGCCACTTTCATGCACTTGCTGGCCATTTGTACTTCCTCTTCTGAGAAATTTCATTTCTGCTTCCCGTTTTTGATGAGGCTATTTATTTTAGGGGGGGGGGTTATTTTTTGCTTTCTTTATGTAGTTTAGATATTAATCCTTCAAGACAAGACTATCCTCCTATCCCTAGGGTTTTATTTCTTGTGCCCCCACAAACACAATTTTATGATTATGTGTGTAATTATAGGTTATTTTATTTACTCATTAGAAGTTCTAGTTGCTTGTGTTTACCAAAATAACTTCTCACCCTGGCACATACTGGACTATTTGGACTCTAAATAAGCCATTGTTGGAAGAATAAATGAAAACTCTTAATCTTTGAAAGTATTTTAGGCCCTTGCAACACTCAAAGCCAAAGATACCCTTCCAAAACATTGTATAAAAGGGTGTATAAAATTGCGATGGAGATGTAGCAAGTGCAAAAGGCTAGATTACATCAATTAATATAGGATGAACTTGGAAATGCTTTTAAAAGTTATCAGTAGTGAGGATAATTTGGCATTCTCGATCAAAAGTTGAAGGGAAAGGGACTAATATGGGATATGAATACGTACCAACTCCTCAGGCTAATAAACAATTCTTTTAAACCATTCTTCTAACCTGACATTTCAGAGAGTTTGACCTGTTGATCCTTTTCTTTCTTTTTCTTCTTTTCTTTTTAAAACATTTTCTCCCTTTGGCTTCTAGTACTTGATTTCTCATCTACTTTTCCAGCCTCTCTCAATCTTACATGAGCCAGTTTTTCCTCCAGTCATGGCTCTGTTCTGGAATCTCTCCTCTCTCTACTCAACGTCAGGGCAAATTTAACATCTCCCTTTACGTCTACTAGGTTCTATATGTTGTCAACTGACTCCTTACATTTCTATGCTGAAAAGATCTCAATATTGGCTATAAACAACTTACCTCAGTGTATTAATCTTATCTAAGGCTGAGTGGAAGATCATTCCCATAAATGTGCCTCCATCTTCTCTTTATTCAACCCAAAATGTGACTGTGAGTTGTGGAAATGGAGTGGAAGAGTCATTTTACTTATTTCTATGTAGACATCAAAGCGTAAGTGAGCACATCATTATTCTTTAAGTATGGTTCTAGTTTCTTCATAGAAACTAAAACTTTTTTCAGATTTTGACAATAAAGTTACCATTGAGTTCTACAAGTATGTTGGAGTTTCAGACATCCCTCTTTTAAATAATCTTTTAAAATATATTAGTATAAATTTATAGAGCTTTTATTTTTGCTATTTGAACCAAAATCCATATATATCATATTCTATAGTTCCATAATTCTATTTTATAGAAATATCAAAATTTATGTAACCATTCTTCTTTTCTTCCTCTTTGTATTCTGAAGGATAGAGGGTCTGGGTAGGGTGGGTTGCAGTCATAGAATCTTCCCTAGATACTAATACTCATGAATCTGGAAATACTTAATTTTAAAAAGAAATTTGTAGTAGTAGTATTTTTACTCTATGCAAATTTATAGGTTCCTTTAAAAGAGATTTGTTTCTATAATCTTAAAGAATTCTTCAGAAATGAAATAGAACACCACCTTTTAGGGTTTGAGAGATAACTTTGTGCTTTCACATATCGTGTAACTGTGAGAGCATTTTACCCTACCTTGGTGGAAGATCAAGGAAAAAGTGTTTCCAAGAATCTTCTCACTTACTGACCTCTCACAACTCAGGTCATAGAAGAATGAATCTCCATATATTTGAAGAAAAAAGAATATGGTAACTTATTTTCCACACCAATGTGACAGTAGCTTGATTCATTTTAATAATAAATGAAGTTTTGAATAATTTTTCATTACGAAAAATAGTTTCACAGTGAGGGTGAGGTAAGAGGATTGCACAGAGTCCAAGACCAGCCTGGGCTGCATAGTGAGTTCAGGACTAGCCAGGACTGCAGAGGAAGACCTTGTATCAAAAAAAAGAAATAATGATAATAATAATTTTACATCCTATTCTATGTTTTGCCTTTGTAGAGAAAACACAAATTATCTGCATCTCTTGCAACACGGCACTGAACTTTCTATAATGGGTGACATAATAAGCCAAAAAAGAGGGAATTTTTTCCTCATTCCCAAATTACACATGAAAGTGTAAAATATGGACCATTCTTCTGAGTGGTACTGAGACAAGGAAGTGTATGTGTGAAATAAATAGAAAGTAAACAAGCCGGAAATCTTGAGCCTGGACACAAAAAGATGAGTGGTGGAGTCAGGGAAGGATATGACGCACTTTTGTAGTGGTGGTCCCATTGAAAGAGTCGTTCCGCTTTCTCTGTTGAATACTGATAGCGAAACAAAAAAGAGGTGAAGTTTAAGAATGCATCTTAATATTGTAAATTATAATTGACCTAGGAAATGATGGCTTGTGTTAATATATGAAAATTCAAGTTATTTAGGAACATACTGGGTAAACAATGATTGATGTTGTTACAGAGAATATGGGAAGTTGGCAGAGAAACTTTTAAAATCCATACAAGTTTCAAAGTCTGGGTCCTATTTTCAAGAGAATAGTGCCTTCTTACTATTAGGTAATATATAAGGTCAATAAAATTATATGTTTATGTATAATTAGATAATATAGGATGCCTGGCAAAGCAATATTGTGAATGTTGCTGCGGAGCACCAGTTGAAGAAAATGCAAGGATCTTTGACACGAGAACGGGCATGTTGAACCTTAATAATGGTGCGTGACAAGTTTCAGTTTGCTTGGTACAGCCAGTCAGTTGTGGGATGGGAATGAGAAAGGGTGTGCTTTGAATCTTACAATTTAAAGTATGTCATAAATCATAGATCAGAAAAATAAATTAACATGAAATTGTGTCAATTTTTTTTTGAAGTTGCACGATTGTGCTGCCTTCAATTTGTTTTTTTAAAAATGTAATCAAGGGAAATGAAACATAGGTCTATGGTTATAACCCTGAGACCAAAATTCTGAGTTCTTAAAGGAAATCATCCAGTTCTCCTTGTGGAAAAATGAAGTGCATCAAGATTTGACATCAAGGTAGTATCAACTGTGCTTCTTGACATAGAGGGAATTGTGTGCACTTGAACACATATAACACATCAGTAGAGGGTCCTGGTAAAAGCATGTGTCATTACCATTCCGGGTGTCTCAGATGAGGTATCTGTAGCCTCACTGAAAACAAGCCCAAGGGAACAAAAACATAGAACAATTAAGTTTTGATACTGGAGAAACAGCAAACCGAGGAAGCTGTGGGATTGTGAGCATCTGGGAAAGAAGACCTAACAAGGGTTATGTTTTTTCTTTGTATTGACTTAAAACGGAAATCATACTCTTTCTTCCCAAGAGAGAATCCCCCTTTCTTTATGATGAATTGTATCCTTGAATCAAGATCTTCAGAGAAACAAAACCAAATTACACAACACACACACAAATGCACACATGTATACACAGAGACACTCCTATACACACACACTCGCATCCTTACATGTACTTGTATGTCTTTAAAATAAATCTACTTATATGAGTGTTTTAAATAATTCACAATAAATATATCTAGTATACACTGATTAATTCAGATTAAGAGATTTATGTCAAGGATTTTGACATACGTGATTTGGGAAAATGTAAGCAATCATATCTTCCTTCTCATGGCATTTTTTCATGATTTTATCTGAGTAAGGAACTCAAGGAAAGTTAGTATTTAACAGAGAGGAAGTGAAGATAATGGAATGCAAAGGAAATATGCAAAGGCTTTTCACAACTTTGCCCAGCACTGGCTCAGTAAGAGGAATTGGCAGTTGCTAAATCATTTGAACCACTTTCCAAGTAGCAGCAATGGGTGAATCTGGTCTTATTCATCCTGTTTTGCTTTTGTGAGGTGACTGGTTTAGATTCCTACATCTCAAATTTTCAGTTCATAATCTTATTTTAACTCACTAAGCTATTTAAAGGAACAATAGATATTGTCAAAAACTCACTAATTTTATATCTTTGATATGTTACACAATATCATAGGAACACTTTTAACAGTCAGCTACTGCTGCATAATTATTTAGCAGTCACTTACTTTCATTCATGTATGCTTTGACTAAGTTTGACTGTACATTTTATGTTCATTTTATATCTGCTTTTTGCTCCTTCATAATTTTGCTACTAATGGAGTCTGAGGTGGGTTAATCTTGCAGTTTTGATCCAACTTCAAAGGAGAAAAGTAGAAACTTAGGATGATTCTTAAGACCTAGGCTTAGAACTGACACGTCATCACCTCAACTTAAATTTGACTGGAAAAAATTCCATTATTGAGGCTTGAAAGCATAAGGCCCTGAGTTTGATTCCCCAGCATCACATAAAGCCCAATATGATCCCATCGCTTCTTGGGAGGCTGAGACAGGATTGCCATGAGTCTGAGGCTAGACTGGGCTACATGTTGAGTTCAAGACCAGCCTGGGCTACAGAGTGAGACCCTCTCTCTCTCAAAAAAAAAAATCTATCAGTGGGGTGGGGATGTAAGCAAGGCAAGAATGCAAAGTTTCATGACAAACATCATGAATACATGAAGGAATGAAGCTTCGGGCAAATAATTTAATGTATCATATTTATGATACTATATTGGTGCTTTGATTGCTATAAAAATTAGGCACAGGTTTGGTGTCTCAAAACAACAAGTAAGTATTCTTTTGTTCTGAGGGCAGTTGCACTTGTCAGCTTCCCATTGCTAGAGAAAACACCTGACTTACATAACATAAGAGAAGCGTTTGCTTTGGAGCAATGTTCCAGAGGTTTCCATCCTTGGTCAGCTGGATCCAAGGCAGAAGTATCTCAGTGGAAGGATGTAGCAGAGGAATGCTGCCCACTTCATGGCATCCAGGAAGCAGGAAGCAAGTAAAGAGCCATAGAGGAGAGGACCAGGGACCATATCTAATTTCCCAGGTCCCTCACCCCTAACCCTCTCAGAAGCCTGGTTTGTTGATCTTCAAGCTGTCTCAAGCCAATCTACGTAACAATCAAGATTAGCCACAACACTAGAATTACCGAGTTGAAACCAAGGTATTTCCTCTAGAGGAAATCTATTTCTGGCCTCTTCCATCCTCCGCTGACCTCATTACTCCAATTTCTGCTGCTGTGGTCAGGTTGCTTTCTCAGGCTTTAGGTATCTCTTCTCTTCTGTGAGTCTGTCCTCTTCCGTACTCAGAAATGTAATAGTTTTTATGTTTTACCTGGATCTCTCTCTCTCTCTCTCTCTCTCTCTCTCTCTCTCTCTCTCTCTCACACACACACACACACACACACACACAACCCTCTTCATCTCAAGAGCCACCGGCAAACCATTCATAGAAGGTTTACTACATACAACACTGAAGATGTTTCAGTCATTGTCTTCTTTTTCTCTGTGTCTTTTTTTCTTTTGAGGAGAAAACTAAGGCAGAGAGAAGTTAAACAATAAGTTGTCTGAGTAACAGAGTCAGGATTTGAGCTCCGTCTGGCTCTAGAGTTTTCGTTAGTTACAGAATTGTTCTGCTCTTAACCTTTGCTTGTAAATCAACAGAAACAGAGATGGAAACCACAATCTGTAACACGGGGACTTCTAATGCTATTAAGCAGGTTGGCTTCATGTCCTGGACAATAAGGAGTGGGTTTCTGAGCATCTCAGAGAGTGGCAAAAAAGCCGACTTTGGATGCTATTACCTATTTTTCCAAATTTGTTGGAGTGAGGTCAATGATCATATCCCCTGTGTGACGTTCCAGTGGCCAAGTTCTCAGCAGTGCTTCTCAGTTTCGAACATTTCTGTTTGACAAGTTTTCTTCACTTCAGAATTATCAAGAAGTTATGACAGGTGCTTGATGGAGTTCCTGTTCTTGCTTACTACAGCAATCTGCAGCCAGAGTCTTCCTGCGCATGGTCTACTAGGACGTAGGATGTGAGGGATAATGCCAGCTTAGTTATTTCAAATCGTTCCTTGAACAGATTGTTGTGTTTGTTTTAACACACAGGCATTTTTCATGATTTAAATGCTGAGCTTTCTTAAGTTAGTTTCTGATCTACCATCCAAGTTGTGTTGGTTGCATGTGTAATATTTTCTATTTTGGTTTAAATACTGGCAAAACCTAATTTATTAATGTAATAAGATCTTAGCGTTGCACAGAGGATGAATCCAACCATATCTGACAGGAGCTGAATATTTCTAGAGATTTTTAAAATATTTTATATCATTTACCAGAAATTTCCTCCCTTCACTCTTTGGTCCATATGTTTTTGAAGGACATTAATAGGTGTATATTGTAATAATTGGTCCCCAGTCAATTGAAAATATCAAACTAACAGATATTTTATTACTAAATGGCTTTGTTGGCTCTTTCAGTGTGCTAAAGATTTTTTCTATTACACATTAAAACTCACTGTTAATTTTTTCTCCAAGTGTAAGTATATTCAGAATTATGAGTTTTAAATAAGTCTCCAATTTATCAAGACAGCATCTTTAAGTCTGCCAAACAGACCCAACAGTGAAAAACACATTCTTCCTCAGGTTTCCAAAACTTGGACCAAAAACAATTTTGGAAAGTACAAACAGAAACAAGAGCAATATTTTTTCTTTCAATTTTTTACTTTCTATTATTTTGTACTGAGCTTTCATTTGGATTAACTCTAATTAAGGTAGAAAAGGATATCAAAGCTTATGACTAGACTATGTCATAGATAAAATTACCAAAAAATTAAGAATAAAAGTCAAAACAACAAATTGCAGATGATTTCATATCTATTTGATCCCTGAATATATTTCAGATACAGAGAATAGTAAAAAACTAAAATATTAGGAGGCTTAGGGTATCTGTGTAAGAAAAGGAACAGAATAGAGGAATGTTGTAGGAGAGCTGGCTGCCTTGCCAGTAATGCCTGTTAAAGGAGTTCTTAAGATCAAAATATTGTAAGCTGAGCTTGGGGGGTTAGAATTACTCTTTCACCTAAATTTGAAATAATGTCTTTCAAATTGGTCACATAGCTTTTTATTAAGATCTCTGTTCAAATTCTACATCCTCAACAAGTTCTTTCTTGACAGTGCTAGCAAAAGCATTGTGGAGATTTCTCAAAATAAGACAACTGGTTATAGATATTCCATTTGATCCAGTATGTCTCTTCTGGACTAGACTTAAAGGAACTACATTACAGCACAAATACATGCACATCCATGTTTATAGCAATACAACTAGTGGTAGTTAAATCATGGAAGATGTTAAAATGTCCATCAATAGCCCAATGGATTAAACAAATCTGGTATATATAAACAATGAAGTACTACTCTGCCACAGAGATAGGAAGATATGAGACATTTGCAGGTAAATGGATACAACTTGAAACTGTCATGATCAGTGGAGTGAATCAGACTCAGAAGATGAAATGCCACATAGTTTCTTTAACATGACTATAAATAAATAATGGAGTCAACTAAGTGAAACGTTGGGAGTCCGGGGAGGAGGAAGAGGAGGGACAGTGAGTAAAAGGAAGCAGAAGGGAATGTGAAGTCGTGACATATATGGGCCCAAAACTCTCAATTAAAATGGAGTCATTGTGTATCCCACATATATATACGAAAATGGGAAAAAAGCAGAGAGCCCAAAATTAAAAAAAATTGTAACACTTGTCACTCCATCGCTGTCTCTGATCTTTTCTTCTTCTTGCCACTTATCACTATTTTGTTTTATAATACATGTTCAATTATTAATTTCGGGCTGGTCTGTTTTCTGACTTCCCTCCCACACAGAGAAGGCCCTAGTACAAGGGAGTGGTCAGTGCACTCTGCTCCTAGTGTTGGATCTCTCTGCCACTGCAGCCATTAACATGCATTCATTGTCTATTTGCTTTATAAAATTAATTGCCACGCACAGGTACTTTTAAAAAATGACCACTTAGAACACTTTGCAAAACTCAGAAACAAACCTGGCATCCAGACTGATGAAAGATTCAGAACAGTCATTTTATAGATAATAACAACTTAGTGAGGCCATGGTTTGCTAATTTAAAATTGGGCTGAGGGTGTAGCTCAACGCAAAGTTCCTGGGTTCAATCTTTAGTACACCAAATAAAAATGAAGAAAATAAAGCAGTGTAAAATTAAAAAGAGTTCTAAGAGTCCTTTATCGTACTTACAAGCTAATTTCATAGTTTCCTGGATGTAGCAGGTAACCTGAGACTCTTTGGTCAGAAGAAAGGCCTTATTCTCCTGGCACAGCAAGTAGTGTGAGCACTGTGTGTGATGATTTCCTCATGCCTTGCTTGATGGATTTCCTTGATTCACCAGTATTGTGGGGGTGATTCAGGATTTGCTTAAGTAGATGCCTCGTGTGCACACAGTGGGTTCATGTCGCACCTGAGTATCTCTGAGCTGAAAGAATTTGAATTTTTCATAATGAACAGTAGAGAAATCTGATCTGTGCTCCAGAAGTCATCCTGTCTAGCAGCTACTGTTAAAAATATTTTTGAAAAGATAAATACAAATTGTAGTACTGATCACAGAATGTGAATGTTGCTAGAATTTCATGGGGAATCAACTGTCCTCCAGCATTGGCTAGGAAATGAAACCTTGACTGTCCTAATTCTTCATTTAGCTTCTTCCCAGTCACACTGAGTTAACAGCAGAGCCAGGAACATGACGGTGGGTGTAATAGTGTGCCTGACAACAACTTGGCTCCTATCTTCTCATCCTGCTTTTTAATAAGACGCTAACACTAAGGGTGGTTTGATTGAATTGCCTACTTAAGTATTTATCCAAGAGAGGGAGGCATTGCCCCCTGTGGAAGGTGACAACTTGGGCCTCTTGCAAGAAATGCCAGTGGCTGTGCGCGAGTATAGACTAAACACTTAGGAAAACTTTACGTGTGTTAATTAATCAGCATTTACATATTGAGAAGTAGGTAGATTCTGGAGTCAAATTTGACCTTCATATATCTGTTTAAAGGTTTTTAACATTGTTTTTCCTAAGACATTTGACATATAGTTTGAATGTAATAATTGCATTTATTTTGTAGTATTAAGTGATAAAATGCGTATGTACTATGTAGCACAGCCCACACCTAGTAAACGTTTAGCATTAAGAACACTTATGTTGATTGTCTGATTCAATTTGTCTTCCTCCCCTAGCTTTGCCAATTTTGTAAGTAATTTGGTTTGGCTCTCATCTGTTGGCTTGTCTATATCCTTCCTCCCGCCTTCTCCACCTCGCTTGCTCTGCGTGTTTGGAGAACAAGCCACATGCACTCCTTAGGAGGTTAGTTTTGGCTGCAGCTGAGGGCAAATTGAGAAAGGGAGGAAGGGACTACCACGCTCACTGCAGTCTCCCAAGGGCCCAAGCTTCTGCTAGGCTACTTGCTCCATCCTTACCCCAGAGTTAGGGTTTTGGTAAGTGCCTTTTCCCCTCCTCCCATAATACACAAGGAGGTACACGGGTGCTAGCTATGGTTGTGGAACTGTCCTGAGTGGTGGCCTTATTTGTACTTTGCACCCAATTTTATAAAGTCCCTTTATTTTCAAATATGCTCCCCACTTTTTGCTGTTAGAACAAGTCTCCATTTTAATTTTTAAGAACACAAGTTAAGTATCATTTCTATTTAGCATGTAAATCTACTAAAGCTTAGGTGAATCAAACTCATTATCCAAAGTCAACTGGCTCATGAATGACAATGAAAAGACCAGAATCCAGTTGTGGTTTTTTCTCTTTCTTTTCATTTCATTTCATTTCTTCTTTCTTTCTTTCTTTCCTTTCTTTCTTTCTTTCTTTCTTTCTTTCTTTCTTTCTTTCTTTCTTCTGCTCTCAAAATCAAAATGGTTATTTTAATATGTATAGTTTCCATTTTTCCTTCACATTCCTTAGGTCGTAATTCTCAAGACAGGACCAGGCTCTATTGATCTGAATATGTCGGCCCATGATATTCTAAGAGCATAGATATTTTAAAAATTTTTAGCCAAGGGCAATTATACTTGAAATTTATTTTTAGAGAAGTATAATACCACATAATGTCCTACTTCATATCATTTAACTTGAGCTTATTGTTTTATTATAGGATAGCAATCTCCTCGCTACTCATGTATTGACTGCCAAGAACGCCCACAGTGAGCAGGGGAAATTCTGCTGGTGGGTGGTGGGGAGAGAGGAGGATGATCTCATGAGCAAGGCTGGGGGATTGTTCAGGTTCATTTCTTTGGCTCTTTCTCTTTCTCTCTGGACTTCTCTGAAATGTAAGGAGCTCTGGGACTCTGGCTTCAGATAAAAGAGGTGGATTTTTGTTTTGAGAGCTGCTGAGGGAGGTGGGAGTGTTTGGTTATGTTTTGAATTTAGTTCTTTTCCTGCATTATAGAATCTGATTTCTTACACAAGAGTTCAGCATCTGTTTTGTGATTTGATGAATGGCTTTGAGCTGTTAATTTAATTGCTTCCTAGTAAGACACTAATGACCTTTTTGTTCCACTAAATACTAGTGTGTTTAGTTATAAATTAACCATAGCTAAACACTTGGAGCTCCAAAACTTCCAATTCATATTGTTCAGGTTCAGATTGTAGCAACCAGAGTTCGTATTATATATGTATGGCCTGCAAGTTTAGCTTTTAAAATCTGTAGTAGGTAGGAACATCATTAAATTTCTTCTAAAAGCAAACTCAGGGAAAACCCCCACTGCAGTATGAAGAAACAATGGAGCGTGGAATGGAACAATATCTTGGCACATACCTAGGTCTGAGAAACGGCATTCGATATGCTCAGCATAAGAGATAGGGTGAAGAATCTGGCTATTTCCAGTCCCAAGTACCTGATAACTATATGTTCTCTGGGTGGCCACCAAATACGGGATCAGGGTAGGTGAGAGAAATGAAAATTCTGAGCCTTCTCATTTATCTATTGATCATCAGGTTTCAAATGTCTCTCCAAGAATAAGGATGTCTGTCCAAATTTCATGGGAGTGGGTATCAATTTATCCCTTCCTGGCTCTTTTGGCATGGCTACCAAACATTGATTTGATTGGCGATCAATCCTAGGGCCTTGAAGCTCCCAATGGGCATTCATTGGCTTCCTCTTAGAGTATTTCTGGGTAAGATCTTCTCCTGAAGGTCCTCAGCTAAACAGGGAAACCACAGAAGGTCCAGTACACCTTTGGCAGCTGAGTGAATGCAACTGCTTTGGCCACCTGCGTCAGCGCAGGGAGCTTTAGCCCCTGCCATCTCTGAAATAACACCTTCTCGCCAACTAGAAATTCTCCCAAAGCTCCAAGATAAATATTTTTGGAAACCTAACAATATTTGATTTTTTCAAAACTGAGTCAGAGATAAGGTGCGTATTTGTAAAAGACAAAGGCAAGAATCTCACTCGACTTCTAATTGAAGCATGTTTAGTCTCTAAACTATCTACAAAGACAGCAGCTGCAGAGAGCTCCCAGTAGGCTGAGGAATAGAGGTGCTCTGCTCCTTCGTATTCGTGACCAGTGTAGGCTGTGTGGAATGTCTATCTTCTGCTCCCAGACTTAATTTTACATCAATGCTTGGATGACAAGCCAAGAGATTCCCATACCAGAAGGAACAAAGATTCCTTAAAATTGAAGATTTGAGATTAAAATACTAAAGACTATGAAAGATTAATCTGTAAGCCAAATCTTCAATTCTTTTTTCTTAGTCATTCCCACTCCCAGACAAGAATTATAAAAAATATTCAGTATTTCAATTATTATGTTAATACGTTTATAAGGTAATGTCTTATTATTTAGGTTAAATTTAAATCCTTTTGAAGGAATCCTATAAGGATTGATATTGTGAAACCGCAGGATTTCTCTTTAGCTGTTAGAAAAGAATACACAACCACTTTTTAAATAATTTAATAATTAAATTATAAATAATTCAATAATTTACATTTTTTTATTTTTATTTTCCTGGACAGATGTGTTGCTAAGCTTAAAACTGGCTCATAGTTGTGCGTGTTACCTATGGCCACTTTGATTATATTAAGAATTAAATTGATGTTTCTCAAGGCAGAACTCTACACTGGACATACAAATCTCCAGCACTAAATCCTTCAGCAAATAATTTTACCTTAAGCGTCAGAATTAATCCAGACCGAGTCTCCTCCGCATTGCTCCTGCTGTCACTCTGGTGTCAGCCTACACTGCCTCTTACAGTCACTATCCAGCTCATCTTACTGACTCCAGTTCAGGTGCCCTTGAGTCTCTTCTCAACTCTCACCACAAAGCAGATGACGTTACTCTTGTGCTCAGAACCAAAGTGCTCCTACACCACTCGATACCAACATCGTAGAATGGCTTCCAACATCCTCCATGATCTTTCCTCACTCTTATCCTCCTCTTCCTCTCCCATCTTGCCATTTCCACTCTGACTTCCCAGTTTTATTGGAAACATCTAAGCAGTACCTTTTTCTTCTTTCTGAAGTGACCCCCTTCCTCCATTTTTTTGACTTCCTCAACTCTTTCAGCAATTCACTCTACATGCCTCTCTCCTAGTGAGGTCTTTCGTGACCATTTTACAAAAAAATTCAGAATATGAATATGGGAAATGGCATTTGGAAAGGGAAAGATTGCTTGAACTGGAAGTTCAAAGCCAGCCTGAGCAACATATTAAAACTTTGTGTCAACATTTTTGTTTTAATCCTCCCCATAACTACTCACTTTGCCTTATTGTCACATAACATGGTTTTGTTGATGGTGATGGTGATGGTGATTGCCTGCCTATCTCTGCTAGAAGTGTCCTTAGAATTGTGTTAGGGTCACAATGCCATGGTTTGTATATGTTTTAAGTGTGTTTACCTGTGTTGGGAACTTGGCTTCTAGTGTGACAGGACTGAGAAGTGGTAAAACTATTACGAGGCTGCTCTTAATGAAGGAATCTTGGGTAACTGGTGTGAGCTGCTCGTGGAAGGGTTGAAGGTAACTGTGTAGAACCCTGAGCTTTTGACAGAGTGTGTTATCATTGGAGCAAGCCCAACCCTGAGTCACTCTGTGATTTGCTGATTCAAGATGCAGTGTTTCCCATCTCTATGCACTCTTAACTTTTATCATGGGTTACCTCACCTGAGCCAGTGCTGTGCTGTCTGGATATGTGGCCTCCGAAACTGAGCTAGCTAAACACCTTTCCTTTATCAAGTCAGTCTGTCTTGGGTGTTTTATTATATTAACAGCAAATAGAACAATAACAGGCATTCACAAATATTTTTGAATGAATAAATAGAACAGTGTAATCTTATTCTATGTAATCCTCATGATCCCGTATAAAAAGAAATACAACAATTATAAAGTACATTAGATATACAATAATAGCATGATAGCAATACCAATAAGCAATACTTTTTTAATCAAGACACATGAAGTTAAGGGTGCCATGGGTCCTAGGCTGTGAAAGGACCTTTTCTGAGGGTAACGTCTCAAGGTCTTTGGTCTTACTTTCATGTCTATTTCAGCTGTTACATCTTAGGACAAATGAGTAATCCAATTTCAAGTAGACTAAAGAAAAACTAACATTTTACTGAAGATTACTTTCAAAGACTGTAGAATATTACAACACATATTACAAGGAAAATTTTTGAAAAGTCCTCTTTAAATATCTACTTTTTCCCATGGTTACATTCAAGAGTTTGCCACACATTTTTACTTATTTTTTCTGTGTATGTTTCCCAGAAACTCTTTAAAATAACTCAGAGCTTTTACTAGTACTTGGATCTAAATCTCCTGGCTCAGGTTTTGAACTATTATGTCATCTTTCTGCAGTATTTGTTCAAGTCTAGACGTGAAAAATTCCTAATGAAAACATTTTTATTTATTCTTATTGCCCCAAGATTATGAATCAAACTCCTTATGGTAATGTTAGCCCTCTTAAATTTATGAGACTAATCTCTAGCTTAGATCTCCACAGATCTTAATAATTAATTTAATTTGAAACTTTTTAGACATTTTAGGATATGTTAGATAAAAAAAAAAATCTGGACCTGGTTGTGCAGGCCTGTAATTCCATTATTCTGGGAGACTGAGGCAGAATGTTTATAAATTTAAGCTCAGCCAGAACAATTGAGAACCTGTGTCAAAATTAAAACTCAAAGATGGCCGATGATGTAGTTCAGTGTGAAGGCTCTGGGTTAGACCCTCACTGCACACACACAAAAGATTAGTTAGAGGCGACCAGGGTAGCATTGAGTTGAGAGCTAATAGTTTCCCAGTGTTGAGGCAAGAACTTACTGAGGACGCTACTCAGTGCCCTGTGAGTTATGAAGTTTTATAGTTTATCAACCTAAAACTTTCTGTGAGAACTGGATACTGGGCCTAGCAATCTCTTTGAATGGTTCTTTCTTCGATTTCAGGCAGTTTCCTTACACAGAGGTGCTGATTAACCAAACCCTGTGAATTTCTCAAGGATCATTCTTCCTCGTGTAGTTTTCTTCTCTATGTTACTCTCCCCTGCAAACAAGTCACCATCGTCTTCCTAGATTTTCAGCATTATCTCAACTGAGTAAGTTTTCCAGGATTTTCTTCTGATTTCTCTCCTTACCCTACAACTTGGAAAGCAAGAGGAAGTCCTCATTATAGAATAATCAGTGTTTTAAAAATTATTTCAAGCCAGGTGTGATGGTTTACACCTGTACTTTTAGTACTCTGGGAGGCTGAGCGACATGATGAGACTGTCTCAAAAAACAAGTAAACAAATGCACCAATGGAATATAGCTCAATGAAGGCTCTGAATTCAATCTTTGGTATCAAAAAAGTTTGTTTCAAAAAGTTTATTATTTTCTGCAGTATATTAAATGTGGTATAAATCTGGACCTATTACTCCCTCTTGTTTGGAAGAAGTGTACAAGCCAAAAGTTAACATTATCCTTTTATTTTACTTCCATGTTCATCATAAAATACTATTTGTTGGTCTATAAAAATATATAGAATCTGATCATTATTGTCCTTCTTCATGACTGCCAAACTATAGTCGACCAAAAACTATTGTGATATTTTATAACATTAAAGAAAGCTAGGAAAAGTGAAAATCTTCATGTAAAATAACGGAAATGGAAATTTACCTAACAACAAGTACAATAATTAACTCAAATGAACCAGAGGTTTAAATATAAGACCTAAAGGTGTAAAACTCTCAAAAGACAAAATAGGGCAAAAATGACATGGCATGGAACTTGGCAATGACTTCATGGACATGGTAAGAGTAAAGAAAATGCACAATTGATGTGTAATGACCATACTACTTAGCCTTACAAAATAAAGAAATTTTGTGTTATGCTACAACAAAATGAATTTTGAAAGCATCAATTCAAGTGAAATAATTCATTCAAGAAATGACAAATGTTACATAGGCTCACTTATATAGGATGTCTAAAATCCTCAGTCTTACACAGATAAAGTAGAAAGGTATATTCTAGTGGCCAGGAAAGAAGGAAATGGAAATGAAGCATTTGTGTTTAGCAAGTATAGAGATTTAGTTTTACAAGATCTAAATTTCTATAGATTTGTTTTATGACAATATGAATATGATTAACACTCTTTAACTATAAACTTAGAAATGATTTAGGTAGAAAAATAAGGATGTTAAGGAACTTTTTAAATGGAAGGAAAAGCAGTACCATGTGAAAATATGAATTGATACAAAGAAATAAAGAGCACCAGAAATGGCACTTACATAATTAAATGTATATTTTTTCATTATTTGAATTTTTAAAAAGGCAATTGACTATGTCAGTACCAACCATAACTATATAATCTGGGGTATATAACAATGAGTGAAAAATTTGCATGAAAAACACCAACAGTCTAGAAATTCAAGTCCGGTAACTATAAGTTTCATACAATAGGTGCAGTTATATAGTGTCACTTGAAGATTTTGATGAGTTTAAATATGTATTAAAAACAAATAAGTATAACTTATAACTCAAGATATAAAATTTAAAAATAATAAACATATTCAATTAATAAAGATATAATAACAAAAGGAACAGATACACCACCAAAAAAAGACATAAATAGTGAATAAGCAGGGCCCAGGGACATAGCTCAGCGGGCAGAGCACTTCCCTAGCAAGTACAAGGCCCTGAGTTCAGTTCCTCAGTGCCATATGAGCAGCTCATGGTGGCACATGCAGGAGGCTGAGACAGAAGGATTGCCATATGTTTGAGGTGTGTCTGGGCTACATAGTGAATTAAAGACCAGAGTAGTCCAAAGAGTGAGACCCTTTCTCAAAAAAATGCAAATAAGCACATAAAAAGATGTTTAGAGTGTTTTGTATAATAGGCAAAAAGCAATTGAACCTACAATGAGAAGTAACATGATTACTAATGTGGCAAAGGGAAAAGACTGATTCCAACAGCGTGGGAGAGGATGCGGAGCAAGTAGAAATTTTCTACCTTCTTGGTGGGAATGCAAAAATCCTCCAGTGCATCTTGGGAAATATTGTTATGGTCTCTTAGAAACATTAAAGATACACTCGTCTAGTAGCTTCTTAGAAAGGATAACCACCTTAGTTGTTACAGGCAAAATCAGGGAGAAATTTAAATGCCTTTTAGTAATGAAGCAATGGAAATATTTGTGCATATCTACAAAATGGATTACTACCCTGCGACAACATGTCTTGAACTGGTGGTAAATGCAAGCACATGAGTGAAGCTCAAATGAACTGCACTGATTGAAAGATACCAGAGAAGAAATGGTACAGGCATGATGAACCTTTGCATGACACTGTTGAAAAGTGAGATAACCTATATATATATATATATACATATGCACTCTCTTGACTGTGCTGATGGTTTCATATATGAACATACATGTCAAAATTGCCAAATTGTACATTTTAGATTTGTTTATCACAAATCTAAAGTTTATCACATCTTATAAATCATTAAAGAGAAATGGAAAACTAATCATTGGCATTGGCTTCATGTATTGGAAGACTGAGTCTATATAGAGCTGGTTTGGGCAAGATGAAGAGGTTAACTTTGGCTTGGTGTGGTGACACATATCTGTAATTCTAGTGCTAGGGATGCCCAGGCAGGAGGACCATGAGTTCAAGACCAGCCTGGGCTACAGAGTGAGATCCTACCTCAAAAACAGAAAGACAAAACAAAAGAAAGAGCTCTATTTGTGAATTTTAGTGGCTCTTCAGTGAGTTACCAAGTGAAGAGTAGAAAATCAAGTCTGGAATTCTGGGAAGAGGTCTGGGCTGGAGATAATGGTAAGACTCACTGAGTGTCAATCTCATTCAAAGCCATGTGAGGTGCTCAGCCAATGTCTGAGACTGCTTCGGGAAAAGCATCTCTGAATCATTCAAGATGTACCACGTCCTATGCTTTTCTAGGAACAATTGAGAAAGTGTAAACATAGACTTCCTAATACTTACATCCTATTACACAATATGTACAGTGTCTAATCGATATTTCTATCATCTTAAACAGTTGTCGTTATGTTGGGAGACCTTGAACTCTTCTCTTCTAGCTCTTTATGAAATAGTTAAATCTCTTGCTGGTAAGAAATTGATGTGAACTCCAGTCAAGTTACTTACATTTTATACCTGTTACCTACCTTCCTCATTTCTAGTGTTCACTATGGGACTCTCTTATTCTATAAGATTTACTACAAACATCAACTTTTTTTTTCTCAGTGCATCTAGCTTTTTACTATGTCTTTGTCTGTTTCAGATATTTACCCAAACTCCCTAGATTGGGGCTTGTGAAGAGTGCAGAGGGCCTATCCAAGAGTTTTCTATACTCTGGGAGCTTGAAATCTAGTGCTTGCAAGTCTGTGCTAATGACCTGGTAATTGTTTTAGAGAATTTTCAATGAAGTGTGAAGTTCTTTTCTGACTTCTCAACAAAGCCTGACGTATGTGAGAGAATCTTTCTCACTCCTGCACATCTGTCTGTTTGGCAGAGGCATGGCCAAGCACAGCTTTGGTTACTTTATCAATACAGTTCTGCCCTGGGTGGGTGAGTCTTAAGCAACCTTTCCCAGTTCTGTTTAGTGGGTGGGTTGGAAAACGTCAGGCTACCTTCGAGGGTGCAATGTACCCCACCAGAGGAAAGAAAGAGCCAAGGCTCTGAGGAGACATCCTGGGCTCCAGGCTCCCATCTCCCTCAAACTCGCTCTTGCCTTTAAGGACAAGGGCGTAGAGACTCCTTCAAGACTCCTCACCTCTTGGTTTTTTTTTTTTTTTTTTTTTTTTTTTGTATTTTTTCTAGAGCAGCAAGTCTTTCCAGTTTGCCCCTTCCCCAATTTCTGTGGAAGAACATTTTCAGACAATGAATGCTGGTGCTTTCATTGATGTGCACTGTGCCTGGAGGTGTTTGAAGATGCATTTATGCTAACTAACCACGAGAGGACTCAGAACAGGACGCCTTTCCTTACAATGAGGAAGGGGTCGAGTTCTCTGTTATGTAATCTTTGTTCTTCTGCCTTTGTTTGGTGGCATCTAATAGACTTGGAGGGTGTGATATGGTCAAATGTTTTCTGTCTTCAAAATGCTAAGGGTTAAAGTTTATGCCCTCTATATCAACTCTTTAGTATACTACTACTCAGAGATCACCGAGGCCCCTGGAAAATCCACTTTAGGGTGGAATTCAGCCCAGGGCAAGGCAGTTGTGCCTTAGGCACTGGTCAATATCCTTTCAGGAGACGCTGTGAGTGAATCTCACAGATCTGAACTTCATTTAGGTTCTTATTAACATTACAGCAAATTAACTTGAGTGCAACTGCTATGGCTTGATTTTTTGGAAACAGACTTTGAGATGGAGCTTTGCAAGTAAGAGGATTTTGTGGGGGAGTGAAGTGGGTAGGAACATGCAGACGGGGTGCCTGAGCACTAGGACAGTTATTGCAAGAGAAAGCCTCATTCCAACTATGAGGGCTCTAAATCTGGAATGGTGCTGCCGACTGGGTAGAAATTGAAGCAAGGTGGCAGTGATTTTGTGCATTTCCATCATTGTATGTGGGCTGACCTTGAGAGTGTGACCTTGTACAAATGGGTACCCACTGCCAGAGGATCTCTCTTGGATTGGAGTGCAGAAAGGAACCATCGGTAGCAAAGCATCTAGCGCTGGGAGGACAAATGCCTCAGTCCCAAAGAGAAGGCTGGGAGACTGGGTCACACCCCGCCACATCCTCAAGTAATAACTAAAGACACCACAATTAACAACAAGATGAAGGTACAATTTACTAACAACACCTGCAAATCTTTATTTTGTACTGTTATGATATACAGCAGTTTTTAAAACGCTTATAGAAATCCTGTAAAATAAATACATTACCACATTTTTAAAACTTATTTTTGAGAAATGAAGTGAATTTTTTTCCTCCAAGATCTGCTGATGTCTCTGTCCAGCCATTTTGAACTATTTGTGTTTTCCAAATACATCTTGGTCTTTACTTGTTGGCATTTATGTGATATTATTCACTCAACCCAGGATGTCTTGATTTGCATGCCTGCTGACCAAGTATTCTTTCATCCTTCAAGACTCTTTTTGAAAATCATTTCCCCGATGCAGCTGTCCTGGACTTCCTCACATACGTATGCAGTCTTTCCATATAATCTCAGAACACCTGTTCATGATACTCAACAGCACTTGATATGTGTTCCTTAAATGAATACATGGGTTTTATTTTTAGTTATGTTGCTTTGCTTAGGAGCTTTCTTGATGCATTTTCTTCCAAGAGGCTGCACCATTTCTAGACGTTTTGCTTTTCTTGAAGTACTCAGAGAAGCCTGCCACATGTGTTCAAGTCGTTTCTCTTGAATGTCCAAGCTGAGAATCACCATAGAAGGTATTAAACACTGATACCAGATTCTGCAGTTTCAAGTTGTTGAGCATGTCTTGCCTTTATTGTTGAACATAAAATTCTACTCTTCTCCCCTACTCTGTCCCCACTAAGGTGATTGTCCAAAAAAATGTAAGTGATGCCTGTAGCCAGCCTTGGTCCTACAGCTGGAAGCATTTTAGATGTTACCATTCTGCAATGTTGGTGTAAATCTGTGAAAAGAGATAGCATGTTGGAAAGGACCTTTGAAATTATATGCTATAGAGTCTACTGCTTGTGCTCTATAAGATGATTAACTCCTAGTTGAATTTGATTCGGGGCAAGCAGTTGTATTTTTAAAATTAAGTTGAAAATATACGATAAGTCATTTTTCTTCCATTTATGCAAAATTCCTCTATTTTGTATTGTCTAATATCGATGCTTTTTTTCTTCTTTTTTTCTTTTGTAAGCACATGCCTTTTAGCTAATGACATTTTGAGTTTGACTCCTAGTTTTGGTATAACATCCTTGTGATAGTTAACCTCGTCAGCTTGACTGAATTAACAAAGACTTAAGAATCTGGTAGAGCACACTTAGAGCTGTGTCTGATAGAATGCTTTCAGAAATGACTAGCTTACAGGGCAGTAAACTGAGTGGAGAGACCTCTCCTGGATATCGATGGTGCCATCCAATAGGCTGGGGACCTCATTGAAAGAAAAGTGTAAGAAAGAGGAGGCCCCCCTTCTTATTCTCTCTCTCTCTCTCTCTCTCTCTCTCTCTCTCTCTCTCTCTCTGCCTGCCTGCCCTATTCTTCATTTCCTAATGTTTGTTGGCTTTCATGAGGTGAGCAGCTTTGCTCCGCCCCCCCCTTTATCATGATATACTGTCTCAACATAGGGCCAGAGTCAAATATGGACTGAAATGTTTGAAACCATGTGCCCAAGTAAACCTTTCCTCATTTAAGTTGCTTTCATTGATTATTTCGTCACAGCGACAGGAGGCTACTAACATGCTACCCACTTTACCAATAGATCAAATGTGATTCAGTGAATGAGCTCATATGGTGTTATCCAAACTTTACTTACTCACTGTCATTTGATTCCACACTAATGTCATACTTACTATATCTGTATATGGTATGAAGTTTATTTAGATTCATAGTTTGCCATTCATTTTCTTTTGGGACAGCTTCTTCTTACATTTTAATCAGATTTCAGCCTGGAGAGAAGCAACGTAATGGCATATCTCAGCACTGATCTTGCTGATGGAGAAACTGAGGTGGTAAGCAAGAGACACGTCATTAAAGGACTTTTGTGGTCTACAAACTTACTCTAAGTTCTAAAGCCATGCTGGCGGCCATGATGGTTCAAGATGCCTCCAATGTCTTCAATGGAACTAAGCTAAACACTAGAGTGACACGACTATTTCAAGGTATTGAACTATGCTTTGAGTTACAAAATTGGAAAAAAATATTAATGAAAAGCAAAGATAAACTCAGATTTAAGAATTATTTGGAGCAACTGTGAGTGAGCTAGAGATAATGGCTTCTTGAAAAGCAGGAGTCCTTACACAGCTTTACCTTTTCTCTGGGGTGACTAAGTTTCCATTACACAAATCCAGCACTGTTATTAGGGAGGGATTTTTGGCCTTTTATGGGCATCAGAACTGACAAATGGTGCAATATCTGGAAGATTTCTTCCATTAGAGCAAATATAGATTTGAAGTAAAAACGATCACCCTAAAGGGACTTCTTGCTCAAATTGTTCTGGAGCGTTACCTGTGCTGTGCTGGGATTCAGGGAAGCGGCACAGAGTAGGGATCATAGCAGAGCAAATGTCACCTGCTCAGTTTCTCAGGCTCGACTTAACATTGGTTCTGAACATTCTCAGAAAATTTTTTTTTCTGTCTGCTTTTTCTACATGTTTCATGGAATGAGATTTTGGTATTGGGAAGCTTGCCCCTGATCTGAAATTTATGTATTATCACACACCTTTAACTGCACTGTGGTCCCATTGGCTCTAGGAAGAGGGGATCTAAGGAAGTGGAGGCTATGATTTGAATGTTTTTGTTCCCTCCAAAATTCATGTTGAAACTTAACCCCCAAAGCCAGAGTAATAAAACGTGTGGCTGTGTGGAGGTAGTTGAGATATTAGTGCTCCTTCCTCAGGAATATTAGTCTCCTTGGAAAGGGCCTGGGCAAAAGAAGTTCATCCATTTTTGCCTTCTCTCCCATCCCCATGTAAGGACATAGTGTTCCTCCTCTCTGCAACTAAGAGACAGAGCAGCATCCACCTCAGACACCAAACTACTCAGTGCCTTGATCTTGGACTTTCAGCTTTGAAACTGAGAATTAAAAAAAATGTCCTTTCTAAGTTCTCCAGTATAAGATACAATATTTTGTTATAGCAGCACAGACAGACGAAGGCAGTGGAGCTCCTGAAATACTTCATGTAGGTCTCGGAAGAGTCACTTGACAACTAGGAGGGTTTGAACAGGGAGCAAGGAAGGTTTTCTATCTGTTTCTTGTAAGTTTCTTGCCATTGACCTTCAGGGAGAAAATAAAGTAAATCATCATTAATCCTGAAACTTAAATTTTCCTTTTTATCATTTTTCTCCCTTTCAGATGTCCACATTCACAAATACACTGGCCCTTAAATATTAATCTAGCTTTGTTATTTAATCAAAAAGTTTTTCTGCTCTCTTCTTGGTTTCCATTAGCCTTTTGTGAGACATGATATCAAAAGCACCAAAATACTAAATAATTTATATTACAGTTTTTTCGTTCTCTTTCAAACCCCTATTTTCATGGACAAGTGACACTTCTGTGACTCCTTAGAGACTATCATTAAATCATTCCCCAGGGTCACTCTTCTCTTCCTTAGTCAATAATACAATAAATCGTATTCTGGAGGCTTATAGAAGAGGCTGAAGTTCTATTTTAGAAATCCAAAGAGTCAATTTTTCCAAAAGCTATAGCTTGTAGTTCTGTATCCCTGAACTGCAGCAAATCTTCCCTTTTCTGTGTTGCTCCGGTTTTTATCTTGGTTCATTTGAGTTTAGAGTCATTAATTCCACTGTACTTGATCCCAGCATTTTTTTTTTGCCATGAGTGTGTGTGTGTGTGTGTGTGTGTGTGTGTGTGTGTGTGTGTGTGTGTTCATTGCCTACAAGTGGTTGGTAAATGTACTCATATTCATTTGTCCAAGAAATATGCATTGTTGTGCCAAATACCTTGGAACAATGTGACTTTCAGAGGAGCTCTTTCGGGATTGAGGCTCTGCTCCACCACTAGCGCTCCACCACAGGTCAGGGATTCACAGTGCATCTGACATTAGTGTGACTGGAAAAGTCCAACATGGAGACAGGTGAGTGCTGAGGCACTGAGGAAACCATAGAAAACAGGCATTTAAGCCAGGCAACGGAGGGTCAGTGGGATTCTCTCGGAAACTCTAAAAGCTGCTAAATTTCAAGGAAGACATGTGAAGTTTTCAAGTGAAGAAAGAGTTGGATGGTGTCACAGGCTGAGGAGATAGCACAAGTCCTGGCTTGGTAGGTTTGAATATCATCATATAATTGGAGTCATCCAAAACTAATTCAAAATGATTTGACATGACTAGAGTGAGAAGGAGAAGACATCAGTTGGTGAGGGAACGAAAGGAGCAGTGATGCTTTGGGAATGGACTTGCTTGTAGAAAAGTCTCTGTGCCATTATAGGGCTTTCTTTTCTCTTTTCTCTTTCTTCAACATTATTTTATTTATTTATTTATTTATTTATTTATTTTTCAGACAGGGTCTGCTCTGTAGCCCAGGCTGCTCCTGAACTCACAATGTACCCAGGCTGGCCTTGGACTTCTGGCATTACTCCTGCCTCAGCCTCCCAAGTGCTGGGATGACAGGCCTGTACCACCACATCCAGCTTACGTGGTGCTGGGGAATTGAACCAGGGTACTTAGCACTTGCTAGGCAAGGGCTTTAACTGCTGAGCCATTCTTCCACTCCCTGCCCCCCACCTCACCTCAAATTTATAAAAAAGGAGCCTTGAAAATTTTGTAGTAAAAAAAGATTCAACTTTGAATTTTAAATCACTTTCTGGGATATGAAGAGAACCCATATGAGGAGAATGAATTCTGGGACAGGGACGAGAGCTACTGCTTTCCAAAGGAGGGGTGAAGATGAGAGGACCTGGGGACGGGCACAGTGGAAAGACGGGGCCAGTATGAAAAATTCTCAGGCAAGGCCTCGTTGGTGGAAAATGAGTGGCCTGGCTGTGCTGACACCCATCTGTGAGAGGACATAGGTACAGCCTCCACGTTGGTTCATGGAGCACGAAAGGCATCGTCCCTTCCTGAACAGATGCCCAACATCTTTGTGCGCTGTCGATGTATTAGGCATCTGATTCCACAGGGGGGACGCTCGCAAGGCCCCATGTTTCCTGCAGTGAAGCCAAAATATTACTCACAAGATTTCTTTTTTTTTCCTCCTCTTGAATATCTGAAGTGTAATCCCAGTGAAGAGAGCTGTCATTTTCTTCCTGCACAGGAAGCTGAACTGTCTTTTCTAATACCCTGGGGCTTTCTGAACTCAGAAACCTTTCATTATAAGTACTCGTCTAACTTGCTGAGAAGTTTCCCAGAGTCCTCACCACGTGCTGTGCTGAAGATGCAGTTCAGGAGTCTGTAGCTCTGCCCTTGGTGCATGGGACCCTCAAAGAAAGCTGCCTCACTAGAGGTCAAAGGAATTGTTCTCTGAATATGAAAGGTGGGCTTCACTAAAGGGTGGTTTTGTCCGTGCCCCCAAATGCTCATTGACATGCAGAATATCCCTCACTTGAAGAGACTTACACAACAGCCAAAGAAAAGAGCACAAACATTAAAAAGTCCACTAGATTAATATTTCTTATTGAAATATTTGCTAAGAATCTACTATGATCATGATGCTTTCTTCGTGCTGATTTGCACCTTGGAATCAGATTGTTGGCAAATCATGCCAAGGAAATGGGTCATATGAGGCTGCTGGGTGGGAGTGGGTGACTACGCAGGAAGATCATAAGCAAGAGAAGCAAGTGAAAGGATTTAAACAAGAATCCTGGGCTGGAAGCTCAGAGTCAAGACACGGCGAAACACACAAGCTTGATCACCAAAGGGGAAGAACAAGACTGGGATGCGGGACAGAACTGGGAGATGGAGGTGTACGGGAATGGCCCTAAATGGCTGCAGGTTAAGAATGAAATGAGAAGAATTGAGGACATTGCTGCAAACACACAGGACAGTGAGAGGCTCAATGGATGAGATTAATTATGTGTGGGCTCTTCTCACTGATTTAAAAGCACAAGCTGGTGGGAGACATGACCTTAGAGGAGCAGAAAAAGGGCACTTAAATCTTACTTTTTGTGAGAGATTAAGACTACAATAAATGCAAGAAAGGAATGAAAGAGGATAGAGAGTATTCAGCTGATTCACCGCGGGGTGGTGTGGGAACCCCGAAGAAGACTTCGATAGGGGTCGAAGGTGTAGGAACTTCGTGAATAAAAGAGAAGATAAGTTGAATAATTTTGGTACTCAAAATCCTTGTTTCTCTTTAAAGCAAAATTCACTGTGGCTTCCTTGACTCCACACTTTCCGTGCCAGTCCCTACCTGTGTGTGGTTCATACTGCTGCTCAGGAACAGCGTCCTTCATGAAAACCCACGTGGGTGGCACTACATCAATATTCACTGTTTCTTCATCGCTGTGTACAACACCTCATTGGTTGTGCTTGATCATGATGTCCATGAAATATTTATTACTCACTGTTCATTGCCCTAATCATGTAGTCTATCAAATAATGAATACATCGTGAGCATTTCTGACACTCAAGCAACTGTTGCCACACTGCCGTCCTATCCAATCTTTGTTACTCTCACAACTTCCCTTTTGCTCCCGGCCAATGTGTCTATCGTCCACCTCCTGCACTCCTTTAGTTACTTCAAAATTTTTTGGTCCATTTTTTAATTCTGTACTTACCTTTCTTACTTTGTCTTTCTTCTTTCAATCCATCTCCTTCCTCTCTTCAATTTTAATTTTCAGGAGCTGTCCTCAAGTTTTCCCTCATATAACAAGTAATTGACTACTTTCACTATTGGTACTCATCCATACGTTTATTTTGTAACTATTCTCACATCACTCATTCATTAAATTCTCACTTATTAAGCATCTATATGGGCAAGGAACTGGGTTTCATGCAGGAATGTAACACAACCTCAGCTCTCCAAATGGTAATAACCTGCAGCTTTTAAGTTGTCTTCCTGCTTTGGCTTAAGATTACTAAAAGGTGACAGTCATGCTTATTTTAGCTTGCAATCATTTTTGAGTTTTACTTCTTGGCAATTTTGTCTTTTTTTCCCCACAAATTTCAAGTGCAATCTTGGTTAAGTAGAATTAGTCTGAGATAAAATTAGTAGGTAGGATAACCCAGGTGTTCTAGCTGAAGGCCGTTTCTCTGCGTACCCAGTGATATTACAAAGAAGAGAATTTCTCCTCTGGGGTGTTCATAACTGTCCAACCATTCGGAAATAATATTTTCACACAGTAAACACTCATTAGATCTAGGTCATCTTGATGAATTTGCCTTTGTCTGATATTCCCAATAAAAGATAGAGAACATCAAAAACACTGGATTTATCTGACACTATTTACCCAATTGCATTTGTCCTAAGGAAGAGTTATACTTGGAAAAAAAAAACCATGTGGTTAAACTAGCATATTATAAAATTTATACCACTGAAGAAAAACAAAATTTAATTTTTTTTGAGACAGGGTCTTGCTCTGTAGTCTAGATTGGTCCTGAACTTACTATGTATGTAGCTCAGGCTAGCCTTGAACTCACATTCCCCCTGTATTGCTTTCCTGAGTGCTGGGATAGTTTTAATTTTGTTCTTCTACCTTTGTATTATGTGGTGGTGATGGTGATGGGGTACGTGTATGTGAAAGTTTCAGTTCTGCTCTCTGTCTCTTCAAATTATTTTTATGGGCTTGAAGCATTTAAAATATTTGAAAGCATTATAAAGGGAAGTTACATATCATAATATGGGTAGGAGAAGTATCAGGCATGTTACGGTGAGACCAAGGCCCCTAATTACTTTCTTTTTGTGGTCCTGATGCTGCTTTCTGTTCGCTTGGTGTGGGTTTGTGTTTCTCTCGATCCATGGTATCTTGGAGCTCGACCTTGGTGGAGTTGAACCTTTGAGTTCACCACGTATCAGATATACAAGATTATCCTCAAATAATTTATATACCAACAAAGCCACTGCCCTGCAGATCTGTCTCTTCTTTCACCCTTTATAATAGAACACAATTTAATTCAATCCCATGAAACTAACATTTTCTGATAATTGCCAAGTTCTTAGGCACCCAGGGCGACAGAAAGAAAAGCACTTAGATCTTGACCTCTGTCAAATTCAAGCAATCTTTTTATTTTTCCTTTCCTAATATGACAATTTCTGTCCTTTCTCTCTGAGGTCCTACGGGATATGAGGAAGACATCAATTATCTCTTCTTTTTATAAAGAAAAATTGGTTGACATATTTTTTTCCTCTTTTGTCAACAGAATCCTTTCAGTCTTGGGTTTGCCCTTCCTCCGGCCCCAGGCTCATTTGATCACCTGGTAGCTGTCCCCACTCCCCACAGAGCACCAGGAGAGGACCACAAAAGGCATGCTATTTGTTTCAACTCAGCTGAGTTCTTAGAGCTCACCTTCCAGTTGGACAAACATGATACCAAACTGAAAAGTGGAAAAGTAAAACTTCTGAACAGATTTATCATAGGGCGAAGCACTGTGGAAAGCAAGCCGGCTTGCTCTGCTTCATTCTCTCCGTGATGAAAACAGGGCCTAATTGATGTAGCCTGGAGGGATTCAGCCTCTGACATTCACCTGAATACCAGCTCCACACCAGGGGGTAATTTCCCGCCTGAGGGTTTGTTCCCCAGCAAAACTTCTGCCTTAGTATCAAGGAAGTGGCAGCAGGTACGGGGTGTGCCAGATTGATTAAAATGGTCTCCTGGGTGCCACCACAGGAGAACCTGATTCCATAGCCTTCTTAGGTTAGTTAGCATTGCAGGGCAAACACCATGTTCTGTGCTTGCAATGGACATGTGAATTGGGGAAGGGGAGTGTAGGGAAATAAAATAAAGGGATGGGCTGGTTCTATCCAACCTCTTAGAAAACTCCACTACTTTGTTTATATTTTGGCAAAAAATACAGATATGCAAAAACTGTCTTTGTTTTTTAAACCTTTCAGATTTTCAACTGTAATGGTCTGCTTGAAGATCTTTGCCAGTCATGAACTGTTGACCTGGGGGACGATGGGTAGCCTGGAATAAGTCACAGGACTATTCAAAGTCTAGCAATTTATTATTAAATGGCTCATAAATACCAGAGGGAAAATTGCAGTAGTTACTGCAAGCTCATTTTAATTAAAGTGAAAATCATATTTTTTGATATGAAACTATATTCTAAATATATCACTTCAGGTTTGGGATACGTTCAAACATGAGATAAGGCTCACTAGACACAAATATACGTCAGAGCTGATACGTCTGCTATAATGAGGTCACTGGTGGGATGGATTGTCTTTCTTGCTTAATCATGTATTTTATGTGACCTTATATGAGTGATTTAAGCTCTCTCACAGTGGTTTTTTCATCTGTAAAATGGGAAATAGTTGTAGCAGGATTTTTTTTAATCTCTGGTATTGAGGATAGAGCATCAAGTTACGTTTCCAGTCCCGTATAACCACACACACACACGCACACACACACACACACACACGCACACACACGCACACATATGTATACTATATATATATATTTGTAATCAGAGTCTCCCTAAATCACTAAGTTCCCCAGCCTGGACTCAAACTTGAGATTCCTCAGTCTTAGCCTCCTAGTGTTGAAGGTATCTCAGGTTTAAGTTGAAAAATTGGCAGTCTTAGAGGAGAAGATTTTAAGATTAATAAGGGAAATTTGTGTCTCCTTCATTTATCTATTTCCCACTCTGACCAGGTATCTGTCCTCATAAACTCCCTGTCAGCTGTCTTCAGCGGTCAGAGCTATTGATATCTCCTCTTAGAAGCTTTGGGTGAAAGAGGCCCTACTTGGGTGGAACTGGTCAGTGGTAAATACACATATCAGAGGCACCTAAAAGAATACACTGAAACCTGTATTTGTCCTTCACATTGTATGATAGGCAGAGTACGATCCCACAATGTCCACCTCTTCTTTCCGAGAACTTGTAAATATTGTTACATTACATTGCCAGTGATTAAGCCATGGATCCCGAGGTGGAAAATAACCCTGGCTTGTCCTGGTGGGTCTAATCTAGTGCAAGGATGCTTGGAAGCAAAAGACAGAGGCAACAGAATGAGTGTAGAATAAGACACCACTGCTTTAAAGGGAGAAGAAGGAGCCGCAGGCCAGAGAGAAATGTATCTATAGAAACTGGAAAAGACACGGAATGGATTCTTTTGTACAGTCTCCAGAAGAAACCAGCCCAGCCAACACCATGAGTTTTAGTCCACTGAAACCTATTGCAAGCTTTTGACTTCCAAAACTTCATGATAATATCAGTTTTGGATGGTTGTGATCTACTACCATTTTTGCAATATGTTCATCAACAAAAGAACTCTAACATGAATTTTCAAAGCCATTGCTACTCTTTACTGTATATTTTCTTGAGGAAAAAAAAAATCAGTAACAAGCTAAGGAACATATCTTTCAGGAAAAATATGAGGTTCTGAGACTGACATTAACCACGCTAGAATTTTTACTTGATGCTATCCCCGAAGTCACTAATTTTACAGAAAGAAACATTGAGGTTAAGGAATGGGAAAGGCTGGACTCAGTAGAATTTTTGGACTCAATTGATTTAATAGAGTCATGTGTGCTCACCCTCTACTCAGTCTTTCTCTTTTTTTTTTCTGTAATGGTAGAAGAGGAACATTCATATTAAATAAAAGAAAATGCCTCCTCACGGTGCCTAACTACCTGCCTGTTCAGAGTTGAACACAGTAAATTTGAGCAGAACTCCAAGAGGTCTGGCAAATGCTGTGAGTGTCGATGATAGCTGCAGGTGACAAGTGAGTGTCATGGCGAATGCGCCTCTGGGGACTTGGTGCTCACTGTGCTGTTGAGCCTAGCTCTGCGGGCTGAGCAAACTGTGTGACGAGGGAGGTGGGTATGAGGTAGGTACGGACAATAGGACTCTGATGTTCTCACGAAGTAAAACAGAATGAAGAATTATCCAAAAGTCTGACTCTACAGGAATTCTATGGTTCCCCAATTTCTTTAAAAAAAAAGATTATTTTCAGAGTCTATTTGTTTCACTGCTGGAGATCGTGGGAGCGAGATGTAAGGGCTGTTTGTCAAGTCTCAGGCAGAGAAAGCACCAGTTCATTTCTTTCTGGGGTCAGGAAACCTGGTCTCCTTTTATCAAAAGCAAATTACTTCACAGAGAAAGCACTGTCATTATAAAGAGGAAAAGAATTAAACAGCATTGAATTTGCAAGCAACTCATTTGCTTCTGTTCTTTAATTGATTTTTAAGCTGGAGCTTACTTGCTTGCTGTCTGCCTGGAAAGTTAGAACTGGCTTCCCATATGATAATAAGGAAGTCATTAAATTATATTTGCAATGAAAACACACACAAATATGCATACGTTTATTCTCACAGGCCACCTTTGCCTAGAAAGTTGAACCTAAACGTAATCTGGAAAGTACATCATGTGTTCCTACTGTGTACGAGCTACCATGTTGAGTGCTGGGGAGAAGATATGGTTTGATTGTTCATGAGCTAAAAATCTCTTCAGTGTAGAAAAAAGTGTGGAATAAGAAACTACTCATTCATTTAACTATCTATTCAACAAATGTACATTGGAAGCATAGCAGAGCTAAATTGTGTCCTCCCCAAATTTCAATGTTAAATCCCTCGCCCAAAGGTGATTATATTTGAAGATAAAATCCTTATGGAGATAACTAAGATGGAAAGAAGTCATAAGAATTGATTCTTTTTTATATTTTAAAAACTAATGGATTATTTTTCCCCATTTTATTGATATGTGTAAGCGTAAAATTTAAGGCTTACAAGGAAGTTGAGCATTTTGTGCAGCTATGTATGTTGTCAAGGTGACAAGGACTTTCCCACTCTCCTTTTGTCCCTCCCGTTACCCACACCACCCTCCCTCCAAACCCTACCCCCCTGGTTCACTTTGTTTTACCTTTTAGGTTCCATGAAATAGTTGTGATCTGGGAATCTCATATCAGAGAGACCATTCGATGTTTCACCTTCTGCTTCTGACTCACTTCACTAAGCATGATGTTCTCAAGTTCCTTCCATTTGCAGGATTGGTGACCTCATAATGAGAGAATAGATATCAGACAGCTCTTGTCTTCCTTCCTTTTTTCATGCACACACACAAATTTAAAGACTCAAGAGAAGACACCAAGGACAAGTCAGGAAGAGAGGCTTACTGACACTATTGCCACCTTGATATTGGACTTCGTGCCTCTAGAGCTGTGAAAAAAATAAATTTCTCTTACTTAAACCACTCAACCCATGGCATTTTTATGGTGACTTCAAGGCCTCTCATGTGCCAAGCATTGTATAAATGCCAGGGTCCAGCATAAAACACAACAGAGTTCCTGTCCTCAAGGGATTTTTTTTCTAGTTGAGGGAGGTCAAGCCTGACAAATGTTTCGCACATGGAAAAGAAGTCTGATGTGTTTTAGGAGTAAGGAAAGGCCGACTCTAAGTATTTTTTTTCCAAGATAAAGTCTAAGATGATGGCAGTTGGTATAGGAACGGTCATTCCAGAATGGGAGAAGGTTTTCTGGGAGGAAACTCTATGCCTTATGTGAGGCCCTGGATTCATACTATTTATCAGAATTCAGCTGATGATGAGGAGAGATAGGCCTAGGGGACAGGGCTCAGACTTCAGAGGCCACATTCAGAAATGTATATTTTCTTAAAAAAATCTAAACACAGAAAAGAAATGAATTTGGAGAACTCTAGGGACAGGCGACTCTTTGGTTTTAGAATCCCCCAGAGAAGAAAAAATAAGCCTCCTCAGATTCTCATAATTGCAGCAACTTTTACCATTATTTCTCAAGACAGGCTGAATTATGTGGGGAGATGATTTTACGAAGAAGTAGTTCTTTTTATACACTTACCAAGATCTATCCTTAGGCATGTTTTGTAATTGCACTCTCTCTAGCCTGCTAAGAAGAAAGTACCTAAATTATTTCAAAGGAGGGTACTTCAGGCATTTGTGGTTATAAGGCCATGAAACGTCACATCACATCTCCCAACTCAGCCCACTCAAGGCATAAAGTGTCGAAAGACACGCGTAGCTGCGCCATTCAAATAGGAATGTCTTTCTTTACTTGTCGGTTGTAAAAATGGTTGCAACTGATTAATGGCCTGCAAGAGAATTCGGTTTGTTGAGGGTACGTCCATCCGGTAGGTGTTAGCAATTACACTCCTCTGACAGGGCTCAGAGCCACACCTCGGGAAAACTTTGCCAAACAGGGAAAGTGTTGATGGGAAAATGATCAATTACGGGGAAGCCTGGGTGTTGTTGCCAAGTAATCACACACTCAGCATCAATGTCATTCTCTGCTCCAGGGAGGAGCTATAAGGAGATTAGAGAAGGCTGAAACTGTGGCTATGGGAAGGGGTGGGTGTAGGAAGGAGGAGGAAAAAAAATCATGTCAGGCTGCCAGACACTTGGTAGAATTTATGCAATTAGTTCCTTATTCTCCCCATGTAGCCGAGCCAACCCAAGCTAAGCACACAAACCATTCTTCTTAAGGCCTTGTGAGTTTCACAAGAATGACTTTCTGGAACAGACTCAGACATTTCTATGATTTCCTTCAGTTACTTACTTTTTTTTTTCTTGCGGACTCGATTCCCTTCGCTGCTACTTGGCCTTGCTTCATCCACCACGCAGCACATCAGAGAAAGCTACGATTCCTGTAAGGTTTGACAACGCTGAAATTGCAGAGTTGTAGCATTTCCCCCAACTGTTGAGATTATTTTTGCTTTTTAGTATTTTCTCAGACCAGAATACTCATCTTGGCCTGGACTGAATACTACTCTCTGATTTGTAGCATGGAGTCTTCCACACATGCAACCCACTGGTGGGTGCTCCCTGGTCATCAGTGGGAACCCTGCCTGGGTGGTAAGCACAGAGCATGCTCCGGAGGACGACTGTCATGGCATGAGATACATTCGTCCCTTGACCATAGAGAATAATAAATTACCAGATATCATCTTAACTTTATCTGTAGCAATGGGCATACGAATACAGAGGATAGTTGGAAAATTTGGTATCATGGACACTGAATATTCTTTATATGTAAAAAACAGAGGACATTACTAAATAAAGAGAAAAATAGAAAAATTGCTTCCAAGTGGATTTGTTATTTATCAGGGTAATATTTAGAAAACCTCTTTCTCTTTTGCACCTTCTCTCACTGACCTAGTTTTAATTATAACTTATGAAAAATGGTCTTGGTTTTTGTGGTTACAAATTAAGTTGCTTCTTGTAACTACATCTATGCTTGCGGGGTAAACGAGGGGCTGATCTTTGATCATGTACTTCAAAAGCGTCAGAAAACCAAAAGAAAATAGTAAAAGGGAAATCCTGTCGAATAAAGTTTCAGTTTCTTGAAAGTTTTATTTTTCCTCTGTTTGTGGCTTCTTCAGTTACAAGTATGATTTATATTTACAACTGTTTTAAAATTAGTATGAAATTCTTTCTCTGGATTTTGAGATATCAATTTGGTTTTCTATATCTATGTGTGTAAAAGAATTGCTGATGGTTGGGGCCAGTGGTACAAACTGATAATTCCCGCTATCTGGGAGACTGAGGCAAATTTGACCTGGACAACTTAGTGACTCAAGGAGACTGTTTTAAAGTGAAGGAAATAAAAAAAAAGAAAAGAAAAAAAAAAAAGAAAGAGAATGTGACCCAGTGCAAAGATTTTGGGTTCAATTCTTGGTATGGAAAAAGAAATTATTAGGCTAATCCAAGTTTCAGTTTTCTCAAGCTGAAACTTCAGAACACTATGCCACTAATGTTTGGATTTTGGAAGGAGCTTTGTTTTATTTTTTTCAATACCAATGGAAGTATTTTGCTCTGTTCTCAATGACAGGTTATATTTCCTTTTCTCCTTACACTTCCAGGAGATTCCTGTCTCTCCCCTGCATTCCTTAATGTCTTTGTTTCAAACATGCAGAAAGCATTTTTTGAAGCAACTTTCTTACTTAGCCAAACCAAATGGGCGTGTTACAAAAATGTTAAGGCTATGTTTTAAAACCACAAAGAATGGACAGTATAATTTATTAACTCTCTTTCCTAAGCTGGAAAATTCACAGAGCTAGCAAGCCTTAATAGGAGTTGCCTCATATTTGAAGCCCTAGGGTGGGCAAGATTACAGCACATGTAGCTTTGCATATTTTATTTCCTCTGTTCTCACTGTACCTCTAGAAGGGAAGCTGGGTGTGGTTATGGGCACTTTATATTTAATGATAAAGTTCAAAATTTTGAAGAGATTTGCTCAAGGGGAATCTGTGACTGCGATTAGAGGTGTGACCTCTGATCTTCTCCTTTGGCCTTCCTCACGTCCTGTCACAGGAAGGACTCCTTCAGTCTGTGAGGGTCCTTCTTTGAGTCTGTAACGGTTTTCTGTGAAAATCCTTCTTTGAGTCTGTAACGGTTTTCTTCAGTCATGCATGTTTGCAAAACTGGGTAGGAAGACAGATTATGCGTTCAGGGCCAGCAGGAAACAGCCTCTTGGGGTGCTTATGTGCACAGATTTCAGAGTCGAGCTAAAGTTGGGAGAGTCATCTGACCTCTGTGTGTCAGTTTTATTTTTTCTTGTTTATAAAATGGAGATGATATTAATATATACATCATAAGACTATGTTAGAAGTGAATTAATCCATGTGCCCTCTTTAGCACCCTACGTGCCTATGCTGTTAGCAACTCTGCCTCTCTCCCTTCCTTTCTTCTTTCCCAAAATCAATCATTTCTTGAATATTTAATAACTGCCCATGTACTACACTAGAATGGGAGATGGTAGATTTGAACACAAAGGAGTCGTGATAGCTCCAATTCTTAACTTTGACGGAAAGAATAAATTATTTTACAATGGGTACACACTACTGTAAAGATATATGTGATAAATAAGTTGTTGCATGAAATTTTCCCGGATGGTGAAATAATGAGAAAGATAAGTAATGAGAAGGATATTTGGAACAAAGCAAGTACAGGTGTAAAAATATGTGCAAGTGGCTTGTTTCAGTGAAGGGTATAGAGGTGACTAGAAACGGTGGAGATGAGGCAGAAAAGTAAAATTAGACAGTGAGGGGCCCAATGTGACGCATTGCGGGCGTTGTTTTATTTAATAACAAAAGATGAATAAAACTCACTATGTACAGGTTTTTTTTTTCGTTCACCAGTATTAACTCGTTTAATCCTCCTAATAAACCAAAGAGGAAGACACCACATTTTATCAATGGAAATCCTGGGGTGCAGCTCCACCTCACCCGTCTTAACAGTTCATACAGCTGAGAACAGGAGCTCAGTTTGACTCTGGAGCCCTTATCTTAAGCTCCTTTCTTGAATACCTTGCAAGTGTAGCTCCTATCTCGCAGAACCAAAAATCTACTTGTTGATTTTGAAGCAGACCTGGCATAGAGGGCTTTAATCTGGTTGTTTATATATGTGTTTCGATTTTTTCTTTATGCCCTTTAGAAAGATTCTTCCGTAACATGGAGGATGCATCCGAAGACGAGGTGCAAAAAATTAGGGGGGACTAAGAACACAACACAGAAACAAGGACCCGTGTTGTCATCGTGGGTGACAAATTGGAGGGTCAGCATGCTCGTTGGAGGCAGAGGCAGTAAGAGAGGATAAAGGCCATGGGTGTTCATACAGGTGGAAAACCAGTCAAGCTCAAGTAGCTCAAGTGGAGAAGAAGGGATTAAATTAAAAACAAAAAACAAGTTCTCTTAAATCCAGGAAATATAAGATGCACCCTTAGATATGAATAATCCGATGGTTTCTCAGTTTGAGCCTCAAACACTCACAGAACTGATGGGGATAAATGAAGAAATAGAACCGTGTATTTAACACTGAAATGGAAAAAAAAAAAAACCTGAAAGAAACAGAAATGCTTGGGAAATGAGGCCATTTGTAGCATTTCAGCACCAAAAAACCGTGTAGGGAGAGGCTGGTGAACAGGGTAGGCAAGGGGTAAGAGGAATGGCAAGGCTGGTGCGGGCCTGAAGGTCTGAAGCCATTGTCTGGGGAGCGGCTTCTGTTCCCTCCGGGATATTGCATTACAGGACCAGCGAGGAGAATAAGGTAAAGTGCCAGATGAAACTGAGAATGAAATTTGCTTTTTGTCTGTCTCCTTCGTCTTAGCTTTCCCCTCCTGTCTGAGCCATCAGTCCATCTCTTTCTAACTGCGTAAGTTTATTTTTCTCCAATTAAAGCTTGTCTCCTGAGGCAGATTCCTGCATTGTTGCATTTGGGAATGGGAAAACTTTACAGGAAACCGTGAGGGGTCCAGGCTATCAGAGCATGGCCATAGCACGGAGAAGAAGTCCTTACAACGCCCCCTGCTCTTTGTCTCTGAGATTAGCATGTTCACAAAGCTTGCTTAGAGGATCGTTAAAAAGCCTTGACAGTTTGCAGACCATTTGGACTACGGATTGGAATATTGTTGCAAAGAAGTAAATTTATGGTGCCTGAACACTAATCAACTTAGAATGACGATTTCATATGGCTAAACTCATTACAACTATTTCACCTCTTTCATCTCTTCCAAGTGTATAGGATGCCATTAATGTTACCAGCTGTGTGGCTTTCTCTGTATACCAACAGCAGGGGAAAAAAAAAAACACCCACACTCCACAGCCATCGACTCATTGTACTGCCAAGGCAAATGCGAAACAGGCTTCCACAATAACAGCAATTTCCCAAATGCCCTGTTAATTTTCAGTAAACCAAAATAAAATGTGTTATTATTTATTAAGAATATGCACTCCATACGGTTTCCAGATGATAAGTATTTCGGTAAAGCACCACATGGAGAACAATTTGAGTTGGCTTGCAAGCTGTAACCTTAGAGTAATGGGTATAGCCCAGGGTCAGAATTGTCACTTTTATTGGGTTAATTCAATGTTCATGGCTTACAGGGTATGATATAAGATCAGCAAAAAAGTTTTTCCCTCCCCGGTATCAGCTGCATTATACATGTAATTTTACGTAAAAGAGTAGCATCCCAAACATCATTATTTATTCATAGTGACATTTACTAAACAACTGCATGGCAGAGGGGGGATAGTGTTGTCTGGGGTATAGAATGTGGAATCCACATTTGAAATACTGGCTTCAGACAACGTCTTCAATTATGTTAACTTTGGAAGCACTAAGTTAAAAAGTATATATACAATTTTATGGTTCTGAGATCAGCATGTCATTATTTCACAAGCAAGAATATAAAAATTTGAAAGGCCTCAGGTTTGGAGAACAATTTGGGCACCTCTGGGGGGGCGGGTAATATGTGCTAGAAATATTTTGTGTAAGAGTGGTCTTCTGTGTCTCTTCTTGGATGACAGGGAACCCTGATGGAACCTCTGGGTTTTAGAGTGTTCAAGCCCTGAGGCCAGGAAATTTGTGTCAGTCCAGCACCCTGGAGGTCACAGGGCTTGCTCTGGACATGGCCTGGGCCAGACCTCTTGTGAGGGCTCTCTGCCTCAGTTGCATTTCCTCTGGTCTCTGCTTCCAGATTCGTATGGCTGGGTCTGTGCTTTTCTAACCTAATGCTGCCAGGTCGAGGGAGGACTTAGCCTCCATTCCTTCACTCCCTGGTGGCCTTGCTATGAGCGGTTGGCCCACATCAAGGTCTGGCACCCTGGAAAGAGCTCTGGGCTGTGTCGCCACCTCACACCAGGAGGTCAGACCCTTCTGTTCTCATAGCAGCAGGTTGCTGAATTAGAATTCCAGTTTGGTTTTGGCTATTTGCCTTAAAGACAAGGAAGTTATAGTTTATGGTGACTTTAAAATTACATATAAAATATATCTTCATTTGGGAAAATTAGGTCATCTGCCCATCTTCCGTAAATTGCACAAGTGCTGACTACCTAGTGATAATGCCAATAAAATTTTGAGATTTGATCAATAAAATTTTCATGCACATATATAAAAACTTATCTCACAAACAGGAGATGAAGATAATTCTGTACATATACATAGATAATATACTGCATTATTATAAACTGATTATGTACTTTTATTGCATGAACATAATTCCACATAAAATGTACTCTACAATATTATTTTCAATAGTTGCTTAGGATTCTAATTGCTCTAAATAAATTTTCAAAATTCCGAATTTAAGAATGCATTGGTATATATGCATTGCTTCTATATAGTCTCATCTGATTGTGTGTGTGTGTGTGTGTGTGTGTGTGTGTGTGGGTGTATGCTTTTGTCTGAAGCCCTTTTTATCTGAAGCCCCTGACATTCCAAAGGAGATCATTGTTCTCACAATGCAGTGAAGACGAGAATAATTCATTGCACTTGTTTGAAGTATATTTTTGTCAGGTCTTAACATCAGAAATTTTCTTTCAGCAATTTTGGAATGAGGTCTCAGGTTGTCAAGAATGTTTGAGACGATTTTGCTCAACTGTACTTCAGACCATGCAACCGTGTCCTGAAACAGTCCGGTTCCCTGTGCCACTCAACACAGGTTGCAGCACTGAGGGGAACTTGGGGTGCCACGCGCAGCCTGCCAATGGCCTTCTTGGGGCTCACAGTTCAGCTCTCAATTTGACCTTACTAGCAAGATTTCCTAAGTTTAACAAGAAGTTGTTTATTCCCTCATACATAGCTCTGTTGTTATTACTGCTGTCCCTCTGACTGGACTATGAGCTTTCTAATGATAAATGACCACATATTTGTTCTGACAATCCTAAAGACCTGCCTAGCACCAAACATGAATGCTTGTTACACAAAAGGAGAAGAAAAGGAAAAGTAGAAAGGAAGGAAGGAAGGAGAAAAGAAGGGAAGGAAAGGAGGCAGTCTAGTTTATTGTGAAGAGTCAGGAAACAATGTCTATAGGTGATTCCATTTGGTCTAAGTTTTCAAAGCCTACAGGTGACATTTGCTAAGCGGTGGGTTCTTCCTTTACATTAATAGTAGTTCTCTGGAACCTTCCAATGTCCCTTTTGTGGTTTGGATCTGGTGTGTCACCCCGAAGCCCCTGTACCTATCAATACTGTGTAATGGTGGAAGGTTTGGCCTGGTTGGAAGAGGCAGATGCTTGGAGTTTAACCTGCCCTTTCTCTCTCACTGAGGTCTGTTCTGCCATGCTATCATGCCATGAGGGCTCTGTCTCTCGCCCCAGCCTCACTATGTGGTTCTAACATTTGCAGCCACCCAACTGTGAATGGACTGTGACCTTCTGAAACCGTGAACTGAAATGAATCTTTCCTCTCTAAACTTGTGGATGTCAGGTATTCCATCCCAGTAACAAGAAAGTAACTAAGACACCACCTTATCACACTTTTACACCTTTTAAATATCTACTATTATTGTTGATGTTGCTATTATTATTTATTTACAGCTTTCAGAGTCACTCCTGAGGCAAGGAGATTAAATATTTTGTTTAAGGTCATGGGACTTATAGAAACAAAGGCTTCACACCAACACACTTTTTAGGAACAGACAGCAGAGACATGGATAGGAAAACCTTGGGTTGTATGGAACACAAGGAAAGACATGTATCATAAGATTGGCTTACGTTCTGTGGCAATGGATATCAGGTAACGTATCCAGAATAGAGTAAATGTGGGCAGATACAGAGACCAGAAGGCTCAGGTTCTGGGAAGGTACTTCTGAGAAAAAGTACTGAGTGTGTTCATTTCACTTGACAATGGGGAGTTATTACATTATTTTTAAGTAAATAATGTGCTCATCGCTCGAGGCAGTGTGGACAGAGATTAGAAGGGGAAGAGATAGGGTGTGGGACACAGGTTATTTGCTTGTTGTAAAAGCCTAACAGAGGTATACAGGGGTACTCAGGCCTGAGTAGGGCAAGGATAAGGTAAGGCATAAACTGAAAATGGGACGCACTTAAAACAGAATTCAGATCCCATACCCGCTTTGTTTTAACAACTTGTGCTCAAACAAAGCTGAAAGAATTGACCTTAGTTAACTCCAGATGTTTGGTCTTCCATGGGCAATGCCTCCAGCAGACGTAGAATAAAGAAATTCTGTGTAGGAGCAATAAGTGTGAGAAGCTGAATTCTGGACACAGTGAATGTGAGATGCCCGGTGACTCCTACACAGAGATATATAGCAGGTAGTGGGGAACAGTAGATCAGAGGAAAATGCCAGTGAAGTTGGAAACAGACCAAAATAAGAGAAAGAAAATACTAGAAGGTGTCTTAAGGGGGCCTTTCTCTTGTGTGTAACTACAGAAGATCTGAGACTTACAAAATTATAAACACAAAATTTTTAGGTGATTTGTTTAGCATTTTTGAAGCATTTTTGTTGTCTTTCAGTAAGGCTAGAGACCCTCTGGACTCCAAATTCTATGTAATCCAAGAACTAATTTTTCCAAAGTAGAATTGCAGGTCACAACTAGCTGGAGAATGGGGGAGTCTGGGGCCATTTTAGGACACGTAATAATAAATCTTCACTGAATTTTTAAAGAAATGAACTAACTCACTCATTTAAGTTGGACAAAATTACTCTATGATAAATATACTCAAGCATCCTATTTTAGAATTGAGCGAACAGAGACCTAAAGAGGTGGAATAACTTGCCTCAGGTGACCCAGTTAGAGAGTCCACTCCTGGGACTTAATCTAAGCATCTTGTCTCAGTGTCTAAGTGCTTCACTTCTTTGTTGTATCCCTTCTAAGATCTGAATAGTACAGTCTTTCCATCCTCTCCCAGAAGGAACTGAACCCAGAGCTGTTATCACTAAGATACCACTTCCTAAAGGATGGATGTTCAGCCTGTTCATAACTCTTGATTTATCAGAGACATAGGAGAGGAGAAAATTGGTAAGGAGACACCATAGATGGTCAACTCCTCAGCCTGACATGTCTCCTGTTCTACCGTTGTGCTGTTCTCTTGGAGTTATCTACTGCCTATAGGTGGGAGCTGTTAGATACAATCCCATCATTAGCAGAGCCCGGTCTACACCTGACTTTAGTAACACATCTTTTCCCTCTATCCCAGAGAACATCTGTTTTACCCTCTTATCTACTATTGGGGGAAAAAGAGATACCGCCCCTGAGTAGGGGACTAGTTGGAAAGGCGTGTTTTCTAAAAGGACTATGGATTAGCTGTGTGTCTATTATTTTGAAGCAATGGGTATCAAGACTTTCAAAATTGTGTGGGGCATTTTCAGAGCATACATTAGGCTACTTCTCCTTTTGGCTTCCGGTGCAGGGTGGAAGGACAAAAGAATAAGAAATAAGTGGCTAAGCCTCCACGATGCTTCCTCTAGGACATCACTGGAAATCCGAGTGCAGCCCTGACTTCCTTCCTCCCTTCCACGTTCCTACACTTCCTCTTGAGGTTATGAGGGAAGACGACGAAACCAAGAGTCTGTGTGGATTGTATTCTAGCCTCAGTGCCATATAAAGTGCTGTGTGTGTGTGTGTGTGTGTGTGTGTGTGTGTGTGTGTGTGCGCGCGCGCGCGCGCGCGTGCTTACTTTGCCTCTGAGAAACACACAAAAACAGAAAAAGTGAAACATGATGTGTTTGAAGTATCTTTAACTCAACGTATAGCTCCCAGGAATTATGCTAATTTTATATGAATCTTGGTAATCACTTACCTGTGTATAGAATCTGTATATATGATGCGTGATTAAAATTGACGTGTATTTAAATAAATTAATACAGTGAAGGACACATTGCCACTCGTCTAATCAAAACATTCTTCTTTTTGAACACATTTTCCCCACCATTCTTACCACTTTCTAAAGCAGTTCTGACAGTCATCTTTGAGCATCTTTAGTTGTCTGTTGTGGCTCCTTTGATGGCCTAAACTGGCTCAAAACGTTTCATTTGGCTTTGGAGAAGAGCCAGAATTTGCATGGTGCCAGATTCCTGACTAAGATGAATGAGGATACGTTGTAATGCTTTCTGAGCCTGCTTTTCCCTTGGGTGGCACCAGAAGCAGCACTTTATCTGCCTGCCTGCCTGCCTGCCTGTCTGTCTGTCTATCTATCTATCTAATCTCTCTATCATCTATAGATATAGATAAAATCAGGCTTCCTAAGGACATCACAACAGAGGACTTCCACTGGCACTTCAGAAAGTGGCAAGAGCAAGGGTGGCCACCAGATAGCTTCTCCCTTCTCCAGCATGTATCTGATACTCTTCTTGAAATTAAATTGTGACTTTTTGTTTATTTTCAGGCTTATCACGGGGTTGGCTATGATCCTGCCTGCAAGCTTATCTCCTGACTCGTGCAACCAACACCCGAGGGACTCATCAATACTGAAACCCAGTCCTTTGCTCCTCTTTTTTCGTTGTCAAACCCAAAGGAGCTCTTTCCTCGGGCCAACATGTGTCTAGAATTTGTATGGTGGGCATGCAAATATTATTTTCTAGAAATTATGATTCTTTGCTTTGGCGTTGCTGAAAATGGCACCCTGCCGCCACCAGAAACTAACCGTGTCGTTTTCCTCATGTCAACAAGCCTCTTGCCAGTGGTGATTTTCTGTTCTTCCTTCCATGTTTCTGAAGATGTGGCTGCTGTACGGCAGCATACATCAGAGGAAGACCTGCCAACGCGGTAGCTGTGGAGGTAGTGAGTTCCTTCCCAAGACCTTGGGACTCATGGCTACACTGACAGCCAAAATCTACTCTCAGTGCATCTGGTGACTCTCTTACAGCTTCCCCCATAATCCGCCCTAAGACCTCCTTCATTCCCATCTTTTTACTGAAATGCGTTGCTCTTCCATTTGTAAATCATAGTGATTTTGGCTCAGCGGCTGTACTCTCTGTTTCTTCCTTCTGTTGGTTACTATTGAGAGGTCCAGCCTTCCCAGTGCTCCTTCCTCCTTTGCATTTTAAGACTTCCTTTGAGTCTTTTGATTAGTGTTTTTCTGTTTCCCTTTGGTCCCTCTTGTTCCTCTGGCTTCGTGTCTGTACACTTGTGCAGTCCTTTTGAACCTTTTCTTCACTCAGAAATGTAATCCACACCCAACGGCTTAAATACAAACTGAGAAATTTTAATTGAAATCTTAGTAGTGGTTTACAAAAATTAAAATTACACAACCATGCAGGTTGTAGGGGAAAATGGTTCTACAACACTGAGGAAATAATTCTCTGAAGGAAACTCCCGTATCCTGCCATTATCTTTGTAGGGGATCACATTCATTCTTTTAACTAATATTTTTGGCATTTATTACAAATCTTTCAAAAGCTATGCTAACATTTTTGTTTCTTTCTATCAATTTTGGAGATTTTAGCTATTTATTTACAACATATATTGTATTATACCTACATACACTTCTCTTCTCCCAATTTTCCAAAATAGCCATTAAACAGTTTGAGTTAAATAAATAATCAGTATTTATATCTGACCATAAAAATGCTACTGTGGTGGAGACAGACAATATATTATAATTATATTTAGACAGTATGAAAAATTGTTTAAAAAACAGTCTAGAGCATCACAGTCAACACTAAAATCTCAAGGACAGCATTTGATCTTGGTGTGAGCTTGGATGAACTTTTTATTATTTTTATCTTACTTTTTTCAACTGTAAAATGAGGACTCGGGGTACCTACAATACTGGTTTGTTGTAAAGATTAAAATTTAATAAGCCAATAAATCAAGGTAGAACAATTCTTGTCATCAAATAAGCATTGTTAGTTTTTCTTTAATTATTTGTTTGTGTGCTTTTTTGGTGTTGACAACGATAGCAATCTTCATAATTTCCACATTTGTTTGCGTAGTTTTCCAGGTACCTCTGGTTAATCTATCTCTTGTGTTTCTCGATCCCACTCAAAGGCAGCTGGGAATTTATCAATTTCATTATCTTTTGTGTCTGCTCCTGTCTGTGCAGGGTAACCTCTAGGCTCCTGCAGATTCAGTATCTTCCTCTCTCTTTGTAGCATTGTCCCAAGGAGTCGCCTTGACTTTTCTCTTGTATTTGATGCCCTGTTACCTAGAATCCTGTTCTTTCTTTATCTTAGTTTATCTTCTCACTGTAGCAGACTGTGCCCTCTTGAGAAAAGAGAAAAGTAAATTTCTTCTTTTAAATTGTATAAATCTGAATCTTTTAGATTCTGTTCATGTTTCTGTTCTAGGATCACACTTATTGGCCATTTGACTAGCTATAGAGTTCTACATCCCTTGGAAGTTGAAGAGATGATTTCATTGATTTTTATTTCCATGTCATCATTCAAAAAGTCGAATCCTATTGTACTGGTGATGTTTTATATCTGACTCCTTTTATCTGGAAATTTTTAGTTTTCACTGTACTTAGTGCCTGAAATTTCACAATAATGTGCTTTGGTGTAGATAAGTATCATCTACTAGGTGGACATTTAGACCTCCAGTTTGGGAAATTTTCATAAATTACTTGTCTTAGGAATTTGTCTACATTTTTTTCTAAAAATGAAACTTTTATTATTCATATGCATAATGATTCTGTAAATTTTGTACTTTTGTTTTTCCAATCTTCATCTTTTTGACTTTTGTTCAACTGTAAGAAGTGGTCAACATTTATCTCATTTAATTTACTGAGATTTTAAGTACTATAATTTTATTTCTAATTCACGATTTTTTGCATCTGTATAATTTTTCCCCAATGAGTCTTGTTTTATTTTATTGTGCACTACCTAATTCTTTGAGCATTTTACTGATGGCTTCATAATTTTTTTCTTTTCTGTTTTCTTCAAGTTCTATTTCAAATTTTTATTTGCTTTGATGTCTGTCTTTTATTTTGGACATTTCCTCAAAGGTTTGTTGAATCTTAAATGCTGTCTTGTTTGTGAAGGGTGCATTGAGATATATTAGAAGAGACTGTGTCTGTGGTGTTTCCAAGTGTGTTTCAAACTAGCCTATTATTATTATTATTATTATTAATTGTTCATTACTTTGGATAACTCCTGAAGATGGTGCCTGTAGTTCTTTACCCTGAGCTGATCCAATTTCCCAAAAAAGGATCTTTTAATTTAAATCTCCTTAAATGTGAACCCAATCATCTGACTTTAGTAACACGTCTTTTCTCTGCATCCCAATGAACATTTGTTTTACCCTCTTATCTACTACTGGGGGAAAAAGGAACAGCCCCACTGATAAAGAACAAGTTGGAACAGTGTGTTTTCTAAGAAGACTATGGACTAGCTGTGCCTCCATTATTTTGAAGCAATAGGTATCAAGAATTCCAAAATCATAGGGGGACTTTCAGATTACAAATTAGGCTATTTCTCATCCTTTTCTAACAATGGCTTAGGAGTTACCTTTTTAAAGCTACTAGGTCAATTTCTGGTCATTATCTATATCTTAACTTTCAATGTCTTGTTGCATTTTGTTTAATTTGGATTTATGTCTTTAAAAAGATTCCATTACTATCATTCCCATGGGACTTCAAGAGGGTACAGAGGGTAGTTTAGGAGAGATAAATCTTAAATAAATAAAGGCACATAAATATAACACAATGAATTATAGGAAGTACTATAAGTGAAAGTAATCAGGTAATTTGAGACAATGGTGAAGTGGGACCTAATTTATGTGGTTCTTCAGCACTTGACTGTTTGACAAAATATTATTTAACCTGAATCCCGATGAAAAATGTGACTAGCTAGGCAGAGTAGGCAGATATTCCACGTGGATGAGCAGCCTTGATGTGGCAGAGTAGCCGGAGTCTAGACCGGAAGGAAGCTTAAATGAGAGCAAGAAATTGATTGTTTTACATAACGGGGAAGTCTAAAAGGTGAAGAGAGTTAGTGGGCTGGGTTCATAGTTTTATTAGACCTCAGTCAGCTGAATCTCTCTCCATCTCCTGGGTTTTTTTTTTTTTTTGGCCTGTTCTTGGCCTCACTCTCGAAGTATAGCCATGTCAATCACACCATCCTTATAGCTCGTGTCTCAAAGAAAAAGACAGAGGCTCTCTTCTACGTTTTCTTCAATCAGGAGTTATATGTGACATTCTTCATTCCTTGAAGCAATCACAAAGTTCAGTTCTGTGTTGGACCAGATATGGGTCAAAATTGGACCATGAACTATACTGAAAGATACTTACTAACAGAAAAAAATATAAGCAATTCAGAGACACTGGATTATTTAAGGTGATGTCTTGTGGGTAATACAAAACATTTAGAAATCATGCAAACTACAGTAGGATTATTATAGCTTCTCGTTGTAGTTTGTAGTAGATAAGTATAAACACTGTCAATGACTTTTAATGTAATCCAACATCTCAAAGTAGATTGCCTTCCTCGTCTACCTGTTACTATCAGCATTACCCCCACTATCTTTCTACTTCCATCGCTGTATATGTTAGTTTTTTGAGGTCTCAAATTCTTCACATCATAAAATAAATCACTTTGCCTAAATATTTTCCCATCCAGATTCTCTTGAATTTATCCTTGCTCTGGTGTCACACACATTCTCACACTCTTGTAAGCTCTTATCAGCTAGGATTTGGGTTCTTGTCATACTTTCTCAGCTGGATTATTTTTTTCCTGGCTTCTGAGTCATCAAGCATGGCACCATTAGAGTTTTTTTTTTTAAATCACTATTTTCATGTCACTTCTCTACCCAGGAGCCAAAGGTGGCTTCTTATCATTTAATGAATCACACGCAAACCCTTCGGCTCACAGTGCTGTAGCTCTCCAGTTTTTTTCTCTCACTTATCCTTCCGTCACCATGCGATCACGTAGGCCCCAAGTCCCCAGATCCACCACTCTGTGAGTAGAGGGATGATGGCTGCTATGAACCAATTTGCAAATAGAAGGACCCAGAGTAAGAAGAGGGAATATAAGACAGGAAGGCTGTTCTTACGAGCTACACCGCATTTGATTATGAAGGAGTGAGGAAATAGCTATGTAGCTAACTGGAAATCTGTGATACGGTCAAGTTAACGTTTCTGAGCATCACCAGCAGATGTGAGTGCTCTGGAAAAATATCCAACTCTGTGTTTCAAGGTGAGGCCTTGGCTGGAAGGAGGTTATTTGCTCAGACAATCGTTTCCAGGTTGTAATACCCTTTCTCTTCTACATGATGTGTGGGCTAACTCACAGGTTTCTGGGAACTTGCCCAGTCTTTTCAGGGTCTACTGGTGCTGCAGAGAAATGATGGATTATCCAGAGACGTGTAAATAGATTCAAGAAACAAGACCAACATGGGTGGGATCTCATTACTTAATTTTGCTCAAGTGGGTTGTTGGTCAAGGGTTTAGGCTGCTGTTTGCAATCCACAGAAGTAAATTGCTGTTATATAGTCAGAAAGAAATCTGGCAACCAAAAAAAAAAAAAAAAAAATCCTACTAAAAGCGTCTAAATACTAAAACAAATAATAGATAAATTACTAAAAACTTAGCATAGAATCTTTGTTATCTCTACCTAGGTGTGATTTAGCTAACTACTGGTGATGGCAAGCAATAGGTGCCGTATGTAGAAATAGTTGATTCAAATTTTATAATTATTAAAATCTTTGAAATGAAGTTTATTTTGTAAAACAATGAACTTAAAGTAGGTTTAAGGAGCAGAGAGATTTACTCATTCAAGTGTATATTTGAAATGAATGTGATGCAAGTTCACCGCAACACCTTGATAGGAAGAATCGCAGCTCTCCGAAGGTGTGCATGCTCTAAAGCCCCTGGATGTCAGCTCCCATGGCAAATGGAACTTTCCAGCTGTGACTGAGGTGCTGGCCTTGAGTTGGGGAGATTGGTCTTTATCATCCAGGTGGGCCCAAGGTACTCCCCTCAGTCTTTAAACCTTGAGAAATTTTTCCAGCTGGGGTTGGTCAGTGGAAGATGCAACTATGGAAAAAGGATCAGAGAGATGTAGTGCGGTTAGTTTTGAAGATGAAGAAAGACAGTCAAAAGCAAAGGAATGTGGGGGGTCTTGAGACCTGAGAAACACAAGGAAACATTACTTCCTGGAGCTTACAGAAAGGAACACAGTTCTGTCTACACCTGAATGTTAGTTCGGTGAGTCCTGTGTTGGTCTTCTAACTCACAAAACTGTAAGGTAATAAATTCATGTTGTTTTAGGCCACTAACATTTTAGTAACTTCTTATGTCAACCACAGAAAACCAATGCAAAATACTAGTATGTTTGTTTCAAATAGTGGAATTAGTCTAAGAATTTATAAAATTATAAAAACAGGCTTTTTCTATACTTATTCTTATATTTAATTTTCAAATAACTATTTGGGAACATTGCTATTAGGAAAGTAATAATTCCTAAATCATACACATAGTAAACACAACTGAATTTTGTACTTGAAAAGCTTTAGGATGCATTTGGTTAGTCCTTATGACCATGGTACCCAAATTTACCCCCCCCCCCCCCCCCCCCCCAGTTAAAATCAGATCTCAGGGGTACAGATTAAATTCTATTAACAATTAAACCAGAATGTTAGAGTTTGGAGCAAGGAAGTTTTTTTTTAAAGATTCTCCATAGTTCAGTGTGTACCAAAGTTTGGCGTATTGCCTCTCAGACTCCCAGATAAATTTTGTTATTTACTCCACTCAATAGAAAGGTTTAAAACTCTGTTTAAAACTGTAATGAAAATTATCCTTGGCTTTACGTTAATGATTTCATCGAACTTGGTACAAGTGCCACTGGTTGGTAGATAGTGCAGCTGTTAGTCTAGAAACTAGAGTGGAATTGATTGTGCATGTAGACACAATTTAAATTGTCAGTCAAAATAATGGAGGGCCAGTAGAGGGAAGACCTTCTCCAAAAACAGACAAGAAGGAAAGATTGTTATCTGGTGTCTTAAGCCAGAAGAGAAGGGCAAGCCGCCAGATGAAATCCGTGATCAAATTGTCTGCCTGGACCTTTTGTCACCACTTTTGTTAAAAGTCTGTGTCTTTCTGTGTCTTTAGCATGAGTTGAAAGCAGCCTTGCTCCCCTATTAAGATTGGCATCGTGCCTGTGAGTCTGCGTTTCCTCTATCGTGCGTCTTGCTCGCCTTGTCCTGGTCAGCTTCTCCAGGGTCAGCCCTCTCATTAGCATGGGAGCATCTCCCGCTGGTTAGAGTACCGACTGTGAGTTAGAACACTGATGAAATTTGGCTGTAATCTCTGGCTGTGATAATGGCAGAAAACTGTTTTCCCCTACAAATGACATTTTCATGAGTTACACCGCCCAACTTTCCCGAGGGCAGGACAGACTCTGTGTCTTCATCTGCTGCAGAACTTCTTAACTTTCTCAATTAGTTTTGAAAACAGAATGGTTCAGCAGGTTCCAAATGGAAACAGGTGTGGATGATGGTCTCCAAAACTTCAATTAAGGTTCTTCCTGTCCCTTTTGCCAGCCTGTGGGGTGGGTAATGAACAAGCCTGCAGTGGGTGTAGCAGATGGGCATCTCCACATGGGACAGGGTTCTTGGTTCAAATCGTGGTATTGATGAGAATTATCACAGAGAAGAGAATCATAAATTTAAATGCACTCTTGCCTCATTGGTAGTAATCACAGACTTCATTTATTTGCAAATTCTGACTAAGCCATAAACTTGATTTAATGAGGATTACTCAGGAGTCAATACTGCATACAAGGCAGTCTTTTTGGCTTGAGGTTTCCCAATTGGTTACGTGCTTTTTGCAATTTCACCAAAATGTTGTCAACGCTGTACTCCGATGTGTGTCGTGTAGAAGCAGAAATAAAACAGCCAAGTCAAAAGTGGGAAAGAACTCATTTTATAAACTCTGCACAGTCAGCATTGTTGTTTTTCCTTTGGAATTACTCAGCTGTTTAAAAATTATAGATTATAGCTTGATTTTGCTATTAATTTTCTGAGTTTTTAAGTAGGTCAAGAAAAAATTTTGGACTGAAAAGAGATTAGTCCAAATGTGATTACAGCCTAAGAGGAGTGTATTGATAGTCTTGTGGATTCATACAGCACAAACAAAAGTACCAGTGAAGAATTCATAAGGGGGGGGGGGTAATTGTATAAAATTAAATTTTTATCTACTAAATTACCATAGAACAGTTTTTATTTTACTTTATTTATGAGTTTTTATTTTACTTTATTTATGAGACAGGGTCTTTCTCAGAAGTCCAAGCTAGTCTTAAACTCATTATGTAGTCCAGGCTGGTTTTGAACTCATATCAATCCTCTGGTTAATGTGGTGTTTGAGAATTTAATTCAGGGCCTTGAGCTCGCTAGGCAAGTATTTTAACCATTGTGCTATTATACCTTTATCTCTGGCTTTTTCAGTTTTAAAAAGTGCCTTAAAAAGCTTTAAAAATCTCTAAAAATGACATCTTTTATAAATAATAAATATTTCAGCAGTCTTGCTTCCCCAAAAGACAACATTGAAAATTAAGAAAATTGAGTACGATTTCTCAAGGATTCTCTTGCATTTTTCTTTCTGATAATTTCAAACTTTCATTTTCTCAAAACCAACTTGTTTTCAAAACAGTTAAATCTATTCTATGCCTGGCAGTTTTCAAGGAATTACAGTTTTCCCTTTACTGGGAGATAATTTTGCACAGTTTTTTGACAATCTCTCTCTCTCCCTCTCTGTCATTAAGCCTTACCAATAAACAGCCAAAGCCATGAGAAAACTACTGACAAATTTGGTTATAGTGCAATGATATCAGCGAGTATTGGCTACTTATCCATGTTTATAAATAGGACACAAAAGCTTAATTTTATCATAATTGAAGAGCAAGTCTGTGAAAGCCATGTAATTTGACGGCTTTGCTGTCCTTTATTGCCGCATGTAAATGAACTACATAACAGCACTAATTGTTGAACACAATCTAATGTGCTACAATTTCTTTGCAACACAATTAAAATTTCAAATCATGTATAATGCTGTTGTACATACCACAGGTCTCTGTTTTAATTCTTATCACATAGAATTTATTTAAAGAAGCTAGTATTTGGGAAACCCAGAAGAACAGAATGGCCCCTTAAAAATCAGATCAAAGACTCATCATTTATTTTTAAATCATCTTTTATTTTCGTTCTGTTAAACTTTACTAGTTTCCTTCCCATGTTGTATGCTTAAGTGTCACTTAAGTGACTAAACAGCACAGCTTTCTTCAGTTGCATTGTGATATTTGGCCTCAGAGGCTTCCTGTTTGTCTTGTATAATTAGATCTGATGCAGGAAGTGAAATACAGTAAGACAGAATATGTGAATATGGCAGGCCACTTGATCCTGTTGAAATGACTCACAAATTGGCACTTTTCAGTTCTGTCCCTGATCCTATACCTACACCCACACCAATGTAAGTTTCTGCATAAAACAGTGTTGAAGGATGAAAAAAAGGAAAATGCTCTACTTTTTGTATCCTATTTGATTTCAGAAAGTTACAATTAAGATACATATATAAAGAGTCAGATAAAGAGGTCAAGGAAATAATCAGAAAGTTCTGATGAAATTTCAGAAATGTGAGGATTACAGATAAGCCAGATGATCTAACCTGCCCTCCCTTCAACCATTAGCAATGGGGATTACCCTGAAAAATTAATCTCATTTATAAATTTAAGGTATTTTGGAACTCATAGAATTCTATTTTTTAAATTATTTTCTGCCTTTTAAAAAATGAAGACAGAACAAAACTGAGGAAATGTGGAAATAAAAAACCTGTTAATTTAAAAAGGAATAATTAAATGCAATGTAATAAAATTATTAGACAAACCACCAGAACATAATTATTATTGTCCAGCGGTCCACTTGGAAAACTTTTGTTTATATCCTAACTTTTCTTGAGACCAGAGGCTTTTCTCACCTTCTGTCAACTTCCCTAGTTCTCAGACTCTCTGATGAAGATGTATTTCTAATTTATTTGTAAGTGGATCTTTGCTATGTGCCAGGCTTTGGGGGTTTAATGGTAGACCAAACAGTAAAGGAACTTAAACACTTACGAGGAAGACAAATAGAAAAAAACCCCACAAACTTGTGGAATTGTAACAAATTCCTGGTTAGAGACTATTGCTGGAAAAAGAAGAATTCGCTCCTTTTATCTGCCCTTGCTCCTGTCAACATGAACTCCATGTCTTGCAATTGGGAGTGCGTCATTCCATCTGCAGTTTTTCACTACTCACATCACTGGCCTCATCTTCCCACGCCAGCACCTCGCCTAAGAGTACCGAGTCCTAACAATAACTTTTTGCGAAGATGACTTTAAATATTCCAAGCTCGTCTTTTTGTTTCCTAGCCTTGGACATGATAGTCACTTCTCTCAGTCCCAAACTAGGTCATAGCTCCACGTTTCCATTTGCCTTTTCAGCCTTCCAAAACCCAATTAACAATTTTTTACATATTATATTATCTCTGTTAAAATTATTGGTATTGTTAAATCAGATTGAAGTCTACTTGATACAACTGGCAAAACTACAGTGCTGATCACATGTATGTTTTTCTCCTAAAAATCTACCCAAATGCTATAAGCATTGTGAATCACATATTTAGAATAGTGTGAATGTTGTTTCATAACAACACCAAAACATGTAATTATGATAATCATAATAATAACAATAGAAAAAAATCAAATGAACAAGTCAAATGAGCAAACCAGGCAGTGAGAGGCTTCAGGAGGTTCCTAATGCTGAGTACGTAAGTTAACGGAGCCAATAGTAACACAAGCCATTGACTATAAAGCAAATTAAGAAATCAGAACATGAAAGGTACCAGCTTGAAAACAGAGACAGCTAGATAATGACAAAGCCATTATTCCCCAACTTATTTTTATTTGATGATTCACAGACATATTCTGTACAAACTTAGACTCTCTTCTGGCTTCACGTAGGTGAAGTTCAACAAGTATTACTTCCTAGCGGAGCAGTGAATATAATTCTGTAAGTGGAAAACAAAATAAATAACAAGTGTGTCTGACATAAGTAAGACCATTAAGTCAGCTATCTGGGCTATTGTTAGAGATACATGACAAATTCAGTTAAGTCTTGTTGCTGCTTGAAAATTTTTGGAATGTTTGAGAACCTCTTTAGCTACTCCATGCTGTCTCCCTCAATATCCTATTACGGCCACTGCACTGTATTAACAACTAAATCTACACTCCCGTTTCACCCTTCACACTTGTACAGATTGGAGCTTCATGTTTGTTCCTGGCCACTTAAAATCAATCTTACTTGGACTGACCTAACTGAACAACTGGACCTGGATAAGCTTTCCAATGAGCTGTATATACAAACTGTCTACCATCATAGAAATACCACATGTTGCTAAAATATCAATTGTTGACAAATGTTGGCTAAAATTATGAGACAACAAGGAAAATTTGAAGACTGTTAGGCACGGATTTACAAATAGAAGCCTTGTGAAGCTCTGACTGTTGAGGGGACAGTAGAGCACAGACTAACTAGAGGCTCAGAATCAAGTCATGCAAAGATCAAGTGGAAGAATATTTCAGGAAGACAGAAAGGCCTAAGGTGAATGTGGGTCTATTTGAGAAAATGCAATGATGTTATGGAGTTGGCAAAGCAAGAGTGAAAAATCAGCAATAGGACATGCTATGAAAAAGGTGGTCAGAGGTAGGTCATGTAGTCATGTAGGACATTGCAGGTGTAATATGATAGCACTGGGTTCATATAGTTGGGCAAATGTCTTTAAAGAGTCTTAGGCAGGAAAGATGTTTTGGTTGATTCATTTTTTTAAAGGGAATGTCTGATTTTTTGTGGAATGGACTTAAGGGTAAGTACCAGGCATCATGAGCAGGTAGAATATTATTATAGAAGACTTGAGTAAGAAAACTATGTTTGTGATAAAAGGGGATTGTGATGAAGATATTGATAAGAAGTTAATCTGGAGATGTATTTTAATGTTCAACTGCCAATAAATAAGATGAGGGAATCTGTCCAGGGAGCAGAGTGACTAGGTACATGTATGCAATGCATGTGCATGCATTTCACAAACATACTCACACACAAACATGCATGCACGCACACAGACACACACACAGACACACACACAGACACACACAGACACACACACAGACACACACACACAGACACACACACACACACACACACACACACACACTGCCTGATAGTACCATATGTTTTGTTTGAGACAACTATTTGATATTCAAGTAAAGATGTCGCATAGATAGGTAAGAGCATTAGCAAGTTGAGTGCTCAGGGAAGGGCTTGTACTAGGGACTTAAGTGTTGCTTAGCTACAATTAGATGATACTGATATCATGTGATTAGACAAAATTATCCAGGTGGTGAGCATACATGAAGAAGAAGAAAGAAAAAGAAGACTGAGTTCCAGTGCATGATAATGTTTAGACATCATAAAGAGGGTGTGTTTTACCAAATTTGGCTGAAAGTTGAGTGCATAAAGGCAGGAGGATATCTGACAATGGAGTGTGTAAAGCCTAATGAAGAAAACTTCAAGAAAAAGGGGAGGCAAGCAAGTTTATGACGGCACATTGATCACTCAATTAGTATCATCGAGTCATTAGTGGCTAATTTAAGGCATTAAGTCAAGGGAAACGAAAGCTTGATAGATATTTACTCAAGAAAACATCATAACAGACTGGGAAGCCGCTAGTACAGGTAAAATGTTCAAGGATATCAGAGGACTGGAGCATAGATGGTTGAAATGTTTGCTTAAAATGTATTTCTTTTGTAAGGTGGTAGAGATGTATAATTTTATACCTAAGGAACTGTTTGGAACAAGAGAGAGGATTATTGATGGAAAGAAATATATAAAATCTTTGAATAGGCAAGTTTGGAAAAATTCAGTAGAAATCTATGTGGACTTGCCTTCAAAAGGAAAGTATAGAGATTTAGACAGAAGTAGGTCAACAAATTTAGTAGTGAGCAGAGGAAATTTTTTTCTGGTTGCTCCTTTAAAAAAAAACACATTTATTTTTTAGAGAAGTCTTACATTCACAGCCATACAGAGAGGAAGAGAGATTTTTCCACATACCACTGCCCCCACAACTGCGTGGTCTCCTCTTCTGGCAACTTTCTCTACCAAAGTGATCTTTTGTTATAATTCAGAATTAATAATTATCTGTCATCATCCGATGTCCACAGTCGACATTATTGTCCACCCTTGCGATTGCACGTTGTTTGGGTCTGGCGAAATGTAAAAGAATTATATGGCCACCATTGTATTTCTAGACAGAATTGTCTCACAGAAAATACTCGCGTGTTTTTGTAGTGATCTTATCTCTGTAAATTGTTGATGTTCCTGCATTCCCTGTAGTTTTTCCTTTTTTAGAATATCATATTGTTGGAATCAGTCTGTATGTTGTCTCTTCAGGTTGGCATCTTTCACTTAGTAGCGTGTATTTAAACTTTCTTTGTGCCCCAATCTGGCTTGATAGCTCATTTTTTTGACTGAGTACTCTTCCTTTATCTGGATGGATGTACCACAGTCTACCTACCTTTTAATCTACTGAAAGACATCATGATTGCTCCCAAACTTTGGCAATAATAGCAAAAAAATATGTTGTTATAAAATTTCTTGCACATGTTTTTGTGTGGATGATATTTTCACCTTTTTTGGGTAAATAATCAGGAGAGCCCTTCCTGGATTGTATACGAATAGGGTTAATTGCTAAACATTAGCTAATAGATTGCCTTCCAACCTGACTATATCACTTGGTATTCCCATCAGAATGGAAGAGAGTTCCTGTTAGTTCACTTCCTCATCAGCACGTGGTGTTTTCAGTGCTGTGAGAGTTAGCCATTCCTACAGGTTCAGTGACATAACATTTCACCTTGTATTTCCTAGATGTCCTATGATAGGGCACACTTTTTCATATGCATATTTCTTGTCTGTACATGTTCCTTGGTGAGTTCTCTATTAAGGCTCATTTTTAAGTTAAACTGTTTTCTTATTGTTGAATTTTACGAACATATATCTTTTCCAAATCTTTTATTTCATTCCATGGCTTTCCATTATATTAATGTGTCTTTTGCAAAAGATGAAAAGAGCAATTCTCACGAGATCTACACTCACCGTCATCTCGCTCACGAACAGTGGTTTTAGTGCTGTTTGTAAAAGTTACTGTTAAAATCAATATGACCTCGACTTTCTATTTTTGTGGTATCTTCCAGGAATCTTGTCATTTCACCTTTTAAAATTAATTCTGTAATTCATTTTAGGTTAGTTTGTTTTGTGGAAGATGGAAGATGTGAAGTCTTCTTGTAGATTTTTTTTCTTTACATGAGAGGATTTCCAGTTTTTTTTTTTCCAGAACAATTGTAGAAAAGACTGTTTTTCTCCAGTACGTTGCTTTTACCAGTGTTCTTTTTTTGCAAAGACCAGCTAGCCATATTTAATGCGGAGCAATTTCTGTATTCTGTACTCTGTTTCATCGATGTATTTATTTGTTTTTATCAATACCGCACTATCTTGATTAACATACCTTCTGAGTAAGTGCTGAAGATGACTAATGCCAGTCATCCCAGTTTTCTCTCCTTTAACATTGTGTTGATAAATTTCGTAATTTCTACCTCTTTGGATAAACTTTACAACCAGTTTGTTGATATCTGTAAAAGAATTTGGTAAGGTTTTAATTGAGATTGTGTTGAATCCTTGGGTCAGTTTTGGAGAAACTAGCATCTTTACATTATTGTCATGGATATTTGGAGTATTTTTTACTGTCATTTCTTCCATCAAAATTTTGTATATAGTTATATAATATATAATTCAATGTAACATATAAAAATATAAACATTTTTAACTTATATATACTAGGAATTGAGTTCTTGTAATGTATATATATAAAAGCTATATATAAATATCTGTCTGCATATTTATATATATAACACATTTTGATGGAAGAAATGTATGTATATATATGAATATATGCATATTTGTTGTTAGAGTTGTATCTAAGTATTTCTTTTGGAGGAGTGATAAAATAAATGTTTTTCTTTAAGTTCTTTGCTGCCATATAGGAAAGGCACTGGCTTTTGTATATTGACTTGTATCCTGTGACCTTTCTGTAAAATGTTTCTCAGTTTTGAGTGTTTCTGTAAAACCAATTATTTTGGAATTTCTATATAAATGTTTATGTCACCTTGAAAAACGTCAGTTTTATTTATTATTCACTTCTGATCTGTGTAACTCGTACTTCCTTTATTTGTCTTACTGAATTAGATGGAACTTACAGTACAGTGTTGGAAAGAAAAAGTGGGACAAACATTGCTTTTGTTTTATTTCTGATCTTTGTGGGAGACCTTCCGTTTTCTCAGCATCAATTATGACTCCACCTGGAGGTTTTTTGTAGCGATTCGTTACCACATTGAGTGAGTTATTACTTTCTAGTGTACTTAATAAATTTTGTTACAAATGGATGTTAGATTTTGTCAGATATTCTTTTTGCATCTATTGATAAGGTCATGTGATGTTCAGTTTTAAAGCTATTATGTGGTACATTACTATAATTGTTTTTCAAATATTGAACTAGCTTAATATACTTTGGATACATCATTTGGTCATCCTATAAAATTCATTTATTCATGATTAGGTTTTATTTATTAATATTTTATTGAAAAATTTTACATTTATGCTTGTGAGAAATTTTGCTTTGTAGTTATCCTATAGCATGTAAGTCTCCTTTCTGGTATTAATGTAATACTGGACTCAGAATGCATTACGCAGTAGTACCTCTGTTTTTATGTTTTAAAAGTGATTGTAGAGAATTGATATGATTCTGAATTTAATCTTTGATATCATGCACCAGTGATCCCATTTATGCTTGCTGGTTTTCATGAGGAAGGGCTGTTAATTATTGATTCAAATATTTTTATAGACATAAGGCCATTCCGATTGGCTTTTTTCCCATGTGTGAGTTTTGGTAGAATGTATATTTCAAAGAAATGGTCTATATTTTTATGGTTAATAACTATGATTATTACTAATAAGATTAGTAATTGAGAGCTAAAAGGAAGAGGGAGGATTTTACTCTTTTGTGGGTTGAACAAAGTTTAAAATAGATTTCTCAGACAATAGAAGAATAAATTGGTTAGGCTAATTCAGTTGAAATTTAAGTAATTACAAAGGTTTGAAGTATATAAACATAAATCTGTTGATGTCATATTTAGGTGCCTGGACAAAAACAGAAATCAGATAAAAATAATCTTACTTAACCAAAGATTCAAACTCAGACTCTCTAATCAGAACAAAACAAAAGACATGTATGATCAAGAATTTGTAATGATGGTCTGTGAAATGAAATGTAAATTATGTAAACTATGATGGCTTAATAAACACTGAAATGGTGGTTTGGTTGAAATTTTTAAGATCCTGGTGAATTTAAGTAATTGTATGACCATAGAACTGACATTTTTTTGAGGTGATGGAGTTATTACTGTTATGAACATGGAGTAAGAAAGAATGAGGTCATTTGATTGAATAAGGAATGGAGGAAGAACTAGGAATTGAGTTTCTGCTGAATTAATAGATATATGACAAAGATGATCAGAGGGAGAATGGAAAAGAAGAAAAACACAGTTGCTCCAGTGTTCGCTGGAAAAGCGAATGTCCAGGAAAAGGAAAGAGGCCGGAAGACTCAGCCAGAAAGCCGGTCACAACGAGGAATCGGAGCATTATCCTATTGTGAAGGCTTCACAGACAGTCTTAGGGTGTGAAAGAATAACAGAGAAACAATAAAGAAAAGAATCATTAGAGAACAATGAAGAGAGGCAAAAAAGTGATAGCAGCGAGTAAAAGGCTAGCAACAGTGAGCAAGAATTATCTGTGTCTATTTCAGACTTAATAGATATGTACAATAAAACAGCTAAACTTTAAATGTGTCACAGAAGTCTTCCTGTCCTCAGGATGTCTCAGATTTCATTGTCAATGCAAACTAAAGATGACGACAACATTCCGAGAAACAGTTGTCGTCATCTATTCCAATAGCATGCATAGCTACAAAAGCCAAACAAAAATCCCGATCTACAATAAAATCAGAATCCGTAATGAGAGTTAGCTGAGTGATTCAAAAGTGCTGCCTACTAATTTTTTCAACCTATTTAATTTACATATGCAGAAGCTATAGTCAATACAGAGCAGGTTATTTAAGGCTGAGTCTAGCTACTTTGTAAATCCGGTTATTTTTATTGTTGCTGCTGTTGAGTATGCATGTTTTACAGGTAATGTACTACATAAGGTAATTTTACAGACAAGGCTAGGTACATATTATATGTGGGCTTTTCATAATCATTAAGCAGAAGTCAGCTCATGTATTATTGAGTATAAGACTTAGGTTGGTTTTGGACAAATTCAGATGAGTTTTTTTTCTCAAAGACTATTACTAACTTCCCATTTGTTCTCTAATAAATTTTCATTTGATATCATGGCTTTCTACACCATCATGCTCTGTACCTTCTAGGTATGGTCAGGATTGGTTCTGAGGACAGACACATGACTATGTTTCACAGGTTATGGAATTATCTATTCACTTTCTTACCTAACAGACTTTGCATGTCTTCCCTTATTTTTATAGACATTATTTTCAGTTAAGCAGCTAATAACATGTCCACATTATATGTAAACTTTATTTAAAATAGAAGTTTAATATTGTTAGAGAGCATCGACTTCTATTTTTCTGCATTGACTGTTGAGCTCTCCCATGTTGTACTGGTAGCCATGTCATCTAATACTTATTATATATGTTGTTACGTTGTAATTACCAAGTTGACAATCTCCAAAGCAAGTGTAGGTCTCCTTCTTTTGTGCTGGGGCGCTGATAAAGTGGATATAAATTCAAATCCAAGTGGAGCAAGTGTTACATAGTGTCAGAAAACTGGTATTTCTCCCTGAATAAAAATTTCACCAAAGAGTTCACTTGCACTTTGTGTAGAAGAGTTAATTATCTTGTGCCTTATAGATATTGTTGGTGGGTCAATGTTGTACAAGCACCTGAGTTAGTGACATACAAAGAGAAAGGGGAAATAGTAAAAAAAAAAAAAAAAACACTAAAAATTGGTAGGCTTTTATTTTAATAAATTTCCTGGAATTCTGAACTAAATCAAAAATAAAATACTCCAGAAAAGTCTTATTGGACTAAGTGTTAAAATTACAATGATGATCTTTAATTTTGTGTGAGTGTGTATATGTGTGTGTGTGTGTGTGTGTGTGTGTGTGTGTGTAACTTTCAAATTAGCATATCTTATTATCTTTAGCTACATTTGTTTTAAAATAACGCTTGTTAAAGATTAAGAGCAGTGGACTTTATTTCAAGTATAATTTGCTTCTCCAGTCTCTGTGGTACTAAAAATTGCTATATTTATTTGAAATAAAGAATAAAGTATAGAGACAAAGACATAGACCTTGATTTACATTAATTTCATTATCACATGTGACTATTTAGTTTTAAACTTGTGCTTAAAATGTAGACTTGAACTACAAATCTTTTGGTTGCTGAATAGAAATGTTAGTTTTATGTAAGAAATATTTTTCTAATATCAAGTAATATTGTCCCCAATTGATTCTCTTTATTTGTGTATATTTGTGGCACATAGTAATTACATTCGACTTGGGGGATTGGTGCATGTACATACAGCATTTTAATTATTTTTATTTCTCTTTATTCTCACCTCCCTCCCACATACCCTTTTCTTTTTCCACAAAATGCTTTGTTCTTGTAAAATCATAATCTCTCTCAATTGTCAATCACTTAATTTTTTCATTGTATTAAGAAATTTTCTCCTTTCCTTGTACTGTTCAAAACTAAAGAAACAAGTAAAAAATGTTAAGACAGTGATATAAATTAGTAGCTATCCAAATTATACTTTATGCAAATATTTCAACTTTTTGAAACTCTATCTATTAGGTTCTGAACAATGGTCTGTATAATAATAATAGTTTTCTTGAAGTACAAATCATTTCTGTCAATTATTATTATTTGTTTCTTTCAGGGTCATTCTTGAAAATAGTTTTGTCATATAGAGAAGGGGTTGTGAGAATGACATTTTCTGGATACCACATATGCCAGCTTTGCCACTGCAATGAGCTTTTCCATTGTTAATAAAATAAGAAGCATGTTTTCATCAGTACAGCTCAGGCATCAGTTTGCTAAAACGCTTCAGATTGCAGGTGGAGAGATGCTTTGCAGGGGCAGAACGGTGGTATTTGTAAAACTAGAGTTGAGAATCATTGGCAGCGTGATGGCATCGCCTTGCTGGGGCACAGGGCAATGACTCTCAGGGCTTTAGCATTTAGTATCTCAAAGGCTGAAGACTGAAACAGGGAGGCAATTTTCAGCATTATTCAGGTCCATGATCAAGTCTCTGTCCCATCCCTTTCTAGCTGTGTTGACTTGAGCAACTTCTCCTTTTTAAGCCTCAGTTTCTCCACCTGACAATATAACCACAAAACACATTATCTGTATCTCAGAGTGTAGTCATGAAAATTAAACGTCATGCAAGCAAAAGTACTTAGAGGATGCTTAATCCATACAGTATGTTTCCTTTTCCTCTTCACCTTTTTAATAGTTTAATTCTTATTTTATTTTATGTATATGTTTTCACTAGGTGGGCACTTTCCTGGTATTTATGTTGATGGTTAAGCAGTACAGAGGCCCATTGAACATTCGCTAATGAGTCATGATATAAGACACTGGTTTCTTGACGGCTTTGTTTGTTTCCACAGTTTATTGACTGATTGAGGGATACAATAAATGAGAAACACTTGTTTTTACTCTATTAAAAATGTATGTATCTTTCAATTATAAATGAGATTTTTATTTTCTTTTTAGCTTCAAGACTGGAGGCCTGTAGAAGGCATGCAGAGTGTAGAGTCCAGAGGAAGGTGGTGAGAAGGCATTAAACAAAAGCTGACCCATGGTAACAATTTTACATCACTCTCTTCCCAGGGAAGATTTGTATTGGTGGCCTCAAACTAGAGAGCTCTGTATTCCATTACCAGCCAATGAGTCATTCAGTCTCCCCCAGATCCAAATAAAGTTTTACAGAATACCCTATGGCATGCCTTTCAAAATATATGAACGCTATAAAATATATCACTTATTTTACCATATGAACTGCCTCTGTCCCCTTTCCACCATTTGGGATAGCAATCTCACCATGTGTTTTTGGCTTTTAGGTTATCATCAGATATATTGAAGTTTTCTGAGCTTTTCCATTCTAAGTCCCCATAGTATTTTCAGGAGTTTTATAACTAGGTTGTAAAAATTCACTCTAAACTGAAACTTGGCAAACAATATATTAATCTGGGAAGTTAATTTCTTTTATAAAGTCCAGAATCTGTTTAGCCTGTCTTTTGAGTTTTCAGAGACCTTGAAAAAATAAAGTGAGCAATTAAAGTTTTTTGTGCCTTAAAAAATGTAATTGAAAATCTCTAGAATCCCTTCAACCCTATTTTTACAGGTGAATAGCTTATGTTTTTGGATTGACTACTGATATATTTTAAAATTGTTTCCTCTCTCTCTCCCTCTCTCTTTTTTGGCCCAGTGAAACAGGGTAATTAAAAAAGGAACTCGGCATAACATACCCTATTACATCACTGGAATAAATGAGTGTATTTAGAGAGCAGAGCCTGTCAGAATTTACAAAAACAACTAAGATGTTAACATCACTGGATGTTCGCTAACTGACAAATCAGGAAGAAGTATCATTAAAAACATGGATGGGCCTTGTCTTGGAAGAATTACCAGATGATGCTAAAATTTCTGCTTGAAATTGACTCTGTGGACTTTGAAGATGATGTCATATAAAGCAGTGCCCAGAATTGGGAATTAGAGTTTCTGATCCATTTCCACAACAGAAAGAGCTGTTTTCCTGCATTCCTTTAGGAATGAATTGTCTAAGGAGTTGATTGACCAGATGCAAGTTACCCTAATTATCTTCCTATGACAAACACAGGTGTGGAGATTGGGAGCTTTGCAAAGTGCTGAGGGTGAGGGGTTCAGTAGTCAGGGGTCGCGTCAGGGAGTGGATGAGTCGAGGATGTAATGTTAAGACAAAGGATAAAATAAAGTTAAATTTAATGTGGGGCTCAGAATTTTAAAACACTTTAAAATTTATTTTACTATTTGACAAGAGAGGATTAAGTCATGGTCTCTGGGGTTGGACAGATCTGCTGGTTACTTGATGTGCGGCCTTGGGATTGGTACTTAATCTTTGCATGATTCACTTACTTTGCCTACTCCTAAAAGTAGGCACAATATGTCCTTGAGTTCTAATACAGCTTCCAATGCAAAGGAAAAAAATGTAAGGCAGTTATCATCAAAATGTCTAGCAAGAAGTAATCAGTCAATACTGATTTTTGTTGTTAATAATTCACAAAATCATGGTTAACTTTTATGTGTAAATTCCGTTAATGTCCTTATATTTTTAAGGTGATTTTAAACTTAGGTTTCCTAACAGAGAACTGGTAACTTTTCCCATGGCATCTATGAAGTTTATTTGAGGAAGACTATTTTTACTCAAAAAATGTTGGATAGGTAAATTAAAAAAAGTTGGATAGGTAGGAAGATACTTCATAAAATGCAACAAAATTTTTATACTGAAATACTTTAATAATAATTCAATTCATTGGCATCAAAATTTTTCAACATGTTTACAAGGCAAACTTTCAGGGTCTCTGAAGTTTTTTTTTTTATTAAAGTGTATTAACTACGTACTAAAATGTTCTGTAATGGATTGAATGTATCTGTTATAGCCTCTTAATAGCACCTGGGTTTTCCCAGTGGACTGAAATGGCTTAGAATGAAATAGCCATAACAGTTAATGGCTTATTGATTTTTAAATCCATGGAATTCACTTGAGACCATACAATATGTTTCTGTATATAGTGGTCATGGACCTGCTACATGTGCATACATACATATCTGTGTGTATGTATGAACACACAAGAAAATATGTATAACAATATGCACTTATTTGTGCCTGTATATATAAACACACAAATATATATGTATATGTATTAACACAAATATGTATGTTTGTATATATATATATATATATATATATATATATATATATATATATGTTTAGATTTGAGTAGGCAGTGTGTGGTTAAGGAAGAGTGTGGGAAGAATTTTGCTTCGAGTGTGAAGCTTATCTGAACCGATTTGAAGCAAAGTGGGAGTAGCGTGGAGTTCATGAGGTCGGTGGTAGATGTGGTAAAGCCAGCGATGCACCCAGGTTTCTCTCCCTGAGTGAGTGTTATTCCACAACTCTCAGTGTTCTTGGTTGTATTGTCTTCCAGCAATGGCTGCTGTCTGAATGAGCTGCTTTGTCTGAGGTGTTTTTACTCAATTGTGCAGCCTGTGTCCAACGTGTGGTCAAAGCAGGCTCAATTAGGCCTTCCAGTTTTACACATTCGAGACAACTCTGAAGAATCATTTCATCTTTAGAAGTCCTGTGAGATTGGCTGAGTCCTCAGATGTAAGAGCATCACAATCCAACCTCTCCCTCTGCCCAGTCAGCCCTGTTTCTCCCACTTGCCTACAATCACTGATGCATCAAGTGTTTTCAATAAAAAGTAGTTTTCTAAGAGATCATATACTGGAAATTCTAGCCCTAAGTTGTAGATGGATACAAAGAAGCTAGAGGGGGTTTTCAGCATCTCCAAAGAGAAGAGGTAGCTTTATAGTGACAGAAGATGTGTGAGTGACAAAGTTAAAGAAAAAGGATATATATATATATATATATATATATATATATATATATATATATATATAATTATTTTATTCCTGTACTTATACTTGAAGGTCAGACACCTGTAGGCCTTAGAGGTGGTTTCATGGTGACTTTAAGAATAATGCCCAGGAAGGCAATGCAACCTCTGCATGAGAAGTGAATGAAATATTATTCTGCCTGAGCAAAGGAGACAAAATGGTCACACCATAGCGATGGGCAGACCTGCAAAGTACCAGCACAGGGACCAGCAAATCCTATGTAGGGGAAAATGAAGATCATGTTGAAAAAGGAGAAGGTATACTATTCTTAAAATAAATAGAAAATAAGGGGGTGAAAGAAGATCTGAGGAATAAAAATATCTTATGCAAAGGGTCAAACAGAGCAACTTCCGATGCTAGTGCAGAACGAGTTGGAAGGAGATGGAGTGCTTCCAGTTGGTGCCAGTGATTCTCCAGATTTGCTGAGATAGCTTGGAGTCCCACCACCATGACCCACTGTCTTCACAGTCTATGTTGATACAGACTGTATGCTTGTCCTCCTGGGAAGCTGGGCTAGACTCATAGCTTTTGCAAATGTCATGTATGCAGGTCTTGATCCAGCCAGTTGCCCTGTGTCTCCAAACCTTAAAAAAGTTCAATGAAATATTTCTACTTTAGCATATTTGTTCACAAAACTTAAAAGGAAAGTACTAGAGGAAAAATGTACTGGGCTTTATTGAATCTCAAATTACTCACAAATCATTTGGTGATCTCTTTTAACAATGTTATGTTCAACTTAGTGGAATCAAAGATGATGTAACGAGTGGCTGGTCACCTGGCAATTACCTTTTTAGCTTTCATCCTGGATGAGAGTCATCATTCACCAATGTTTCCCATTGATTAAATTGAAAGAAAATACTGATGGCAGAGAGAATTCTGTACCTGTGCTCTGCCGGAAAGAATGTTAAACACAAGAAAGCCAGAGTTCCCAGTAGGCTGAACTTGAGCAGTGGCTAAAGGTCATCTTATTTATTCACTAAACACACATCAAATATTGTGTTTTTGGTGACACGAGTCATGCTGTTCTGCATTTTTTCCCTACATCTTTATTTTTTCAGGTACTAGCTGCTCTCATGTGTCTTTTTACCTTTCAACAATCAAAACTATTCTCAGATTTTTAAAAATCCGTTTCAACTTTAAGAACAAGTAAGATGTTAACTTTCTTTGGTAGCATGATTTGGATCTGGGATGCCCCCCAAAAGCCTCATGTATTTGGGTGTTATAGATTATGTAGGGAATAGAGAGACCAGCCCTTATCTAAAGAGGTGGATTGTGCTTGTGTGGTACATTGTAAGTGTTTTCTTCCCCGATTTGTCACAGCAACAAAAAAGTAACTAAGATATTTGATATTCTTACAATTAAACACAGATATAAATTTTTAGTTCAAAGAATGATATGTTAGTTTTGGGATCAGGGAGAATTTAGGACACGTGGATCATCCTAGTCGCCCTGAAATCGCATAACTTAATTGATCTACGTGGTATTTTGAGGCCTCATGTCTAAGACAAATGAGTAGCAGACTGCTATACAGGCATGTTCAAGCTGTGGTCCATCATTGTTGGCTTTTTCCCCTGTCTTGTTCTTTGGAGTGAAAAGAATTTGTCTTGAGCAACATATAAAATATAACATAGTTGAAATCCAGAGTTCCCAGTTACCCCTTTAATTTATTTTTTCATCATGACATTTAAGAAAATCAATAGCAAATAAAACCAATCCAAGGCAACCAAGCAAGCATAAAATCACTGGGCCGCAGGTTGGACTTGCCCATAAACTATCAACCAAGAAATGTCATCACTAAGAAATCACAGCTTGGTAGAGGTGGCTCTGTAGAGTAGACTAGCACAGGCATGACACAACAAACTTTGAGGTTCAATTGTAAGCCAGCTGTGACCTTCAGCAAGCTGTAATGTATGTCTTCTTAGCTGCTTATTCACACAAGGAGAGCAATAAGGATACATGAGTATTATTAGAGTTGTGACGACTTTGTGACCTAACTTAAAAAAATCTGTGTATGTCAGTGATGACACTTCATAATTATTGTTTGTAAAGAAGAGAAAGGGAATGAAATATAGAAAGTGGATGGGGTTAGCTAGAGGGAGAGTTACACTGACTGGACTTTGAGAGATTTATATTTAAGCTACCAAAATAGAGTTAGTTGTCCTGTGCACTTACCTGTTTTGGGTTCTTGACACTATTATATGCATTCCTTCTCATTTTCACCCCTGACTTGTAAGTTCTGGTGTGGTGTCATTGACCATGTTTTGGTGTCATGATTCTGTTCTTGTCTTTGATTTCAGCTTGAATCAAGGGACCCTGTTACTTGAAGCATTCCATTTCTTTTCTATCTTTTGTTTTCTACAACTTTGTTGGACCAGAAAGAAGTGGAAAAAGTTCTATAAATTCTTTTTAAACATAATGATTCTTGCCATTTGCATATTCAAGAAGTATTTGTTGGAAATTAGTATATGTGCCAGACACTAAGTAGTGAGGATTTATTTGTCAGTGATAATATATAAACCCTATTCTAAGGGAGGTTTGGTCTAAAGAAAGTTTATATAATGAAACACAGGTAACATCAGTCATGAACATTTATCAATAACATGACATATCACATATTACCAATAACATACCATAGCATATGTAACTGCAAGCACATTTGAAACTCACACATTTTTGGTGAGAATGCAAAACAGTATAACCACTTTGAAAAACAGTTTAGCAATTTCTGTTGATGTTAAGCCCATATTTCATAATGACATATCAGGACCAATGTCAGATGTTTATCAGACAAATAAAATTTAAATTTATATCAATATCTATTTGAAAAAGTTATAGTGGAATTATTCATAGTCATTAAAATGGAAATATTTTTCAGTCAGTGAATGGGTAAACTACCTATTGTATATTCATATATAGGCATACTATTGAGCAATAAAAAAGGAACACATTATTGACAATTACATATTACTGACTTTGCATATTTCTGCACTGTCATGGATGGAACTCTAATATGTTGTCTTGTGTGAGGCAAAAAGACAGAACTCAAAAAGTTACATCTACATAAATTTACTTATGGGACATTATGGGTCAGAATTCAGATTAACATTTTTAGAGGATTTGGAAGTAGAATACGTAGTGGCTACAAAGGGGCAGTATGAAGTAATTTTTTTGGTAATTGAATATTAAGAACCAAAAAGAGTAAGTTTGTTATAAATAAAGCTAAACAGCTGAGTAAGAGAGTAAACAATACATACCGGAAAAGGGAAACTAACTGTATGTCACTGAATAATACATTAATCAAATATCTCTCCAAGAAGACTGAACTGTATGGGTTCAATCTCTCATTTATTGAAGATACAATTTCTTTGTGGTCCTGCTAATTTAAGAAATACTCTAAGGCAAAATATAAATTTGCAATTATTCTAACAGATCAAGTCAGTATTTCACATTGACATGTCTAAATAAACAGTACAAACAAAATAAATAGATCATGTTAATATAATGCTCACCAAATAGTTAAAATATATCACGTTAAATAGAGTAACATATTTGCATAAAAAACTAAAACATCTTTGAAGAGTAGGACTTTTAGAGTCTTTAAAGACAGATTAAATGAAATGTACTGACACGTGCAAATTAACTGGATGAATCCTGATGGAGTTTGATTTGCTTTGAAAATAGCAACTGAAATCCTGTCCTGGCTAAAAATCAATTCATCTGTGCCTAGAGCACTTTAGGTGAACTTGCTGAAGACGTTTGCTAAGGTTTGAATCTAGAAAGGTCTCCAAAAGACTCTCGTATTTGGAAGATGTTTGGATAACATTGGTTAGTGTGTAAATAGGCAATCTACCTACGGAAGACTCCCTGTGCTGTTAGAAGGCAGCGCATAGTAGGAAGGATGGATAGTTTGAGGTGTAACATGGGAGGATGTATACTCTTGCTCCCAGCTTCACCTTGGTCTCTTCTCTGCGTTGTGATGCCAGGAGCAGCAGTACAGTCTCAAGCCATTCCGTCAGGCCCTTCCACCGTTGCCAGCTGACCGTGCAATAACAGAGGCCCCTGAATTTTGAGCTAAAATAAACCTTTGTTTACTTACATTTTAGATGTCAGGTGTTGTATGACAGCAATGAGAAAACGACAAAGACAGTGTGTTGCTTTGTAATTGCAGTTCTGAAATTATGAAAGTAAGTCAAAATAAATGTAAAAATAAATAAGTTAGATGCATACTGTCAACATTTAAAATAATAAATTGTATTTGTAGTGGCTGTATTTGTACATATTTTGATAATTATTTGAGTATTAGCAATATTCAGACAAGTCAGTTATGCTACATGGTAAAGAGAAAAAAGTTTAATAAATTATTATTGCAATAGCAAGGAAAGATAGCTTTCAATAGTATGTTTATTAGGTAAATGAATTTATTAAACTGAGTATTAAAACCAAAACAAGAAGAGTCTAGTGGAGGTGATAAATGTAGGACAAGAGAAAGACACGTCAGCAGAAGGACTGAAACAACGGGAGAGGGGAGGGAAGTTCTGGATGCTTGGAGTGAGAGAAGGAAAACTTATTTTCATGAATAATAAAGACCACAACTATCTCATGGAACTTTAAATGAAAGACAAAGTGAAAGAGGGGGATGGGGACAGGGTGGGGGGGCGGTGAAGGGAGTGAAGGGAGGGGCAGGGGAGGGACAAAAGGAGAGAGGGAAAGCCCTTGTCACTTTGACAAGAAATATATGTGCACAAAATGCTCAACTCCATTGTAAACCTTAAATTCTGCACTTGTACATATAAGTAAAATGGGGGGGGGGGATGAAGAAAAATCAGGTATTAAGACAAAGGGTCTGAGTTGTTACCATGTCAACTGAGTTATTACCATGTTCCAAGTGCAAAGAGAGACCCTGTAATTTTTATATAAAGTGTTGATGGTAGCAAGTATACTTGGGTGGTCAAACATTAGCTCTGTGCTTCTTCTGCTGTTTTGTTACACTGGGGCATTCTTTTTTGTTTAATTTTTCTTTTGTTTGTTTTTAGAGTGAATTCTGATATATTCTGGAAGTGCAAGAACAGGGTGCTTGTCAAACAATGAATGAAAAACACCTATGTAATTTCGTAGGTTGTACTCACGTCCGTATGACTACTGCACCTCAGGTTGTTCAATATGGACATATTTTTTTCTGACAGTGGAAAAATGAATCTGTTCTCTCTTCCCCTCATGGTAGCTTTTGGGTTATTCAAAATTAGAATAAAAAGCATTAGTTGGTAAACTCTTAGTTTTTCTTGTGTTTATGGCATTATACCCATTACAGAAGTCAGGGAGTATACTAGGCTAAACGTTTTCGAAGACAATATTTCACACAACATTTCTGAACTTAAAAATTAAGATAATATTCATGTCTCCTTATGCCAATTGTTTTTATCTTTTATTTTTCCTCAACACACCAAAAAGCAAGAAGAGTAGCACACTAGTATTAGAGAAAAGAAGGAACTAAAACAGATAAGTCATCAGATTTTTTTATAACATACTAAGATTTGATTTCTACTCCACTAAGAAACAACAGGAGGAAGTCATCGTGCTGAACCAAGAGCCCTAAAGCCAATATCCATGGGGAATCATACTTGGGAAGACATAGTAGTGAGTCCAAAAAAGGAACTTCTAACATTTATTTGACTGATTTCAGAGCTGCAATGGGTCAGTAACACCTGCATATTTCATATTTTGTCCCATTTTGGATAGAAATGTCTAAGGTAGAGCTCCTATTCCTTTTCTAATATAAATAATAGGTATCCAGGAGAGACAATACCCCATTGCTTTAGTTAAAACCTACAGGTAAGGAAAAATGTACTTGGAGATTTACACTTTAAGAATCACATCTGTCAGGTTTCATTGTTTCCTGTATCTGATATAGATGAAGAAATTCTGAAGCTTTATCTAATGCAATAAGGGAAGAAAACTTTTAAGAACTTGAGAATGGATGCGTATATTTCGTATATATGAAGAAAGTTATGGTTGAGTCTGCAAAATTCCCCGAAGTCTGATGTTTGGTAAGAGATTCAAACACAGGGACTAATTCATTGATTTACTGTGCTGTTAAGAGCTGGAACCTCATCAGAATGAGTGGATCACTGGGGACTGACCTAGAAGGATGTATGCTAGCTCCACCACCATTCTTTACTCTCTCTGCTTCCTGTCGCTGTGCTGGGAAGAGTTTTATTTTTTTCCTCCCTAACCTTTGCCACGTTCTTCTGTCATTGGTAGCTACTCATGACTGGATTGAGACTGCCTGAAACTGCAAGCTGACATAAACCTTTCCTCTCCTAACTCATGGTCTGTGTTCCAGCAACGAGAAAGTAATTAAGACAAAGAAGATGAAGTGTTAAGGGGCCAAAAAGTAGACTGTGTTAGTAGCCAGAATCCATGAGGACCCCTCATGACCCCACACACATCCGTGTGTAGTATTTTTTCACATCGTTCCAAGATTTGTCTGTGCAACCAATGGTACATGAATGAGTGACGGTATGTCACTTCTGAGATTGTAGTGTTTCATGGGCTCAGTCCAAGGTAAGCCAGTCCAAGGCACAGGCCACATGGCCTAATGGCATGGTAGATGTGCTTGCTGGAGCAAACATGTTCACTGTGTGGTGGCCAGGAAGCAAAGACAGAAGGGCCAGAATTGACCCTTTTGGTCACATCCTTCTATTCTCCTTTCCAAATCAAGTTTTATCTGTAAACACAACATCTCCAGAAACCTATGTCTACCATGATCTAGTCATCCCCAAAGCCGCGCCACTAAATATGAGACTTTGCGGGGGTGTATTTTAGATCTAAACCATAAGAGATTATTATTTCTCCCTTAGTCTGTCTCTCTTGGATCTCTCCTGCTAGAATGTATTTTTAAGAAGGCAATGTGGATCAAAGACACTCCAGCTACTTTTCCCTGAACCAGGACACAAGGATGTGGGCATGACTTTTTTTTTTTTTTTTTTTACCACTAAGGAGCATAATCTCAAGCTCAGCAGATTCAAAGTTATGGAGCTGGCTCACAGCTACTCAAAGTTCTGTGGTGGCGAATCATTACGTAGCCCCACACCAGTGGGCAATTTTCTCACATACACATCCTGATAGGCAGACATTTCTCTCTCGCAGCTGAGGAAGACTTGGCTTCTGACTTTCAGAATGGCTATGAACCAAGGTCCTGCCATTAGAATGGTACTGGCATTTGCTGAAAAATAACACGACAAATGCCGACATCTCACCAAAACTGTAGACCAGACCTCCTCTGCCAGAAGTCAGTGGAGAAATGGATACAGTCAAGGTGGCAGGGGGAATCGGCATGATTCTTGGTGTGGTCAGGACAAAGTTAGGTCTCAGTGTATTGGTTCCTCTCTTTCACCCACTCCTCCAAGACCTCAGCCTACTGAGCATACTAGCCTTATCTGAGGTGGCTGCTCACAGTGGCCTACCCCTGCCCTGCATGTGGTCTCCAATGTGCAAGATAGAAGACAATGGGTGAATACGCTTTCTTCTTCCCTTTCTTCAAGGAGCCCAGGTGGAGCCGAGAGTTCCCTCTCTTCTCTTTATCACTTTGATTGCCAATAAACATGTATATTTTGTTTAAAAAAAGATGTCTTTGATCTAGACGCTTAGGCAGCCTTTGGAGAAGCCTCACAGCAAATAAGTGAAACATCTGGCCAATGGCAAGAGAAGAACTGGCACCTACCAACACCCATGAACACAAGCTTGGAAGTAAATTTTCCTGAAGTCTAGCCCTCAGGTGGGTAGGGCTTCAATGAATAACCTGACCGCATTCCTAGCGTTCCTTAGCCAAAATTGCCCTAAATTCCTTACCTATGGACACTGTGAAGCAAACCTTTCAAAAATGTTTCCGAAGCAGGACGATAAAACAAAGCATATTTTAAGAATTGCCCTTCGTTGCCATATCACTGCACAGGACTGGCCTGAAAGCCCTCAACCAGCATTTTCACCTTGTTTTATAGTGAGAGCAAATGGGTGAGAACAAAGCTTATATGTCCTTTCAGAGACTATCAGGACATCACCGTGCATTCTCCTTACCTCATTTACAGCTGCCTATCGGTCCTCTCTGGCCAATTATCACCATCAGGATCCCCTTGGTCTGTTCTATCGCGTCTTCCTCACTTCTCCTACTCCTGAACACTAGTCTTTCCTCAGCAACTCACTCTTTCTTCAACTCTTCTCTATCCTTCAACTTTTCTTGGATCTATCTTTACTTTATCAGTTTGTTTTAATGAAAGCAAAGCATCTCTAGGAGCTACTACTTCTTCACACCCTCCTCAGACCAAATTTGGCTTTATATATTTGTTACTCCTTATATAACTCTGATACAGGAAGGGAGTTTCCTCTCTATCACTCTCTCTCCACACTTTTCTCTCTCACACAGACCATTCAATTATGCCATAGTCTTTTACTTATTGCTTTAATTTACTGACCCTTCTGTTCAACTATGAATGAACTCACTTCCTGGCTGAAAATATTTTGATCGTTTCCAGATCTTGTGATTATTCTTAGAGACTTGAGCATTTGAGTAGATGAATTGCCTGATACCCTCTGTTGTCTGATGTGGTAACATATGGTATCACCTCATGGACCAAGTGCTATGCCTGAAAATATTCTACTTCTGAAACATGAATTTCAAATGATCTACTTTCTGATAAATTCTTTTTCATTTTCCATATCCTTTAAACAACTTCTCTCAATAGCCACATTCTTTGACAGCATTGAAACTTCTAATTTCTTCTTAATCCCAATGAACTTTCTGTTCAACTTCTTTGCTCTGCCTCTTTTCTGAAATGTTTGTTCACCATAGTCAATTTCTATGAGTGTACACTGAAAATATCCTCAATATACTTAATGTCTTAGCTATTTGTTGTTGGGACAGAACAGTAGACATCATAATTTCAGGGAGAAAAAATATATTTAGCTCACAGTTTCAGAAGGTGTCACAAAGTCAACTCATGGGCAGCTAGCAGTGGTGAAAGCACATAGTAGAGGCCGGAGAGCTGCTCACAGCATTGTAGACAGAAAGCCAAGTGAAGCAACACTAAGTCCATGTCTGATGACTCAGGCCAGACCAGAGCTTTCCCAAGAAGAAACTGTAACGAAGTTCCTTCTTCCTTCCTCTACTTTGTTCAAGCTTCCAGTTGGGCTTTCCACACCCAGGTGGAAGCCCACCATTTCCCAGCCCATAAGTCGATAACACAGACCTGAAAGCTCTGCCCTTTGTGCAGTACCCACCAAATCTGAACAAGTTGACACAACCCCTCCAGGTCAAACCCAAGCGTTTGCCTCTTCCTGCTAGGCCCAGTGGTTCCATAGATATCCCACTACATCCAAGTACATGAGGCTTTTGGGGGACATTCCAGGTCCAAACCATAGCTCTTGCTACCTGTCACTCAATGCGCTCATCATGTGTTTTTCAGGCAAAATTACAACACAGGTTGAGCTCTCTGGGCTGCCTCAATGCCAACACACCAGAAAGTTAACTTTGCTGGAAAACAAAACAAAACAAAACAACAACAACAACAACAACAACAAAACTTTGCAACTTAGCCTAACGTTTTTGGTTTGTATTTGTAACTTAATTTTTAAAATAATTATTTACTCAGCACTATTTTAGTTTGTTTTCTCTTGTGAAAATTTCTCAGGATGAATAATTTATAAGAAAAGAGGCTTATTTTTAGAAGATCAAGATCAGGCAGGAATATATACCAGGCTTCTGATGAGGGAATTCTGTTCAGAACAGAAAAATGGAAGAACAAATAAGCATATGTAGAGGAGAGAAAAAGGAACTGCCCTCCCATGGGTAGCTCACCTACTTATGCTAGTCAACTCTCCCCTCTCCAAGCCACAATAGCTGACACTCACGACTCATGGTTTTAGGAGATTCAGTCCATAGCCATCTGACTCTAAGGCTCAAGGATCACACAGAAATGTGTGACAGAGCAAAGACCCTTAGTTGGTGGCAGCTGAGAAACAGAGCAGAGAGAAAGTGTCAGGAAGAAAAAAAAGGATGAGGAGTCACATAGAGAGGCCAAGGTCACACCACCATGGCCTACCCAGACATACTTGGAAACGTACTTTATTAAACATTAGGAGGCTGCCAACCCAATTGAGTCAGCAACTAAACTCAATTGCCACACTACTCCCATGAGAAAAGCATTAAGTCATTCAAGAGGGCTTCATCCCCATACCCCAATACTTTCTTGGAAGCGTCACTTGCCAACCCTGGCACTCTGAGAAATGAAGCCTCTACTTGACTTTTGGAGAAAATCATAGCAACCACCTACTGTATTTATGCCTGGAATATTTCAGAAGGTGGAGAAGTAAAGGAAGCACCATCTGTAAAGTCCAACAGCGTGGAGGCTTTTACAGGCAAATGGAAGAAACTTGAGAACATCATGCTTGGTGAAGTGAGTCAGAAGCAGAAGGTGAAACATCGAATGGTCTCTCTGATATGAGAAACCCAGATCACAACACCTATGGAACTTAAGATGAAAAACAAAGTGAAAGAGGGGGGCAGGGTGGGGGATGATGGAGGGAGGGGTGGGTAGGAGGAGGGACAAAAGGAGAGGGGGAAAGCCCTTGTCACCTTGGCAAGATACGTATGTGCACAAAAATGCTCAACTCCATTGTAAACTTTAAAGTTTGCAATTATACATATCAGTAAAATGGGAAAAAAAGAAACACCACACACAAAACCTCTGCCACAAACACATTTCATTTTAGAGTGTTGCTATTCTTCTTTCCCCACACCCTGTTTACTCATGAACTCATTGATGTCAGGCTTATTGACCCATCATGGTTATTCTAGTCAATGACTCTCATAGAGCTAAATTCAAGTGGCAAGTCTTTGTTTTATCTCTGTCATCATGGTCATCACACTTTTCAACCTCCTTTCTCCTTGTCTTCCCTTGACTTCTGTTGTCAGCTACCTTTTCTTTCACTCCACAGCCTAGTCCTTCTCCTCTTTCTTTGTGATCTCTTTTGTGCTTTTTCTCTACACAATCTCTTCGGTGGACACCTTTGCCAGTCTCTGGGCACTTAAGTGTTAGTGATATACCAATGACCTCTAAAGTTGAGAATTAGCTGTGGTTCCTTTTCTATATCCAGACTTCTGTACTCAACTAGGTATTTTTGTTGAGCAGTTCTCCTGTCTCAAACAGAACCACTTTCTCCCTTAAAGTTTATGCCTTCTGTCATTCCTACTAATCTCATTCTTAAAAAATTGTGTTGTTTATTTATTCAAGACAGAAAACTATGAGAAATCTATAATCCCGTAATCATGGCTTGACTGATCCTCCGTCTCTTTACAGTCTAATCATCCTAGCTTTTTCTTAGTTCCTAAAACTCAAATGGTCTTTATTGACACACATACTTCATATACACTCTTTTTTTTTCTACTTGGAATGTTCTTTTTCCCACACATAAAGATTTACTGAATAGCCATACAGAAAATAGATTTCAGATTAATGTTTCATAATATATAATTCCCTTTTGCCTCTAGTAGTATATGTATTGGAATTAAAATACTTTAAAGTTATTTTGAGATATTGATTGGATTGGTTTTTTTTATGTGTGTTGTAGAGATTGAACCCAGAGTAAGTATACACACGGAGCTACATCCCCAGACATTTTTAAAAAATTATTGTATCTTAAGACAGGGTCTTACTAAGCTGCCCGGGCTGGGCTTGGAGTTGTGAATCTATTGCCTCAACCTCCTAAAGTGCTGGGATTATAGGCGCATCACACTATATATGGTTTGGTATTTAAAAAAATTTTTTAACCAACACATAATTGTTGTACCTATTTATCGAGTAGAGTGCTATAATATGATGGAAATATGCGAGGCGTACTAATCAAATCAAGAAAATTAGTGTTTCCATCTTCTTAAATATTTGTTCTTTTTTGTGTTGGCAACCTTCAAACTCCTTTTCTAGTTCTTTATTAAATATATAGTAGATCACTATCAACTACAGTTATCCTACTGTGCTGTAGGACCAGAATGTTTTTCCTCTCAACTAAATGTATTTTGGTATTCATCATCCAAACTCCCACTATTTCCTATCTTCCTTCTCTTCTTGGCCTCTGATGGTCATAATTCTACCCCCCACCCCATAGAATGGAAGTGTTCTCAGCTACCACACATGAGTGGGAGTACATAGTATTTGTCTTTTTTTGCAAGTTTATTTCACTTAACATACTGTTCTCCAGTTACATTCATTTCAAGTGACATAAATTTTACAGAATTTTATTAATTCAGTAGGTGAGTAATATTTTACTGTGTATATTACACTTTTAAAATCTATCTGTTGATTAATATCCCATTGATACCATGCTGACTGCTGTGAATGTTCTCTTTGGTAAACTGACTTCATTTACTTTGGATATGCAAGGTGTGATGAAAGAATAAGTGGACTATTTAAAGTACATAAAATTCATCATAGTAAAAGACACATTGTAATCAGTCTCTCTCAGCCTATTTCCTCCTATGCCACATGTACTTCTCCCATCATTCTTGACACTTTCCGAAGCAGTTCTGGTAGTCCCTCTTTGTGAATGTCTTTATAAGGTGTGATCAAAAACATGGTGAATGATGTTTTCACATGTTATCAATATTAAAGGAGGCTCTTAAATACATAAATTGTCCTCATCCAACTTATTCACTAGATCTGGCACTGTCCAGCTGCTGATTTTTTCCAGTGTTAAAATAATCATGAAGGGAAAATATTTTCAGTAATGAAGGAAGACTTCCAAATCTGCTTCGGAAAGTGACAAAACATGATAGAATATGTCTGTTTGAAGCAAGAGGAATGTTTTGGGGCAGGTTAATATTATTGCATCCTTTGTTGTAGTGATTTTTTTAAAATGTAAGCATACACTGTATTTTTTAACCACATCTGTGTACCAAGTAGTAAGATAGCTGGGTTATATGGAACTTCTAATATCAGTTTGCTGAGGAATCTCTATCAATTTTTCCACAGTGACTATATTAAATTACATTTCTACCAATGGAGTATGAGTTGCTTTTCCTTCACCTTCTCATCAGGATTCATTGCTTGTCTTTGTGATAATAGCCATCCTGTTTAGACAAATATGTTAATTAGCTCCTTGTGGTCTTGATTTGAATTTCTTTATGATGAATGTTGAACATTTTCATCTACCTTTTTTCACTTATATATCTTATTTTGAAAATGTCTACCTTTATTCTATCATCACTTTTAAAACTACATTCATTGTCATGCTTTTAAAATTTCTTATAGGTCCTGGATATCAACCTCTTGCTGTATAAATACTTGTAAAATGTTTTCTCCCATCTTTGAGCTTGATTCTTTATCCTGATTGTTTTCTTGGTTGTACAGATTTTAAGGTTGATATAATTTTATCCATATGTTTTTCCATTGGAAAAACTTCCTCTGGTGGTTTTATTTAAAAAATTATGGCTTATACTGGTTCCTCAAAATGCTTTTTCTATACCTTCTTCTAGTAATTTGATAGTTTTCATCATATATTTGTATGTTTAATTTATTTGAACTGATTTTTGTATATGCAGAGATTTCATTCTTTTGCATAAAATATTTGATTTTTCCAGCAATTATTTCTGTGTTCTCTGTTTTGTCCCACTACCTTATGTGTCTGCTTTTAAGCCAGTAATCATGATGTTCTGGTACTAAAGATTTGAAATACCCCATCATGACAAGTATTGTGACACCTCCAGTTTTGTTATTTTTGCTTAAGATTGTTTTGCTCTGAAGTGGTAAGTGTCCGTTAGCTTCGTATTGCTGTAACAAATATGTGAAATGTATAAACTATAAGGAGAAGAATTTCATTTTGGCCGAGGATTTCAAAGATGTTCATCCTTGGTTTGTTGGATCCATTGCAATTTGTGTGGTTTTAAGGTAAAACATCATATCGGGCAGTTCGTGACTGAGCAAGTCTACTCACATTTTGGTGGCTGAGAATCAAAAGAGAGAAAGAGAAAAGGCCTAGAATGTAATATCCTCCTTGAGAGTAACTCTCCCTTTTTATTTATTTATTTAGCCATAAGAGAAAATGTGAAAAATACTTCCCCATATGCTAAAGGAAATTATGCCTCACAAATAAGGCCAGCTAGGTTTATTTTATTTTATTTTATTTTTTGACAACTGCGGTCAATAAATGTTCTGTTTTCTTCCAGTGTCTCTTCTTAAGCCTTCTCTAATACTACCTGGAAACAGTACAGTTAGCATCCTTTTATTGACAATGAAGAGAAAGGAAACAAGACTGAAATGCACAATGAGATATACTGGAATGCTAACGTACAATTAATTTTCTCATATACATACATCACTCTTTGCTTTGAGCAATGCTTTTGTTTTACACAACATACAAAATGACATTACAGCATACGTAGTGTAATAGAGAGCATGACGACTCCTCTTTTTCTTATGTGGCCTGTGCTTCGTGCTTACATAGGAACAAAGAACTCCATCATATAAATAATACTACATGCTTTGGCCCACCTTACACGTGTCCTTTGGCCTTTGAGTTGGTGCTCCTGACAAGCACAGCCTGTCTTAGCAGGTGTGTGGGAGTGTGTATAACGGGACCAAAAAGCAAAGAAGAGTGTTCTCTCTGCTGCGGGTTGTGACCCTGAACTCGCTACCTTCTGCCTGTCGCGTTCTGTGTATGGGTCTTCTGTAACAAAGTTGTTTTTTCCCTTTTAGAAGCCATCAGTTAAGTCACACAAAATAAAAGTGATTCTGGTCCAGACAGCTGCATTTCATAACACAGAATTTGCCAAGGGACCAATGGCCTGGTGTGCTGTGGCCTCCTTAGGCAGCCCAGTTTGTACCTAAAATCCTTATTCCAATGCGTGGAGTGACAATGTCTTGATTCCCCTGGGAATCCAAGCATGAGGACTTCCAGAGCATATGAATCCCTTAGTCCAGTCTCCCACCACCGTGTGACCACGGGGAATCCCTCTTCCAAATGTTCAAACATTCTTTTTGTTGTTGGGCTTTTTGTTTTTGAACTAGTTTTTCTTATTTTATACGTTAAAGTCAGTACCAATATAAAAAGGAAAGGTTCTCTAGGTTCAATAACCTCCACGAGTTGTATATCATTTACATCTAAAGCACGGGGCTTGTGTGGCTGGACAGTCTCAGCCAAGGCTGGTGCTGGATGTCATGTAGTGTAGGCTGCCGGGCTCCGGGTGCACGGGTAGAGTCTGAGTGTCAGGAATTCTTGAGTAATTCTCAATAACCTAATTTTCTTCTACAAAACCCCACACCCTAGTGATTCCGTCACTTCACTTGAGCATTTGGTGAACAGATCTTTGAGGGAACACTTACTATTCAACCCAACGCACAGCTATGTATGAATTTTTGGGTTGATTTTTCTGTTTTTATGAGAAATACCACAGGGATTACAGTGAATGTGTAAGTTGCTTTGAGTAACATAGAAATTTTAACGATATTAGTTCTCCAAATATATGAACATGGGATATCTCTTAAATTACTTTTGTGTGTGATACGTTGAGTAACAGCGGTGGAAATGGGCATGATTGTCTTGTTTGAGATCATGGAGAAAATACTTTTAGCTTTTGCTAAATGAGTGCGACATTGTGTGGTGGTTCAATCTGACTGTGTCAATTTGTTTGGCTTGGAAGCCATCAGGGGATCGATGTAGCACATTTCTGGGAGTGTCTAGGTGGAGACTAGAGGCACGATCTTGGGCGAATGTATCGGGTTTCTTGCCTTTTTTCTTCTAATGTGATCCCCATGCTCCGCTTCCTGGTTCCGTGAACTGAGCGGCTTCCCTCCACTTCCCTCTTTTCCTCCCCATTCTCCTTTTCCCCACCACATTATGATATTCCTGCCCGAGAGCCAGTCCGCCATGTGTTGTGTTTCCAGAAACTCAAAACCATGAGCTAAATTAAACTTCTCCTCTTTTAAAGCATGGGGGTTAAATACGTGTCCCAACAATAGAAAAGCTACCATGTGTTTTGTCACGTGCAGTGTTTGTTAAGTTGCAGTACGTTCATTTCATACATGATTTGTTCAGCATTTATCATGAAGAGAAATTGAATGGCATCAAATACTTTTTCTGCAATCATATGACTTCCTTCTTTTATTTTGATGATGTGATTTATTATGTTTATTAATTTTCATTTTTCACCCCTGGAATAAATATCTTAATCATGCGTATGATCTTTTGGATGTTCTGTTATATTCAGTTTGCTTATACTTTATGGAAGTGCTTTACAACTATCTCTATGTGGGTTAATATTTTTGGCATGTCTTTGTCGGGCTTTCTTGTCAGAGTAACTATGGTCTTGCAGGATGAAATTGGAAGAGTTTTCTTCCTTTCGAGAAGTTTTTGGAGTAGTTATAGAAGAATTGATGTTTGCTTTTATTTGAAAGTTTGTTAGTGTTTGGCACCGAAGCCTTCCAGTCTGAACTTTTTCTTTCGTGGGAAAGTTTTCTTTTTTTATTACGGAATCACTTTTATTACTGATTTTGTCTTGTTTAGATTTTGCATACCTTAGATTCAATTTTGTTAGTTTTTACATATCCAGAAGTTTATTCATTTTTGAAAATTTTCATATTTCTCATGTATAATTACTTAGAAGAGTTCATAGCAATTCTTTTCTGTGATGCTTTTGTTGTGAAGTCTTCCTTTTTTATTGTAATTGTAACCATTTGAATCTTCTCTTGTTTTCTTGTTTTGTGTGTGTTTAGTCTTCATTAAAGTTTATCAATTTATTCCTGATATTTTACATTGCATTCAGATCATCTACTGCCTTCGTTTCTGCACTGATCTTTGCTATTTCTTTCTTTCTACTAATTTTGGGTTTATTTATTCTTGCTTTTCTAGTTTTTTTATTTCCTATTTTATTTATTCACTGACCCTTCAAGAAACACATTATCTCATTTTCATATATTTTTACAATTTCTATAACACTTCTTGATTTCTAGTTTTATTCTATGTGGTCAGAGAGGATACATGTTCTAATCTGATGTCTCTGAAGTTACTGAGGCTTGTTTTGTGATCTAACAGCTGAAGTGTGGTCAAAATATTTGGTGACAATTTAAACTAAAGTATTTTGACAGTAAAAGATAGTTATCTTTAATATTTCTCAAAGTAATATTTCTAAATTCAAACATATTTATCTCACCGTTCTTGCCACTTTTCGAAGCAGTTCTGAAGATCTTCCTTTGTGAGTCTTTAACAGGTGTGGTCAAAAATATAGTGAATGCTGCCACCATGTGTCATCCAAATTAAAGGCAGGCTTGCACAAACATGATGGTGTTTTTAACCAACTTGTTCAGTCTATCCGACACTGTCCCTCTTTTGGCTCTTCCCCAATGTCAACATGACCATGAAAGGTTAATGCTTTAAATTGATTGAGTACATGAAGCAGCCATACTCAAGCAACAGAAATTCCCAAACTGCTTCAGAATGCAGTAAGAATAATTGCTTGAAGCAAAAGAGAATATTTGAAAGGGATTATGGACATTGTGTTTTTGGTTGTACCAATCTATTTTTTAATTTAAGCATGCATTGTAACTTTAGTCATGACTCTGGTGCCCTATCCTAAACACTATGCTCTATGTTTGTCTATGAGAATTGTACTTTCAGTAGCCATTAGATAAACTCTTCTGTAAACATCTGTGGGGTTTGTTTGGTATATTGCATAGTTTAACTTAGTTATTTCTTTTAAGTTTTCTTTTGATTATTTGTCTTATAACATATAATCAAAAGTAAGGTGTTGAAGTTCCCAAGTTTTATTGTGATTGAGTTTGTTGTTTCCCTTGATGTAATAATGCTTATTTATATAATTGGACATTTAGCAGATATACATGTGTATTTGTAATTGTTTAAATACCTAGCTGAACTGATCCCGTCATCATTAAATAGTGACTTTGACTTTTTACAGCCTATGACTTAGATTCTATTTCATGTGACCTAAGTACAAATTTCCTGCTCACTTTCACTTTCTACTTGCATGGTGTATTTATTTTGCAACCCTTTACTTTCAATGTATTGAGCCTTTGTCAGTGAAGTTTCCTGTTTCTTTACCCTTTCTCTCAGTCAGTATTTTGGGAATTAGTTATTTTAATCCATTTATAGGCAATATTTTGAGTGACGAGTAATGAACTACTCATGAAATTTAAAATCTTTCTATTTTTAGTGTATTTTTTCCTATTTCTCTTTATTTCTCATATTGCTGATGTAATTCAGGGTCTCATACATGCTAAGAAATCACTCTACCATATAAATATATCCTTATGCTAATTTTGTGTTTATCCTATCTGATCATCTCTGTGGTTTGATAGTATTCTGTGTTTCTGTTTCTATCTTTTCTACGTAGTTTGCACTAGTGCATTTCACTCTTTCCATGTCTGTTCATCATGGATACCTACACATGGAGGACTCCATAAGACAACATCTAACCCCAGAGAGAATGGTGTATATCAAGAACTCGAAAAGCAACCAATGCTGGAAAAACTTTGGGGAGAAAGAAACTCTCTCACACTGCTGGTGAGAATGTAAACTGGTATACCCACTATGGAGGGTAGTATGGGATTTCCTCAAAAGGCTGAAAATTAGTTTCTCCTTTGATCTAGCAATACCTCTTCTGGGAATCTTTCCAAAAGAGTTAAAAGCATTATATAAAAGAGATACATGTATACCTATGTTCACAACAGCACAACTAATGTAGCTAAAATGTTGAAGGCACCAAAAAGACTCCACCAAAGGACCAGTGGATACATAAATTGTGGCATTTTCTGTAAGCCTAGTCTAATGATGACAGACACCGTTCATTTTTACTTCTCTTCTTAGGACTTTATCTTTCATTTCTGAGGAATAGATTTTTACTAAGTATGGTATTCTTGGTTGGCATTTTTTTTTCTTTCAAGGCATTGAGGTCATCAAATTTTCTTTTCCTATAAGGTTCTTGATCAGAGATCTGCTGTCACTATAATGGGTTCTATTTTAGCCCTTTTTATCTCTTTATAGAATTTATTCCTTGCCTTTGCCTTTTGAAAATTTGATTACAATAAGCTTGAGAACATTTGTTTGGATTTATTTAGAGATCTTTGGGTGTGTCATTTCCAAGATTTGTGCAATTTTCTGCTACTGCATTTTTGAGTTGGTGTTCTATACCACTTTCACTCTTTCCTCCTTCTTAATCTCCCATGAGGCAAGGAATTCTTGGCTTATGATGTCTCACAGGTCTCATAGTTTTTCTTCGTTATTTTTCTCACTAGTTTAACTAAATTTTTTCAGAAGACTTGCTTCAAGTTCAGTAATTCTTTTGTATCTTTAATACTTTCTGTAGTCTGCTGCTGAGACGCTTAACTGTATTTTTTATTTCACTTACTGAGTCCTTCAATTTCAAGATTTCTATTTGCTTCTTTTTTGTGAAATTATCTGTACTAAATTCCTCATTTAGATCATGATTTTTTCCCCTGATTTCATTGAATTATCTGTCTATATTTTCTTGTATAGCATTGAGTTCTTTAGAATCATTTAATAATGTTAGGCATTTCATCAATTTCATTTTTTCCAGGGTCTGTGGCTAACGAATTTATTTCCTCCTCTGCAGATGTCATGTTACCAGACCTTTTCCTGATTCTACGTTCCTGTATTGGTAGTAACACATTTGGTGAAACATTTGCCTCTGCCAATTCTGTAGAGTGGCTTTCACAGAAACAAAGTTACTCTTGAAGATATCTCTTAGAATGTCAATTTGTTGGGCTCAGTTGATGTTTGACACAGTCGTGTGGTCACCATATAGTTTCTGTAGCTATAATTAATATTGGTGATGCCCTGCAAGGGTGGGCTTGTCAGCAGGCCTGGGCACGGTGCATCTAGCTGTGGATGTTGGGCACCTGTCAGTTTCCATTGCTCATGTGATAGTGAGGCTGCTGAGTGAGTCCGAGTGGGCTATTCACAGTACGCACAATAGAAGCATGTGTGTGTGTCGGTCTTCGTGGGGAGTGGGTTTGCTATCTAAATCACTGTGTTTTGGTATCTGTCTTTAGGGTAAGCCAGAGAACGATCTGCACTGCTGGAAATCTCTGGAGCAGCGCGATGCTGCACCCTCCCCATCAGGTCTACAAATTTGGCAAGAAGTTTGTATGTACTACAAGAACACTTCTCACGTTCATGATAACGATGGGATCAGCTGTGGGCCTCCTGGTTGCCTTTTCTTTGTAGTGGGAAGATTTTCTCAGCTTAGGCTGACTTCAACTGGGGCAATGGGATGACTGATGTCAAGTATTTTATTTCTTTCTTTGGAAAGCCTCCATGTTCCATAGCCTGTCTATTTTATTAATATTGTACTCTGGGAATATTTCTCAGAGATTCTACCGATAGTGGAGTACCATTTTTTATCCTTTACATTGATCTTTCTTTGTGGGGCAGAGAACTGTCTCCAGTTCCTTTGGTCAGTCCACCTGGTCATAAGTCTCTTTATTTGCATATATTGATTCCTCATGCCTTAGGAACATAGTTTGATGGTGACCATTGTCCTTTTTAAAAAAGATGGTTATTATTAATATGGATTGAAGACTCCCGGTCTGGGCCCATGTTGGACTAACATCCGGTTAAATCTTTGCCATTAAGTAGAGAAAAAGTAGGCTCTTAGTAGTGTTTACAAAATTTCCCCACTTTACACTGGCATAAACTAGAGGTCAGAAACAATAAAGCTTAGGTTTTAACACATGGAATTAATATTAAGCACAGCTGACGAATGAAAAGAGCGTCATCTCTAGAATAGTTAAAATCTGTAAAATGCCCTTCCTGAGAACTCCACATCCCCTATTGTATTCTTTCTTCAGGGAACACCGTTGGTTTTTGACAGTGCTTCTCTGGAATAATGCTCAGCGCAACAATAAATTTCTTCAAGTGTGTGACTAAAAGCTGCCTGAAAGGCTTTATAGTCATTCAGCCCATCAGTCTTCATAAACTTCCGCGTAGCAATTCCATTTGTTTCTTCGTTATTTTGTACAGTTTCCCTTTAGTGGATGTCTGTCGACTCCTTCACATCTGGATCCAATTAGAGATCACTCTTTATATGAATCTAATTATCTGTCTCTACATGTGCTCAGCAGAGACACAATTATTAATACACGCTTGAATGTGGCTTTCCATTTTTAAATTGCTTTTTCCTTTTACTAGGCATCCTCAATAACTTGAATTCCTGCCTTAATCCTGACACTGGATTTTAAAGACATTCAAAGAACTAGGGCACCGGAAAGCTGAGTAAATTTTTTCTTGTAAGTGGGCACAGCAGGGGCCATTCTACAGGGCCGTGACTTCTTTGTGACAACATGTCAGTTATACGAGGAAGGACCTTTGCTCAAAATATTCTTTACCTTGATGGTATGAGAGTGTCTTAGCTATTCTGACACCACCTCATCTCTACTATCAAAAAGTGTAGTAGATTTGGTTTCATAGGTTGCAAGTTTTTACTCATTTTTGACTGGCAAGTCTTTTATTTCTCTGTTCTTTTTGTTATGAAATTTTAATTTCCTCTTGGAGATCTCTTCCTTTTACATTCTCAATATGTGTACATTAGAGGAAGCTCCACATCTACAACCAAGGTCAGTGTTCAGCACTTCGTGAGTCTTTTACCACAGGGGGTTGGCTCAGAAATGGGGACATAGTTCAAGCTGTCCAAATAGGAAACAGTCTTAAGACTTGGGAAATTACTACCAGGGAGAAACATTGACTTTTTTTCCTCACTAGAATTGAACATGAAGCAACATACTAAGGTACTACAGTCACTTTTATTCACTATGACATGCATGATATCAGAGCATGTAAGTGTTTCAAAGAAAAAAATGAGAGAAGGACAGACAGAAAGGTTTAAAACCATCATGTAAAATTCTGCATTGATTTTAACTTGATGCTTCAAATATTTTCATTTTTAATTAAATACATTGTAAAATTCTAAATTAAAATATTTTCTTATATTAAAGTAAAATAGTTTCGGCTACTGTTAGTAACAAGTAAAAAATTCTTAACTGATGTGCTTTATATTTTCATTGTAAGTTTATTAGTTTTTTTAATGGAAGTGAAATCTGATAATAGGTAATTAAGACAAAAGTACTAAAGCACTTGGGAGAAGATATGGAAATATATCCAGTGGTGCAAAAAATAGAGAAAATGAAAATCTCAAAGTTTCAGATTCAGTAATAAAAGACTAAGATTTTTTTTTTTTGATTTGGGTCTAGGACCCATGAAATTTTGTCTCCCTATTCATATTTTTTGACAAATGCAACTATGTGAAAATGAAACAAAAAGTATAATCACATAAACTACTGAGGCTATCATATAATTTGGACTACAAGCTGAATTTTGCCACTTTTGTTGAAGTCCCAACCATTGAACTGTGCTCCTCTGACAGAAGCTCTAGCTCTTGTTACCTCAGAATGCGGCTATATTTGGAGATAGTGTCTTTAAAAATGTGACTGAACTAAAATGAATTGTTAAGGTAGACTCTAACCCAATCTGCTTGGTGTCTTCAAAGGAGACAATTAGGATATACGGAAAAACACTATGGATGTATTCATAAGGAGGAATGACAATGTCAGAACACAACAAGGAGGTGGCCATCTACAAGTCCAGTAGAGCGGACTCAGAAGGAACTAAGCCTTCAGATACCTTTTTCTGAAAATGAAGCTCCCATAAGTGTGAGAAAATAAACATTTATTATTTTAAGAGTTCCGGTCTGTAGTATTTTGTAATGGTAGCCATTAGCAAACTCATGCAACTTGTACATCTCAAGTTTACTGTTTACCCTGAAGTCTACTTTAATTTCAAGAGTAAATCCAATTCTTTGGGATTATCCATGGCTTTAGGATGTACATGCATTGTGTGAAGCAATATGGAGCAATTGTTGGATAATGGAAGTACATATAATACCAAATGCTGTACTGTGTTAAGCTCACAGTAAATTTAAACACCTGAACCATTTGCACGTGAAACCAAAAACATAGATGTAAGTTAAGGAATGCCAAATGAATGGTATATATCTGGGTGTTCTATGGATTGCCAGGAAGAAGAGAGAGTTACTTTATACTGGAATGGTTAGAAAAAAGAAAATTGGCTAGAGAATTGGGTCTCAAAATTAGGAGAGATATTAATGAAGAGTGAAAGTAAGACTTATGGTCAAGGAAAAGTTTGTCATAAAAATAAGCAAGTGAAAAGGTGTTTGGAGGATAATTATAAACCAGTCAGGCTAAAGTAGAAAATTCCTATGTGAGTACTACAAAAATAAGCCTAGGAAATAGTATAAAAGCACATTGAGTAGTGTTTATCTGTTTAACACATTAATTTAGGTATTTTTTTTTTTCTTTAAGGCAGAAAATGGGAAGCCGTGGCTGGATTTTCAGCAGGGAAATGATAAGGGAAAAGCCTGGTTTTAGAAGACTTCTCCTTTGGTGTCCCCGGTGAGGGGGGTGGGGTGGGGGGTTGGTGTTGGAAGGTTCAAAGTAAGAGGCTGAAGGAAAAGAAGGCAGCAGGAGAGATGACCTCTTCCCTCTCTGGGAGAGTAGACTGGAGTGTAAGTCAACATGGTGTCAAGAAAGTTTTTTTTTTTTTTTTTTTTTTTTTTTTTCATCCCCACCTAAAATGTGTACTCAAGAGTAACTTTTAGTCTGATTTGCCTCAGGATATGTGCAGAGTGCATTATTAACTCTTTCACAGCACAATCTAAACTAATTGTCTTTTAAATGCTAAGTGTGTCCTTTTCCAGCTACCTCATACACAGGGCCTGGCAAGTCCTAATAATAACATACTTTCTTGAAATAAGATCTTTATATTTTTCTATTAATAATTCCCCTGGGTGCCCTTGCCAATATCAAACTATTTCATTGTGGGAATTTTCCTTCAAACACCTGTTCCTTTTAAATCTGCAAATTCTTATCTCCCCCATCCCCACCCCCTCTAACACTCTCTCCCTCCCCACTCATTCCTTCCTTCCTCCCTTTCTCCCTTCTCTTTCCCAGTATCAAGTATTCTGCCCACTGAATCAGTATTCTCATAGAGTCCACTGAGAAATGTACTGATTGGCTTTCTCTTTCCAGATGTGGTTTAATTGTTTAACATAAAGACATATGCTGAGATTTAGGAAGAACTCCCTCCAGAACTCAGTATTATCATTATGTGCCAATTTAAAACCATCAACGATCAACCAGAGATCCTTTCTGCCCTTCAATTAAAACATACTAGATGGGCAGGATATGGTAAACCAGATGCAATAATTAAGAGAATAGTTTAACTGTTCATACTGCACATTGCTGTTTGCTGCAGCATGGCCATTAAACAAAAAGTAAAGCCAAGAAGGGTTGTATGGCCTCATAAAAATTCCATTTGGCTTGGAAATATAGTACCATTTTACATTAATGTTAAACACTCCAAGAGATAATTACACAGCCGTGAGTCAACTGTGTCAAATAATTAAATACAGGAAATGGACAGATGAGAAAAAAAATCCTCTCTTTGACTTCAACCCTCTTTTTCAAGTAAATTAAAGAAAAAAAATAATGCATCTCTTGCATTAAATAATTCTTTTTGGAAGATTGATCCCTGGGGAACTGCAGGTCATAGCAGGGTAAAGATACTAGTTTTAGTATTCCACATACACAGGAAACCTTTCTTCCCCTTATAGTTCCAAGATTTCTGAATAAGATCAATTATATATAAGGGGCAACTTTTGACAATTTCTTTGGAGATATCAAAGGGTTGCAGAGTATTTGTTTAGTTACATAGTGAGATAAACTATCACTTTTTATCTAGGTGATCATGGTAAGGCATTCCAGGAAACTCAAATGGAAGGCATTCTAAAAATAGTTTCTCTGGTTAATTAGTTCTATTGATGACAATCATATTAGTAAATATTTTATTTTTTAACATTTGTCTTGAAAATATAAATTACTAAAAAAGATTTTTCTACTCTGTCACTTTTTTCTTTTCACCCCTTTCTTCTCTGCAAAATAAAGATGATTTTCTTCTATCTAGTTTGTGTTTTGGAGTGTATATATAGAAACAGAAACTCACTTGTAATATTTCTCTTATGGAGGATAGAGGTACTACTTTCGTAGCAGTTAGTTAAATCTATTTAAAAAAACCCTCTTCTTTGGAGCTTTCATATTTCCCGGAAATAAAAGAAACTCGAAATTCCCTGGTCTCCAATTAAGTTGTTGAGGAAAAGGCTAACCAAAATTCTCCTAAGATCTTGAATGTTCGGGGCGAAACTAGTTGTTAATTTAATGAACCAATCAAAGGAATTTTTTAAAAGGTGGTAGGTGTGGGGAAAGCAGAGGAGCACCCCAAATGAAAATTAATCAGTTATGTGAAAATCAAGAAAATGTATTAAATAAAATCTACTGAACTTCTAAGTAGTGATAATTTTAATTGAATTTAATCTGACCTTAGTTTTTGAGGATTTTATTCCAAAGAACTATGTGCTCAGATCCTATTAGCTTTAGACCAGAAAGTTAAATTCTAAATCTTAGAGGGTTATAAAAAGTTCTTTTCACTTCAATTATGTGTGATTTTTTACGTTCATATTTGTATTATCTGTAGACTTTTAATGTTACCTTTTATGGAAGGAACATTTAATCTAAGATAGCAACTCCACCATATACCTGCAAGAGAGCCAATAATAGAGCAAGATGAAGAGATCTTCCTGTCAATATTTTTCCAATATATAGTAACATTTTTTCATAATACAAATCCATAATATTAAGCCAGATTAAATTAAAGTCAGAGTGTGGATTTTCTAACACATTTCAGTTATATCTGGCAGAGGTTACAAAATTGTAGAATAATCCCATGTCTGAGGTAAGTTGCTAGTTAAGTGTTAGCACAAAAAGATCTTTGTTGGAGAATAAAGTAAAAGAAAAAAAAAAAAAAGAAACAGCTGAAACATGTTTAAGTCCAGCTCCATCTCTGCAGGTTCTGAACTATTTGACACAGCAATTTTTAGGTTTTTTATTATTATTCTTTTGTCATATGCATCCAAAGGGCACAATGTGATACCAAACCAAAGGACACTGATGGTGCTTGAGATAAAGCCATCTGTTTCTAATTTTCAAGGCTAAAGTGATTCTTGAATCTTTCCATATTTCCTAATGAGTACTACGAGCTGTAGCATCTACAGATTTAGATTCTAGGCCATTCATTACAAAGTTTGTAACTATCTTAATTTCTGGAGACTTTCCCTAGAGGTTTTGGTGACTTAGGTATCTATAGCCAGTTTATGATTTTACATTTCAATGAGTTTCCAAGATCTGAACAATGGTATTGATAGCTGATAAATTGAGAAATTGTAATTTAATATTTAGTATAAAATGGACAGTTTGAACAATTCAATTGCCCTTCAAAATGCTGACATGATGATAATTATTGTCATGGTAGAGAGCTTTCCTGAATTATCTGCCAATTATTGCCTCAGAATGATAGTATACATTGAGGATTCTTGAATCCTAATGTTTGCTGTCTACAAACATACTTCATTCCATTTTTGCAAGTTTTTTGTTTTGTTTTGTTTTGTTTTGTTTTGAGACAGAGCTTGCTCTGTCATGGGAGCTGGTCCTAAAATCACTGTGCAGCCCAAGCTGGCTCTGTGCAACAGAACCCAGGGCCTTGAGCTTACTAGGCAAATACTTTTACCTCTGACCTACATTTCCCAGCCCCTTCGAAGGCTTGATCTGAAAGCTTTTCCATAGACCCCCAGATTTTACTTACTGCTTGACCTTGATCTGTTCTGCATACCTGAAAACCTACAAGATAAGTCAGCTCTCCTTCAGATGGTAAGTCTTCAAGTGTTTGCCACCATTTAGCAGAACATGAGAGCCATCTTTGTTCTGGGTATGTTTTGGTAGTTCTCTCAGTGATATCATGCTTCTTCAGATGGCTCCCTCCTCATGACTGTTGTCCGAACGTGCTTTGATTTATTAGTTCTTCTCACAGTGCATGTTTTTGAAGTGCAATCTCAAAACAGAAAAAAATAAATAAATAAAAAGCAACATTTTCTCTGGTTTTGGACATTAGACCTTCATTTAAGTCATTTAAGATAACTTACTAACTTGTTTTGACAACTTCATGACATACTAATTTGTTTTGAATTTGTATTTAACTATAACCAATTGCTGAAGCATTGCTGGGTTCTTCACTCTGGTTTGCTTTTACATAAGCTTTTGATACAGTTAGACTGATGAACCTTGTCAGTGACTCCCTAATTAGCACTTTTGAATATCTTCTGAAAATATCATCAAGTATTGCAAGACACTAGTTACTCAGTGACGGTATACTATATTAACCAAAACGACTCTTTGAGTGTACCAAAGGACACTACCATTAATTATTCCAGTGTATATAGGAGTTGACCTGGGCAAATTGGGTCAGTAGGAAGCAAACTATGGAAGGATTAGATATATATATATATATATACATATATGTATATATATATATATATATATACATATATGTATATATATATACATATATGTATATATATATATATATGCACACACACGTATATCTTACTATATACCTAGATACTCATATATATACTTCAAAACATTGTTGTATAAAATAAATACATATAATTATATATGTTAGTTAAAAAAAGGACAGAAGGTTATGTATGCTTTATTATAAGAAAGAATGAAATCACGTTCATCACTTTGAAAATTCTTATTAACTTCTGAGTTAAAGGAATATAAGAATCTGGTCTGGAGAAACAGCACAGCTGTTACAGTGCTTGCCTATCAAGGGCAAGGCCCTGAGTTAGATTCCCTAGCACCACATAAACTGGGTGTGGTGGCGCACATACGTAATCCTAGTACTCAAATTGAGGAAGAAGGATTGCTGTGAGCTCAAGGCCAGCCTGGGGTACACAGTTAGATCAGGACCAACCTAGGCTACAGAGTGAAATTTTGTCTCAAAATAAAAAAAAAAAGAAGGAAGGAAGGAAGGAAAGAAGGAAGGAAGGAAGGAAGAAAGAAAGGAAGGAATAGTTTGGCTATATACACTTAATATACTTAAATGAAGTTTGTTTTAGTAGAACCTCTTTAGCTTTTCTCTCTGTTCTGTTTACTCCAAATTTATTAGTAAGTATATGTGATGATAATGTGAACAATAAATTTGAGTATTTTATGCACATATATATCATATCAATAGTACAATCCCTCATCATTTTTGGCCCTCCAGCACTGTCTCCATCCTCCCCATCTTCCACTATTACATCCAAATGCCTTCTTTATTCCAAATCCACAGGTTGGTTAACATTTCATGTAGAGAAATGTGCTAGAGCCATCACCTCCAGTTGCTAGCAAGCTTTTCCAGAGACCGCTTATTCCTACCCGCTTTGTTATGTATGGGATGTTGTTTCTTGCCCTGTAAAGTTGCCTGGCCAGTTGAGGTCTCTGGGCATGCATCAAATTAGTAGTTATCATCTGAGTGCTGTGTGCCTGGGCTTCCCATGTAGTCTCTAAGCTACAGATCTGAAGGATTCCAAATCCTTCAATAATTCCCACTGAGAATAGCAAGGAGGGGCCTTCAGGCTGAAGGCCAACTTGTCCTCATCTCAACCCAATGCTCAGATCTATTTGGGAAGAGGCAGTTTTAAAACAATGCAAACAAAATACACAACCCAACACTTCTTGCAAATGATTTTTAAAAAAGTATCAGATTAAAAAAAGAAAACCCCAGTGCTTTCCTTGTTTTGTTTTTGCTTTTTAACCTTCTTTTCTAGATGTTGCATATGGGCCACTTCCTGACTGGTAGTCAGAGCCAGACTGAAGGCTTGCATGACATTTCGGAGGTTAAAAAGAGACATGCTTTTGGGTGGAGTTGAGGGTTAGGGAAAGAAATGGCTTTGAAGTCAGAGTCCTGACTTTCTTATTTTGCCTGATATTTTTCAGCAGCATCTCACTAATTGTAAATACTTTCTGAGTTCTTCTTTTTGAGAAGATAGATTTATGGATGACTTACAAATTAAAATGTATAAAAATGTTACATGTACATGTAATTCATCCAACACTCTGGAAAGAATATCCTGTTTCTACTTCTTTTCCCTGGCACTCTCAGGACACCAGTGAAAACACATGGTCTTCGTAATCTTCTCCAATCCTGTTTATGAGGCAATGGAGATGCATACAACACCAGATTCAAATTTAAAAACGAATGCTTTTACTTTAGAAACCATAGACTTCCTGTAGAAGAATCTAAATAGCAGACAGATGAATTCAAATTATTTACTTGTTGTTTGATTTATTTTAAGTGCACCAAATGCTTAAGGGCTTCTTAGCTAGAAGACAAAAATGCCTCATGAAATCGCCAGCCAGAAGTCTATCCATGCTGTGTGAATCCAGGCCCAAGAGAATTGATCTTATTTACATTTCCCCCAAAGTGAACACACTGGAATCAAATCTGGGTTTTCGGGAAATAACAAAAGGAATAATAAAAAAAAAGAGGCACGGCAAATTTATAGCAGCATACTGAGCATAATGATGCTGTCTCTGGCCATCTCAACTCACAATCTTCTGAACGCCCTGTTTTTCAAACACGATCACGCAGTATCTGCTCCATCTTCTGTAGATACCAAATGCCCACTTACCAGCAGGGATGATGCCTAACCCATCCCAGGCACGCTGTCCCAAAGATATGGGTGCTATGAGAGAAACTAAATGGATTATTTAGATTCTGAGCACAGACTGTCTCGGGTAATCAGAGAATAGGAAGAAACGTTCATGCCAAGGTTAAGAAAGCTACTGTCTCTGGAGGACATGCAGAGCTAAATTTTGCAGCACTACGGGATGGGTTGAGGTCAGAGATTTAACACATTTTTCACCACCATCCCCTTATTTACTTCCCACTCCCCACGATGCACATTTTGGAGCAATCTCTATGGTACCCTTCATGGCCCAGCAAGATTTCCATCAGTCCACATCTCATAGAAAATAATTAACATATTTTCTCCATCAGATCCTGTGAGCTTTCCAAGTTACCTGTTTAAACTTCTCAGAGTTCAAAATATGTTTGAGTTTCTCTAGTTGGGCACATTCTCCATTATTATTATTATTATTATTATTATTATTATTATTATTATTATTCAGTAATCCTAAAGGTACAGTCACTCAGTATAAACTTTCTGACCATTCTAGAATATAAGGCAACTGCTAAGAAAACATTCGATTTCCATTGGTTTGTGTCCCTGACTTGGAAGGAGATCATCTGTTCTAGTGCTCAGGTATTTTCAAAGAAAAGACCATGAAATTTAGTATTAGAAAAAGACTACTAAAATACTCTTTCTTGCACTTAGTGTTTATGTAGTTACAAGGCAAGTAGTATTTGCGAAGAAGAAACAAAATTATTTCTATTATTTACAGGTATTTTAATTAGCAGGTGGTTTGGGATATAAAAGTACTTTATAAACACTAAGTATTAAGTAGTGAATTTTCATTCATCATTTAGTTAATGTGTACTATATCCTAGACATTGGGCTTAATGTTGCATAGAGAAATAAGACAGTGTTTTGCTGTAAAGGAGCTGTGTTCTAGGGATGACCCTGAATCGTTATCTTGCCATTTACCGCATATCCGCTAGGCTGAGGTTCAGTTCCTGGCTCACATAAAATTGTGGAGCCAAAGTCTTTGCCCTTTGGGAGATTCAGAGTAGATAAGAAAATAAGCAAAGATACATTTTTTTTGGTAGCAATAACTATAATGAAGAAAATAAAACAGGATAAATGCACATATTTGGATAGAGTGATTGGAGAAAAACTACTAAGTAATATGTATGAGTTAATTATGAATGATTTTGGAAAGTAAACTAAGCAAAGATTTGGAGTCGGGGTCTTAGCAGAGAGAACAGCAAGTACAAAAATCCTGAACTTCGGTGGAATAGGTAAGCCTGAGGCTTAGAAATTAGACTAATGTGATTAGAACATGTCAAGCAAGAGTTGGAGAATGGGATGATGGTACCGCTATGCATTCAGTGAAATGTGTTAGTTGATTTCATCCTTACATGAACATACTAAGATGTACTTATACAAACCTCAATGGTTAGGACAATCACATATTAATATTCACGGGAAGCACTAAAATATGCAGCTGGAGATGGTGTGACGTGTTATGATGCTTATGGAAATCCAGTCAGTTCTTTGTTTATGTAAGTAGAAGGACACTTAATATAGTTTAATCAATGCATAAGCCAATATACTCATTTGCCACTTTAGTATAACATATTATACATACTTGTTTGTGCTGTAATTTCATGTGACTGGTAGCACAGAAGATTTGTTCATATGTCAGTATAGACATGTGAATAAAACTGTGCTTTGATGTCACGACTGCCAATGTTACTTGGAGAATTTCTGCTCCACTATAATCTAAGGGATCGTCATCATTTCTGCAGCATACTATTGACTGAAATACTGTTATGTACCATGTGATCATATTCTATTTACATTTTGACCAGATCAGTCTGGACATGGTATTAATTTGAGATGGTGCAATAGCTAAAGTGGAAAGAGGGAATGCGTGAGAAAGCTAAACAGTCCAGCCAGAAGATACTGGAGCTGGGCAATGATGCACAACTGATAGTTTTACTTGGACCATGTCTTAAAGATAGGAATCACAGGACTGACTGATAGATAGAATATTGTGTGTTAACACAAACAAAAGATGTAAAACTGACATGTAGATGTTGGGGTTAAGCATTAGAGAAAGTTGGGTGCCCTTTAAAGTGAGAAAAAACCAGTTGAGGTTAGCATGAAGAGTTCTTCAAGGGGGCTGGAGGAATAGCCCCATAATGGCCTAACAAGTACCGATCTAGCAAGTACAAGGCCATGGGTTCAATTGCCCGGCAGCACATAAACTGCGGGTGGTGGCACATGCCTGTAATCTCAGTACTTGGAAGACTGAGGCAGGAGGATTGTGGTGAGTTATATCTATTGATGATTGCTACATTGAAAATTAAGATGTAGACTAAGGAGTTTATTTAAAAATGAATGATCAAAATACATAATTGCTAAAAAATGTATTTTCTAAAATAGTGAGCAGAGTGGCATCACTTTATAACTTTGTACCAACTTAATATTTGACTTAAGAGAAAAGAGATGGATTAATTTATTGATATATGTTGTTTCAGTTAAAAATATGAAAAATATCAGACCTCAAGCAGAAACAAATTTTAATAGGGTTTTCTCGTAATTGTTGGTGTATCATGCAGCCTATTCTTAGAGAATGACAGTGAAAAAAAAGAAACGTTTTCATAACTTTTTGAAAATAATTTTGATTTTTATGGACACCATGAACGAGTCTTAGGTGTCTTGCAGGTTGCTAGCTCACCCTTAGAGAACAGCTGAACATATTTTATATTCAGTGGCATCTGAATTTTGTTTTGTATCAAATATCATTAAGACAACAAACTGAGAATACCAGAGAGCTTGTGAAAAGCTGAAATTCCTTTTCTTTAAAAACATTCTAGTTATTTCATTAAGTAGAGTCTTGGAGGACATACCAGCTGTGAGGTTTGGTCTCAGGCAATTCTACCGACTGTTAATCAAAGGTGCCGTGAATTACGTATGTGATGGCTGCTCTTAAAAAAAATATTTCCGATGAATGGTGCTTTCTTATGATTAGTAATAGATTTTGGAAATTGTTATTTGTCCTTTTCTTTCATCTATGAATTATTTTGGGGTGATAGATGAATATGTGCTGAAATGCATTAATTTTAATGTGTTTCTTTATTTTTCACGTCATAAAATTAGAGATGGAAGAGCCCTCATGAGTTACGCAGTCCATCACCCTGGCATAATATCATGGCTCTTTCCAGAAAGACTTTGTCTGGCTCAGTTTTAAATGAGGAAAGCAATTATACTCTCATTAGTTCCCTTGGGAGACTATCCCATTTACTGATACATCTCCATGTTGAAATGTTGCCTGACATTGAGCCCATGTTGGCTGAAATCTACCCACCCTTGACTACTACCCACCCTTGGCTACTTCCATGTGGTAAGGGCTAAGGAAGAATTTCTCCCACATTATTCCTCTGGCAAATATCTCCTAGCATGCAAGCATTCTGTTGTTCATGAGCTGTAACAGTGCAGTCCTAGCGGGTATTGTGCACATTGTACACTCTGACTTGTAAGTTTTCTCTTGCTGCATCATCTGATACAGAATTTATTAAATAGTTTATTATACAATTGTTGTAAAAGTCCAAGGAAAGACATTTTTTCAAAAGAGCATTGGGAATGATCCCATATAGAAAATAGGCAAAATGGTGATCTCATCTTGTATGAAAATTTTTTACACGCCTAAAGAAATGAAGTGTTACTGAGCTACTCAACATGTAACTCAAACAATAGCCATGAGTGAATTTTTAAAGTCCCCTAGGAAAACAACTGCCATATAAATAAGCGAATAAACATCTCAGGTGTTTGTAGTAATGAACATGAAATAATTTCAGAAACATTCAAAAACATAGAGCCCATATGACTATTTTTACAACAAAACATCAAGATGTGAATCTCCAGAGGCATGCTTTAAAAAGGGAGATTTTTTAAATGCCTTGAGGATATACATATGGGTTATTTAAACATAATTTTGTGAAAACATAAAGTTTGAATTCCCAGTTTCTTCATGCTTAGCTGACTGGGCAATGGCTTGGGAGGCATCGTACGACCCTTTTTCCCTTGCACTTAAAAATTTACTTCCACCTACTCATATAAATCTAGATTATTTTGTCTTCACTTTGAAAGCAATTTCAACAAATCTCTTGATGTAGTCCAGTAAACACTCATGTAAAATGATCTCTAAGTTATTTTTAAGAGGCAGATTTCCTCCCTTAATGATATAACTTCATGACTTGTTCAAGTTAAGAAGAAGAAAAGGCAACAAACCAGAAATGGAATTATGCTTATTTTATTATTTTAGTGCTTAGCACTTGAACACAATGTGGTTGTTTTTATTAATACAGACTATGTTTTTTTTTCTTTTTTCCTCTGAATGACTTCGGTTCTTTTCTTTTTTATTTCTTTTGTTTTATGTTTTTTTTTTAAAGGAGACTGTGAGTCGGAGAAGCAATTATGAAAAACAAATCTGTAAGTTTTTTCTCTCAGACAAAATGAATAAAGCAAGTGGTACACATTATGCTTTAGAAGAATTTCAGCTTTTAAGGTCTGTGTTAAGAGCAAAATAATAAAAATAAAAGCAAAAAAAAGGCCAGAATTTCTTCTGTGACTGTGAAGAAGGTTTTTGCTTTCTTCTATCTGGAAATTCAAATAATCCATTGTTGTTTTATAAGTAGTGGTTTATCATTTGTAGGAATTATTTCACAAATATTTATAACAAAGCCAGTGGTTATACCCAAAACAATTATCGTGTTTTTTTTCAAAAAGATGTTGAAAATTATTAAACTATTAGAGAAATACTCAGATTATCTTTGATTTTTGTTTTTGATTTTGTTTTTCTTTTCTTAGGAACTACAAAGCCCTTGCCACCTTTGGAACGTCACCTATTTGACTTTTGCTTTCTATAGCTGTCTTCCTAATTTCCGGAATACACTTTTGGTTATCCTACCCTGGAATGAGACTACTGAGCCTGTTGCCTGTATTTCACACTAACTACCAAGTTACTTAAATTCTCTTTGCCTTGGGGACATTATACGGACTGGGGATATTAAGATAATCTTCATAGGTTATCTTGATAATTACTAAAGGTATTATTGTAAAAAAAGCCTTAGAACATTTCTTGGCACCTTAAGTATTTTGAATATGTAGGCTGTTTTATTACTATTATAATATTAATAATGATTAGAGGAACTTTATACCCTCTGACTATGTCAATGGTGTTTTTTATTATCCATCGTATCATCCATAAGCATATTAAAAATACTTGTAAACATCCTTTGGCCTTGTTCATCCTGAAAGCATGATTTCAGAAGAATAATGGTGTACTCCATCCTAAAGCTTTTTAAATTGCTATCTAGTTGATTTATAATTCTTATACTTTGACAAATGAACTCCTTTTCTTCCCAAAACCCTTCTAGTCTCCCATAAATGGATAACTCAACTTTTTATCACAATTTCTTTTTCATTGTTAGGCTTATTCCCATGATTTTACAGAAAGGCTTTAAAATACCTTATAATCTTTAAAAGATTTCCTCCACTCTATGTTCCGCTGTAGCTACTAGAAGCCCATTCCTCTTTTCTTTATAGAATTTCCTTATAAGAATCTCTATATCCATTGCTTCTAATTCCTCTCCTTTGATTCTTTCTTATATTTATATTTGATCTGACCAAAATGTCATTCCTGCTGTCCACTAAAACTGCTCTTTTTAAAACCATCCATGACCTTCGTGCAGGTGAACCCACCAGTGAATCCACCTTTGCTGCTCGTGACCTACTGGCAGCATGAGCAGTCGCCAAGACTTATTATTTTGTCTCTGTTCTACTTTCTCCTTTCAGTTACCATTCACTCACAAGTTTCTTTTTGTCTTTTTATTTTCCTGACTTCCTCAGAATCCCTTTTGTTACTTCCTCCTCCTCATTTCTGTATTCACAGGTTGTTTTTTTTTTTTTTGTCCCCAGTTGTATGCTGTAGTGTGCACAGTCCTCTGGTCTAATGTCGGTAAGCCGTAGTTATTTCCCTATGATTCTCATTTGTACAATATGGGATTGAACCTTATCTCTTCTTTAGTGAATTTTCTATTAATTTTGTTAAGTCTTCATTTAGGAGTTTTCAGACCCAATACTACATTATCATTCCTTCATTCATTTTCTCATACTTCAAGTCAAGCAACACGTCTTCTTGTTTCTACTTTCAAAGTAAAACAGAATTATAAGGAGCCAAGTTGTTGTAGTATAACAAAATCCCTTGCCACCTGCCCAACACCATGCTGGGCAAGCCATCCTACCCTCCCTGGGCCAGTGCAGTTCTCCCAATGGATACTCTTACTGTGCTCTTGCCTCTCCTACCATCCTCTGCCAGCAGTCTAGTTGCTATTCTTCTCATTGAAATCCCATCTAACTCTGAACAAAAGCAAAGCCTCTTCAGCTATTTAGACACACCTTAAAATATAGCTTGGCATATAACAAATGGCAAAACAGAAAAATCGTGTCCTTATGCCATGTGATTTCACTCAGCCTGATAAGAGGTATTTCATGACTGACTCAAACTCGTTGGCCACAGTACCTTAGCGTTTGGGACAGTCACGGGCTGAGGCTTACAGAGAAAGGTAAATATGAGAGAGTAAAAGAAGCCAGGGGTGATGGGTAAACACCTTGTGTTTCTGCTGTCAAGACACAGTCTATTGTGATTTGGATCTGGAATGTCCCCCCAAAATCTCATGCATTTGGATGTTACGGATTGTTTATGGAACCATGTGCTGTTGGGAAATTGGGGCCTGGTCTGGAGGGATGGATTACAGACATGTGGATTAGATTACAAATGTGTGGTGGGGCTTACCGTGACTTCCACACTTTGAAAGGGGGGAACATTGAGGCTGAACCGGGGGCAGATCATTGCAACAGAGCTGGAAGGATATGTCAGCTGATTCATGCCCTCTTCCTAGGAGACTTAACTTACCTTGACTTAGCTTCCTGTTAGCAATGTGCCTGTGACCTTGTACTTTCACTGTTGTCGGCCAGCCTTGAGTGGAGTGTAACCTTCTGAAACTGTGAGCTAAAATAAACTTTTCACCTGCTAATTTGTGGATGTGGGGTCTTGAGTTACAGCAATAAAAAAGTAACTAAGACACAGCCTGAGGTGAGCCAATTACTGCCTAAGCGCCACCTGGGGTACTTTCCTTCATGACCTCTTAAGTAAAAGTTCTCCAAAATCTTAAAGAAAGAAACCAGAAGAATATGCAGCAAAACACAACCCTGTCATTCTTGTCATCTTTGAATGCATGATATCATGATAAATCCACTTTCAAATCATTTGATCCCACAGTAAAAGCTTGGGAAAGACCAATATAATTGCTGTTTACTGAAAAGAGTATTTTCCATTGCACTAAATGTCAAAGAAGAATATTTTAAAACTTACAGCTTTTAATCTAGAGTTTAAGCTTGAAATTTAAATTTCATTCCTGATAAAGGTAGCTTCATTTTTTTTTAAACCAATATCACGTAGAATTCTTCAGAAGAGAAAATTTGAGATGATTTGTGACAGAGTCCCCTATGTTTGTGGCCGGTTAAGTATTTGAGAATTTGAATCAAGTTCTGACTCAAGAGTATACTGTATTTACATATGTGCATATAGGAAATGAACAGTACATTTTTTGTTATTAAGTCCCTAAGTACTTATTAAATGTGTTTGCTTTTTTCCCCATGGCTGAATTTAATGTCTGTTGTCAGGCCTGGTTGGTCTGAATCTCTAAAGGAAATTTAGGTTTCATGAATTCCTTCACCTCACCAATGAAAGTAGGGTCTGTCTTGATGCCAAACAACAGACTTTCAAAAAAAAAAATAAAATAAAATCACCACATGGGAGACATACAGAGGACACAGGAAGATATGGTGTGAAGCCGACTACAGTGGCCCTTATAAAGGGTTCAGTGGTTCAACTTCATCATTATAAGGGACAATCAAATAGTATTAAGTTTACACCAAAATATTTGAGCATATTTAAACATTTTCCCTTCTCAAACAAAAATGATCTAGCCCTTTTCTATGGTAATGGAAGAGAGATAGGAGGCAGATGGCTGGGAACACACAAATTGAAGCAGGGCTGCTGAGGGCAGAAAAGCTTGAAACAGAAACAGACTATTTGTTAACATCCCATAAGAGTGCTGGGAAATGATGGTGATTGTTTTCTGTAAATAGAGGAGACCCTTTTCCCCATTTATCTTCTTAAAATAATTTTGCACAAACCATTTTCTCCTTCAATCTGGCATCCTCAAAGCTCATATTGGGAGTAATTCAACAGAGATTTAAAAAAAATGTTGCTGGGCTGCTGTTTTTGAAAATTTGTATAATGTTTTTGATGTAATAACTTCTGTCCAAGGACTTTTAAATGATAAAAGGGACAACAGAAATTCATCTTTATTGGGCAGACTTCTCTCTGTCTAGCGTGAGAATTGAAGATTCTTAAATTTAACTTTATTCTGCCTGTGCTCAGTGGATGATCATTCCCGCTCTAGCTCTAAGAAGCACCCCAAGTCTTCCTGAGTCATCTCTCTGTCATTCTTCTCAGTAGCAATTTCAGAATTTTTTTCTACAGACTTCTGATTCTGTCATCTTTCTCTACTCTTGAAAAATGACTTTGCTGTTCACAGTGCACAGAAAACTGTGTACTGTTAACTGAAAACTTACGAAATGGAACTATTTTATAAAAGTATCCCAAAGTAACTACTTTGACCATATCAAATTCCGGTTTTTGAAAACCTAAACATCCTTCCAATCTCTACTGATTCCGAAGTGTCAACATGAACACTTGCTAAAGGGTCTTTCTACTTTAAAAGATCAAGTGAGCCAATAGATAAGCACCTCCTCCCCTTGGCCTTTTATATACTTTACTCACCATTAGATATAAATTCTTCTCCTCGGTCTTCAGTTCTTGGCTTCTCTCCTGCTGTTATCATTCTGCTTTTTCTAAGGTTTCCTTCCTTTTGTCTTCTTGTTTCTATGTCCATGAACTCTTCCTTGTCCTTATGTTTCTGATGATTGAGTGTCATGTTATTTGACACTCCCCCCTTGTAGCAATCTCTTTCCTTGATTTTCTGTTACTATGTGTTTCCTTGACTTTCTTATGAACATTCCTTCTCATTCTAATTTGTGGCTCATTCTTTTCATGCTCAGTTTGATTCCACATTGATATTTCCTGGAGTTTTACTTTTTGGAACTCTCTTTATGGGCCCAGTTTGGCCCCATGTTGATATTTCTGGGGTTTTGGTCTAGAGTTTGTCACTCATTACATGCAACTTCTCTGAAACTCTCACTTCAGCAACTAGATTCATATTCTTACTTGTTCTTTTCTTCCTTTAGTAACTATAAAATTTTTGTGTTTGGGAAGTCTATGTTTTCTATGTATTTTGTGAATGTTTATGGATGTTTTCTTTGTGGTTGGTAGAATTAGCGTTCCTCAGTGATTATGAGAAGTAGCATTTTCTTAAACGAGTTCTACCTGAACAGTCTTCCTATTTCCTCAAAATTACTTTTATTTACATCTTAGTTCAACTTTACAACTCATGCCTTCTCTTTCCTGGGGCCAGGGATTGGCTCAGTGTTTTTTGCACATTTGCTTCTTCATGCACTCGCTGTTCAGATAATAGCAGTAGGTAAGTCCCCAGTCACTTTTTGCCTCACAATACACACACACACACACACACACACACACACACACACACACACACACACACTACTATGAGAAATGGGAAGTTTCTTAGTCACTTTTTTGTTACTGAACACCATACTTTATACCCACAACTTAAAAGAGGAAAGGTTGGCTCATATGGCTACAAAGGAGAAAGAGGTTTGTTTTAGCGCACGTAATTTCATAGATGTCGGTCCATTCATAATTGATTAGCAAAGGCAGAAGGACATGACATGGAGAAAAGTATTAATCACCCACTGGCTAGGAAGCAGAGACAGAAGGGAGAAGCCAAAAAGGAAGACACAGCCTTCAAATCATGCCCTCAGTGACCTTTCCTTCCAGCGGAGCCCCATCTCCTGATAGAACATGGAATCATCTGTGAATTAACACACGAAGGGTGGACTTTCCCCTTCTACGATCCAATCACTCTCCAAACACATGACATTTTAGATTTAAATCAAAACAGAAAAGAATTTGTCTTGTTGGATTTTTCAGTCTTCAACTGAGGGTCTCTTAGAAGCTCATGCTCAGATGTTGGTAACAGTAGGCAGGTGGACCCTGCATGGTCTTGACGAGATGGCGCAGAGCGTGGAGATATTTAGCCACAATTTGATGAGAGTTTTAGCATAGACTATAGAAAGAAAATGGCACAAGTACATAAACTGGGTCCAAATCTTAAAGGTGAATTAATTTCTTAATATCAGCACACATACTGATAATAGCTGCATACTATGAATATTCAATCAATAAATTAATGAGTTTCTCTGGACATATTTATCTACTATCAACAACTTCTTTAAAAGGTTTTGGTCAGTACAGAACTCATTCATTAAAGTTTCTCTTTTGCAAAACCTTGCTGGGGAGGAGTGTGGAGCATATGTCAACAAGATACTATTGAAGTAGAAATAAATGACCTTTTGATTATATCGTAAACACATAGGTCAGATCTTCCACACACAGGCTTACAATGTTTCACACATTACCATATGTTCTTCACACATTGTAGACCTCTTATTCAGTGTCTTGGCCACCATTCAATTGCTCTCACACCTGCCTTAAACTATGCACATGCATGTTTTACATTTTTATGTGCAGTGGATGTATGTAGGCAAGCTAATAGCCTCTGCTCCCCTTACAAAGAGGTTTATTCACTTAGGGGAGGTCTACCTTGCCTTTGCTGTACATGCACAACTCAAATTAACACTAAGGTGGGCTATGTTTTTTATATCTTGGAAAGAATAAACTTCTTAAACGCTTTACAAGGCTTTCATTTTGGCACGGGGACAGGACCACCTCGTGTTCTCTGCATTGCTCTAATGTGAGATTGTCAATTCATTTTGGTGTCTGAAGCCATATTTTTTTCCAACTGCAGGAAGAGCTAATATCGGCATTGTGATGTAGGACATGCCACGATATAGTCAACATAATGAATCTGTTTGAGATGGAGGCCACTTGTACCAAGATCCTTAAATTGGTGGTGGTGGTGGTGGTGGGGGGGATGTGTAGTTCAGAGCCAAAAGCTGTTGTCTCTTTAGGAGCCAACACCATCTATTGTTTCAAAAATATGTTCAGAACTGTAATATTGGAGAGAGTAGCTGAGTTTTTTTTTCTTGTAAAAGATGAAATTTAAAGTGTGTCTCTTGTGCAGCAAGGGAACCTGGGGTACAAAGACCCACTGGGGTGCAGAGAAAGATAAGTTGTCCTCATGGCTGTACATATTTTTAATAAATAAATTAAGATCATTTATTCTCTCAGTGTTCCAGTAGCCACCCGTCTGCCACCTTACAGTTCAATGTACAGTGAGTCTGTGACATGTTACTTTTATCTTCCTAATACAAACAGATAGCAGCACAAAGCAACCCCCAAAATGCAAAAGCACAGCTTTTCTAGTTCCGATACTTAGAAAGAAAAGGTTTCCAGGCCTCGCTTCTGCTGGAGCCACATGATACTTTTTGTCCAACAGCAGGAGGCATTACTGCATCAGAGTCAAAAGAGGCTGCGGTCTTCTGGCTGTGTCCTGTTCCTCTGCATCTCAGCCAGTTTCTCCTCTCCAGAGCCACCTTTCCCATATGTACTGCATTTCTCTGCACAAAGTGAAAAGGGTGAGTTTCACATTAGAAGGCAAATTCACTTCCTCTTATTTTACATCTGCACTGAGAATAAACAGGCTTTCAGTCCTCCGTTACTTAGAGAGCTATGCAAGCCTAGGGTATCAGCATAACCTGTACATTTGCTCAGAAAGATTGATTAGAGATAAGAAGGAAAAAATCTTATTGATGTAATCATTCAAATGCAATATTTTCAACAACTGGAAAGAGTCAACTCCAGCACCCAGAAATTCTGTAAGGAGAGGCACTGAGTCCTCACCTTTGCCCTGGGATCTGCATCTCAGGAGAAAAGGGGTCAGGTGACATCTGTGCACGCAGCAAGAACAGCTTCATGGCGTCCAGAGGCGACCCTATTCGGGCTGCCTCATTCACATCCATCTCGCACAGTTATATAAACAGGATTTTTCACTGCGTAAATGTCATGATAGCCCCGACCAAATGTACCCTGCAAATAGCACCCTCTCTGGTTATCAAGCCTGCTTCTCACAGACTGCAGGCAGTGGCCAGGGAAAACGAGGACAAATTCATTTGTTTCACTTACTGCCAAGATAGAAGTATACTGTTTTGTTTTTTAATGGCATAAGCATGTGTGCATGCCTTCTGATTACATGAGCATTAAGTGTCTGCATAATTATGCTTTTTATGTAATCATGCTGGAGCACAGTTCAAAATATTTGGACTCACATGTGATGTATGGAAGTGAGTTTTCATACAAAGACATGCTCTAATTATATACGATGCCTGTCTTGGGTAGGTGGTTCGGAAGGAGGTGGAGAGAAGCTATTGCTTGCTGTTTCAGGATTTATTGTACCCATTGGTCTATTTCATCATGGAACTTCTCTATGCCCAGGCCATTAGGGTAAAGAAAAAATACATATTTCAAAGTGTGTGTGCCAGCTGGTGGAAGGGCATCCTCTAGCGAATAAATCTTAGATCAAAGGCACCATTCAGCCTCTTGTCAGCGCTGGGTTCACAGAGCAGAGACTTTCAGATGGGCAAAAGAGGATCTGCTTTGCCAAAATGACCCTTGACCCAGGTGTCTGGGCCTGCAAGGACAGATTCAGATTTCCAAGTTCCCAAGCAGTACACGGCTTTGCCTTTTTCGTTGTCCCTGTCTGCTGACTTTATTCAACTCAGTGACCTACTTTAGGTTCAGACTTGCCTCTGAAAAGATTTAGTGATGCATGTTTGCTACTCTTAAATCTTTGCAGGGCCACATCCTGAAATCTCTCTCTCTTTTTCTTTTCCAGGAACTGTGTCCTGTTTATTTCTCCATCTGACTCTTGTTTCTCTACTTTTGTCAGGCAACAAATCTTTACCACGTATCTGTGATGTGCAGTCATCAACTGCAGAGCATGCAATGATAATAAAATACAGCCTCCGCCCTAAAGAAGACGATTTTCCCTGCAGTTCACAGGTAACTGAAATGGCAGGTTTTTTTTTTTTTTTTTTTTTTTTTACAATGTGGTCAGTTCTGTGAAAGGACACAATTTGGGTTTCGTACCTTCAGGGAAGGAAGATGGCAAATCAGGACTGGCAGTGAAAAGGGGTGTGTCAACAAAGGAGTTTTCCTGGAGGACATAGGTGATCTTTCTGTCTTAAAAATAGGACAGACGGCAGGCCTGGTGACACAGTGTGTAAGCTGAACACGCTGGGAGGCCGAGCCACGGGAGTCATAAATTTCATCCCAGACTGGACAGCTTGGTGAGATTTAGTCTCAAAATTAAAATTGGAAAAGGGTCTGGGAATAAAACTCAGTGTGAAAGCCCTGGGATTAATTGCCAGTGACATAGAAAATAAAACAAGAGAAACGATAAGGTACAAAAGGTGGGTGGTCTAGGGTTGTGGCACAGTCACATGCCATGAGTGTTAAAGATCTTCTGCGTCCAATTGCTCTCCCTACCTAGTTTCATTCTTAAAACATGCATTCTCATTCTTCTGCTTCTCCTACTTTCCCAAGTTCTGTGATGAGTTATGAGACTTCCATAGTTTACTGAATCGTCTATGACTTCACTTGGAGGAACATGTCCCCTGTAACATGAGAGAGTCTTAGCATGAGGGGATCACATCAATGGCCCAGACAGAGGCCCTCTGTCTTACACTGCAACGTGATTTAACAACACGATTGGCATAATATATAGTCCACGTGTGTCTTTCCTGTCTTAATTAGTTTTTTGTTTGTATGTGTATATATATACACAGTTTGCTTTATTTTTTCCACCAGTTAATTTTAAAAACTTAAATGGAAACGCATGAAAAGCTCACAAAATTTTTAAGTGTACAACTCAGTGAATTTTAGTATGTATCGGCTCTGCAGTTGGTAGCAGATGGAGTATTTCCAGTTTGCGGTATTGGGATTAACGGGGCCACACGCACTCTTTGTTGCCTGTGCTCTGGTGTCTGTTGGGTGCACACCTCGCGGCGGCGGCGCTGGGCGGCAGGGTGTGCATGATACTCAGCTGAGTAGGTAAGCAGTTTCCCAAAGTGGGTGTACCAGCGTACACTCCTAGTCTCGTAGAGCTCCCTTTGTGCTGCGTACCAGTGTTCACTCTGACCAGCGTAAGGCTGCCTTCATACTGCGTCTTCAATGCTTTGGTTATACTTTTAGCGATTTTGGGACATGCAATGGTATCTTACTGAATTTGCATTTCACTGAGGATGAATGCGGTTGAGAACTTTTCAGATGCCTTCTAGACACCCTTAATCACATGACAGGCCTGATTCAGTTCTCACTCATCTTCTTTAGGTCTGCCGGGATTTTTAAAAAATGAGTTTTGTATATGCTCTAGATATGAAGTCCCTGTCAGTGTTTTTGCTTTTTGTTTTCATGAAGTCTTTTCATTAGCAAAAGCTCTTGACTTTAAGGTCGTCCATTATGCCAAATATCTTCCCATTTTTTTGTCTTAATTATTTTTGTGTTGTCTCCAAGTCCACAGTTTTCTGGTTTATTCTTTTCAAACAGCTGTGACTTTGCTTAGTTTCTCTCTGTTACCTTTATTTTCTATTTAACTTGATCAATTTTGCTCCCCTCTTCATCATGTTATTAAACTACTTTCTTTGAAAAGAAAAAAAAAACTTAGAGGTTAGAACTTTAATCAATCATTCTCATTCACTTAATTTCTTCTTTGTAAATCTTATGTTCTCTCAGAAGCGTGTTTGAAAACACCGAAATATATTTTCATTACTTATATTAGTTTAATCTATTAAATTGGCAGAAAATATCCATATACAAGAAATTATTTTAAATTTTATAAATTTGTTGTGTAGCTTACAGTTAATTTTTCTACTACCCGCAATGTTAAAGAAAAGTATACTTTTCAATTATTGTTAAAAGGTTTTCTATATATTTATTGATAAATATGTAAGGTATCTAAAAATTTGTACTTTTATATAATTATAAAAAAATACCATCTAGGTTATAAGGTTAGAAAAAAATAGATATTTACAATCCTGGTAAAAGATCCTTGATTAAACTTAAAATTCAATACTCTGTTTCTCAGGTATATATCAGGCTATTATTTTAGAATTCATTAAGACTTTAATTGAATTTATAACTTAAAATGCAAAATGTCCTTTTGTATATATTTAATTTAATGAACATTTTTTAAACTGGAAATATGAATTTGTGAATTTTTTCAATAGATATGTTGATTTTTGCTGCATTAAATCCAGTGGCTGATTTATCAAGCAAGTGCAGTTTGTAATTTGTTACCCTTGTAGGTAGACAAAGCCTTCATCTTATCAGTCATCATCTCTGCCTTATTGTCTTATCGTCTATTTTATTGGACTTTGTATAGTTCACCCCACTTTCTTTTGATTGGTATGTGCCTCTTTGAAAAAAAATCTTTCAATTCTGTCTTCTAGTGTGTTTGCTGCCAGGTACAGTCCTTACGTAATTTATTGGCAGATTCTTCAACAATATAAGCAGGACGAGCTCCGCCTGGGTGACTAAGCATCTTAACAAGATCCTGCTAAAATAAATACATAAATATAAATAAAATAAAAATAAGAGCGCAAAAATGCTGGAAATATAGCTAGCTCAGTGTGGATGCTCTGGGCTCAAATACCAGTACCATTAAGAAAAAAAATTATGAATTGATAATTAGTTTCTTAACTGGTATTTGTTTTAAAGTACTTTATCATTCTGTTTACGATTTGCCACACACTTTCTTGTGCTTTTTGCCTCTTTCTTTACGAAATAATTGCATTATATTATATTATATTTTTCTATACACTTTCAAATTATAAATTTTATTAAGGTCTTGATATTCTGAAATAATAGCCCAATATTAACCTTAATAACATGGAATTTACACTTTAATTTTAATCAGCTATCTTCTACTATGCATGCTAAGAATAACCCAGGATTGCAAATCTCTCTTTCTTCAATCCTATAATTTAGATGCTATTTTCTATAATTATGTAAAAGTATTAATTTTTGTTTTTAGGTAACTTACATATTCACTTTTTTTTCCTTATATTTTTCAAGTTTAGATCATTCATTCTTCCTAGGGTTATTTTTCTTCCAGAACTTTCATGGAACTTTTTAGGTTCCTCCTAGGGTCTATTTTTGATCTATTTTCAAGAATCGCTTCCTCTTTGCTGTAAAAATAATTTTTGTTGTACACAATTTTAAGTTGACACTTATTTCTCAGCGCCTTGGAGTGGTTAACGGATTTTTTTTTTCATTTTATTTTTTGAGGCATCACTTTTCCACCATAGTTTATCTTTTCCCGTTCTTTTTTTTTTGCTTTACTGTCCTCCTTTCTTTTTCCTTTTCTTTTGTACTAATCTTTTCCTCTGTTGAAGCTTTTGATATCATTTCTTGGTCGTCAGTTGCAGTTCTACTGAATATATTTAAAAGTATTTGTCTTTTCCTGTGCAGATCTGTTCCGTTTTATCTTTCCTTAGTTGTTCTTACCCAGTGAATAAATTTCAAATTTGCTTCCTATTTTTTAGTGGCTTCTTTTAGCGAGCAGCCAAGTAATCATCCTAATGACTTAAGCCATGGATGATACCTATAGTAACAGAGTTATTCTTCAGTGATGAAACACACATTATACAACAGAACATTCAGTAATATCTAAAGAAATTCTACTTAGCACTGAAGTGCAATCCTTAAACAGAATCCTTGATGAACTTTTAAACGCAGTCCTCAGACTGAAGTCTCGGCTTACTTGCTAAGGAGGGTCTGAACTCAAAATCTTCAAGTCGAACTTTCAAGTCCAAACTGGGCGTGAGGTAAAGACTTTTCACCAAAACTTGAGTCATCAAAAGAGTGCCTTACTGAGTGGAAGGGTGGATACCCTGATTCTCTCATATCTAAATAAGGCAGTGATGCTGACAGCAAGGTGGCCTCTGAAGAGTTGGTCAGTGATTATGGATAGAAGGTGGAAGACTAAGAGCTGTTGAGTCTCTCCATTCAGAATGAATTGGGTTGAGAGGCTGACCACAATTGCAACCTGAACGCTCCTTGCATGCTGTGGCAATGTGAGTGGTGTGTTGTTATCATGGGTCTCCAGAGTCCTTTCATGATCTCCTGAAAACCTCTGGAATGATCACCTTTGGATGATCCCTGGACTTAGCAGCCCTTGCTGGGTTATCAAGAGTGTTGAAGACACTAGAACATTAGCCAACAAGGCCCCACTTATGGTCACCCATGTGGTGTTATTTGTGTCCTCTTGACCTGGCTTCCTGCCCAGTATGTTCCTGTCACTACTTTTCTGCCAGCATTAACCATGGTTTTCACATTACTAATCACTGTCTGCTCTTAGCAACTGTCCTTGGGGGTGGGGAAGAGCCTTAATTTATTACTTTTGTTTTGAAAGGTTTCCTCTCTTTCCAGAATTCCAGCAATGTATTCCGAGGCATATTTATTTCCATGGGTTCATGATATACCTAGTTTTATCAACAGTAGACGTGCCATGACTTGAAGGTGAGGTCCTCAGTAACTTGCCTCATAGACTTTTAGTATCTTACTATTTTCGTCATTATCCATCATCATCCCCTTGCCTGGATCCACACTTGCTAACTGTAAGATGCCCAGAACACCCCTACTTTGGTGTCTCAGTGCTTTCCTGATTTGTGTTCTGTCCCTTCCATAGTTTCACAGTTTGAGGTTACAAAAGATAAAAAGAAACACAGTCCCCCTTCCCCTCTGAGTATGTGTATGAGAGAAAGGATGAAGGAAAGACAACTGTCGTAAGATATTTGTGTCATAGGTATGACTACATATGAGTGAGTGACTAGGGTTGACTGAAAATGAGGTAACTTAACCTTGTATGTCCTGAATTTGGTAATATGAAGTTTATGGAGCTATAGAGTATTTTGTTTTCCAGTACCTGTCTCCCACAGGCTTAAATATAATCAGGCCTTGACAGTTTTATACAAAAACACAAGGAGAAGAAAAGAACATAAGATGCTACTCTAAGGAAGCATTAGCCTTAAAGGAAACACGGATATTCTGCAAAATGACTTGATTTCTTCAATGAGAAAATAACATGAGGAGGAGAGAGTTGGACGGGATGATTCTGGACTAAAAGAGAACTTTGAGACAGTGAAGAGAAACAGCAACCCAACGGAATGAATGGGCATCTTTAGATTCTGATTTAAGCAAACCAAGTACAAGAAGTTATTTGTGAAAATGAAGGGAATTTGAGTATCAACTGGGTATTAAATGACATTATGAGATTATTACAAATTCATACAAATTCATTCAACTGGGATAATGACTCTGTGGCTATGAAAAGAAATAAAGAAATAATTTTTCTTTAAAAAACAATTTCAGTGATGTATATCAGTGTAAAAATCAAATCAGACCTGAGATGGATTTTGAAATACTCCATTGTAAAGGAAGTTCAGTAAATACACCAGGCACGACAAAGTGCCACTGGATTTTGCCAAAATGCACAGTGGCCCATGTGACCTCTTCTTTTGTGTCTACTTATGAATTTTCATCAAAATTAAAAGAAATAAAAAGGCTATGTATTCGTTTTGATTTTCTATCCTAAAATATACAATTCAAATGTTTTGCAAAAATAGCTGGATTTAATGCCGTTTTTTTAAAATACTATGTTTAAATGGCCTAGTAAGACTCATCGTTAGGAACTCTGAGGTCAAAATGAGTGTTCACGCATGGCAGCTTCTACGAGTTGAGGACTTTGATTGATTATGCTACAGGTTTCCTGCCCTATTTTTTTGCTGTAGGAATGATTAAGTGTGCACTTGTTTAGCACAGATTTTGACTCCATTTATTGGTTCTTAGTTTTTGTAATCATTGATTCAATTTTTCATCTAACTTGCTTTCTGGCTTTTGATGTTTAGGGAATTATTCTGTGTTTCTTGCCACTGTTGAATCACTTCCTGCATCACAGGTGGATCAGTTGTCAGGAATTGTGACTTCTTTTTTTATGGGGAAGGCACTGAGTAGGGAAGATAAAAACCCGTTCTTAGTCCTCCTTTCAAGTTTTTCTCTTTCACTAAAATGAGATCTCACCGAGTTCCCAAGACTGGTCTGGGACTTGAGATCCTTCTGTCTAAACCTACCAAAATGCTGTGACTGCAGGCAGGCACCATTACATCCAACCAGGAGCTCTAAGTTTCTCTCTTTTATTCTACCAAATATTATGACATTAGGTCTAGGAGAGATTGCATTAATTTTCTATTTCTGTTATTTTGCTTCCTGGAACAGCACATATTTCTAACTCTATAGGTCAAATGTCTGTCATGAGTCTCTTCAGGCTAAAATCAAAGTGTCAACAAGGCTGTATTCCTCTGACAAGGCTCTGGGGAAGGATCTATCTTCTTGCTGTTTGGATTGTTGGCAGAATTCCATTTTGTAGTTATAGAACTATGTTTTTTTATAGTTATAGATGAAATTTCATTCAATTGCTAGCTATTTGCTGAGGACTTTTCCCAGTTTCTAAAAGAAGCTTACATTCCTTGGCTTGTGGTACCCCTTCTTCCATCTTTGACACCACCAACTGTGAATCTAGTCGATCCCAGAGAAAAAGGTCATCCAATCAGTTCTCCTTTTTCTTCCATCAATCCTTTCTAACCCCTCTTACATTCAGCAATTTCTGCATATTTGGAGACTTGTGTGGTGAGACTGGGCCCAACTAAAAATGTGGAATAATTTGACCATCTCGAAGCCCAAAACTTAATTATATGTGCAGAATCCCCATTGTTTTGTAAGGTAAACATCCCAGATTTGGGGGCCTTATCGCCTGGACATGATGGACAGTTGCATTTTCTGTCCACTACAATGATGCTATCTCTTTGCGCCTGCATTTCTTCATCTGAGCATTGGGTCCAATGGCTTCTCAGCTTTTTTGCTGGGAAGATCTATTCACTGATTTCTAATGGTCATGAACTAAAGAGCTGTGAGTACTTTGCACATTTTAAAACGATATGCAAATATATGTGACTAAAATTGTTAATAAATAATATTAAACTTACTAGTTTATATTTCCTTATTTGTCTTTGTGTCTCCAACAACCATCAAGTGATTTAACACCCAATAAATATTTATTGAGTAGCAGTGTGAACAGCTTTATTTTCTTTTACTGGGGCATAGTCCAATTTTGTGGGCTTTGAGGGTATACAATTTAGAGCATCCTTTTTAAGAAACATAATATAAAGTTCAAGTTACAAATGTAAAATTAGTTGCAGGCTTTGAAGTGCCTATGCAAATGAGGAGCCTAGAGATCTAAGCTTTATTAGTTTTCCCCCAAATCTACCCCCACCCTATTTTTTAAAATTTTTATTGTCTTTCTGTACACTATCTCCTTCATTTTCGCAGATCAGGCTTTATATTTTTGACATAAAATCCATTTACTCCTATTGTCGCTGGCCCAGTGTAAGAAGTAATTATGTAGTCAATGTATTTATCATACAGTTATTGGATGACCACAAAATGCCAAGCACTGGACTCAGAGCTAAGGACACTATGATGACACCATATGCTACATTTCACAAATCACTTGTTTCTGCCTAAGTAAAAGCGAATTCCCGAGGGCAGAGGGTCCTAGGCTAAGATCCACTTCAAGAAAAGTGAGCTAGAACTTAATCAAAGGATATGCTATAAAATGGCATGCTTCAAATCTGGGAAAGAAGAAAGAGCAAATATGGGGGGAAAGTACATTACAAAGGCTAGAAAGTTGGAAGGCACGCAAGTCTGTACACACGAGAAGGGTTTGGAACTCCAGGCAGAACTCAAGTGCTGAGAACTCAAGGCACAGGGTGAATCTAGGGCATGTGGGGTGTGGGGTGTGGGCTGCGGCACCCAAAAGGAATTTCAAAGGGCAATGTGCCAGGTCCTAAACTACTCTTTATAATTCATCTTGAAATCTTAATTTGGCATCGAAAACTGTTTCCAGAGATTTTTTTTTCATCAGTCTTTTCTCTTCTCATGTCAAGACAAACTTAGGCTATTAATCTCTCATAGACACTGTGATGTTTGACACATATTATGTTACTAGGATAAATGGAATTATTAATAGAAATTCCAGGGAACTTGAAGGCTCCTGGGAGACATATTTAAAATGAAGGAGACAGATCATTATATTTTCTGGAAAATATTATAAAGTCACAGGAGCACAGCCGTATAACCTTGAGTGTACTCAAGACCTATCATTGCGTGCTTAGTATATGTTGATATACATAACTTGTTTATTGAAGAATGGTGAGGGGTTTTATATATCCAAGGAATTTGTACTTGTTTAGATCCCAATGTTTCATGTAAGAAGGCAGTATTATTTCTTTATTTTCAGTTTGCTCCTGCCACTACTGGATAATAAACTTACTAAACACTGCATGGTACTAATTTGTTCCAAAAGTTATGTGAGGTGCTGGAGATACAAAAATACACACATCATCATCTCTGCCTTTTAGAGGCTCTTGGTCCAGTGGAGGCAAAGAGGTCATCAACTGGAGGAATTTCACATTCTATTGAACAGAGCCACAGAGAAGGAAGGGTTCACCTGCCGAGAGAGGTGAGAGAAGACTTACCAAAAATTGACATTTTAAAGCTATGGCCTGAAAGATGAGATTTTTAATTTTTTTGTAAAAAATAGAATTAGTGATAAGAAGTAATGAATTACTAAAGAAAATAGGGGTGTGTGGTTGGAGAGCAAGAAAAGACAGCTAAGAATTTCAGGTAGTTTAAGTGCTACTGGTCACTAAGTTTATAGAACCTAGAGCCACCAGATACTTTGCTTTCTGACTGATTTGCTTGGCATTATCCTCTGGAGCCTCAGTGCCTGGCATATCCCAAGCACTCAAATACTACCCAGCCAGCAGGGAAGCATGCATGGATAAAACCCACAAGCTTCTTATCTCAGCTGACAAAAATTGCATGAAAGAGGGGCTTTACTCATTGCCTTTTTAACTCTTGAAGAGCCATATATATATACATATAGATCCATTCATTCCTTTTTATTATTTTATTGTGCTATTTCTTTCCCATTCTCTCCGTACTATCTCTTAAATGCACAAACACACACCATACACACACGTGCACACATACACAATATATCAACAATCAGATCTCAATGTCACTTGACCAAGTTCTTCCTTGAGAAGGCTTTAGCCATTGTGGGAAATTGGATTTAATGAATCCTGCATTTCCAAACCTGCTAATTTTTGAGACTCTCTGTTTTCAGTTGTGATTTGAGTCTGAAGGGTCCCCCAGAAGCCTCGCGAACCCATGGATCCTGCATGCTGTTGGGAGGTGGGACTCAGCTGAAGGGGCAGATGTTTGGGGCTGGAACTGGATAGTGTGCCCTTCCACCCTGACTTGGCTCTGTTCTGCCATGTCCTGAAGAGCTCCGGCTCTGGCTTGGCTCCATCTTCCACCGTTTCAAGCCACTTGCCCACTCCTGTATGAACTGTGGCATTCTGAAACTACAAGCTAAAATAGATCTTTCTTAAATTGTGGATGCAGGTATTTTGTCCTAGCAATGAAAATGCAATGAGTTAAAACACTTTCCATTTAATTAGTTGCAATTGGGCTTTGTGTACCTAAATCAGTCCCCAGTTAACCAACTGTGTCTTTCTGATTGACAAATTGCTTATATTTCTCAGATATAAGTGCATTCAGAAACTTTAAAGCTGGTTAGTTCATGTTCTCATAATGAGCTCTCAATGTGAGGACTGGAAAATTTTTTTTGAACAGAAGATCTTAAATTGTAATTCTTAACAGTTCAAACAGCCCAGGAAATATTTAACTATCTTTCAAGAGACATGTATTCTTTGATTCCTGTGAACCAAAGCAAAAGTGCCAAGGAAGATCATATGAGCTCTTCTGTTTGGCTTTACCTTCCTAGAATTACTTTTCACTTGGCCAAAGCAAGAAAAGAGGAAATGTCTGCAAATGAGATATAATTGTTACCCCTTCAACCACAATGACTTTGATTGAAAGCAGGGGATTTTGTGCTTTGATAAAGAACACATGACAAAACACACTCTTCCTTTGTGACTTACCTGGCTGTGATTCACTTATTGCAATACTTAATGAGGCTGCTGGGTTTCAGCAAGTGTTTCTAGGTACCAGCAGGAACAGCCAATGTTTATAAACTATTTCTCATTTGTATGGAAAGAAGACACGCTGAACCCCATCTGAGCAAACATGTTGAGGGCAAAATTGAGCAAGTTCATGGCCGCTTTCTGTCTCTGCTTCATTCTTTGATCTGACTTCTCTATAAAGTGCACTTTTCTTTTAATTTTTGTTTGATCATCATGCAGTCATACGTCATTGTCTTGTGTACCTTTCCTTCATTTGTCACTCTCAAAGGATACAGCCTGTAAATCAAGTCTACTGATTAGTGGTGTCATATGAACATAATAGTTAGCCTCGTGCGCATCCAGAGTCTTGTCTATCACCGCAAGCATTCTTTGTGCTATTTTCTCAAAGGACGGGGGTATGTTATTTATGTATCTGCACAGAAAAGACTCTTCTCAAGCTAATGCATAGATGAGAAGAGAAGTTGATTATCACTTGAATTTTTTGTAACAAATGGCGATACAAAGGACATTTCCAGATTGCGGATTTTGGAATTAAACGTTCACTGTGTTCATTCTTGACAGACACATATTTGTCCTTCTTTTCCTGAAAGACAAGTTAAATCTCAGAAAATACCTGTGACCAGAGTTGTTGCAGTATCTCTAACGGTAGTTTAACTTTGTAGAGACATCTGAAAAGATTTCTTTATGATGATCTTCCCAGCTGTTTCAGCTACGTGGGAAAAAAGTAGATGAATCACATTACTAACAAGGGTATTTTCTTAACAGCATGGTTTGAATAGGAGGAGTGGAGGGAGATAGCAATGAAAAAGAAACTTGATTGCTTCTGTTTGAAATAACTCTCTGATTAAAACAACAGCAACAATAGCAACACCACTGAAGAGGAAAATACACTCTACCACCAAAAAAGAAAAGAAAAGAGAAAAAACAACGGTTTTTACGTTGGATGGACCATTTCCTTTGAAATGAAAAGAAAAAATGAAGCAGTTACACCCTGGGTGTCCCGAGCACAAGATGTATCCAACCTATAACTTCTGATTACTCCAAAATTCACAGAAAGTAAATCCAGATAGATTAAGAAAGCCCCCGGGGACTGGCAAGTGGGGGAATATTCATCTGTTTGTACAAAATAGTTGACTAAATAATGAATAACTATTAACTTAAATTGCAATAAACACAGTTATTTAACTGAAATCAAACAGTTGGCTTTTTTCTTTTCTTTTCTTTACCCAATGAGCCTCTGAACACAATTGTCAGAGTACTTCACAGTAAAGATAGGAACTATGATCTGTTTTATCAAATAGCATCCTTGTTTTTCAGTAATTTTTTATACCTTCCTTTTGCTCTTTAAGGTAACTCTTGTTAGAATATAACAATAGACACATACAAAAATTTTATCTCCTTTTTGGACACGAGTAAAAGTGCTTGATTTAGAAATACTTAAATCGTTAGTAATAGCATGTCATCATCATCATTCAGTATCTGCAGTTATATGTTGTGGTATCTCCTGAAAAACTTCTCAAATCTCTCACATAAAATGATAAGGAATTTACATACAACCCATGTAGTTTTCCCACGTACCTTAGATCAAATCTACATTACTTACAATAACTGACACAATTATAAGAGTCTGACACCTAATCTTTTGCTTTCTAATAATATTATAGTTATATTTATTGATTCCACAATCATGCATTCAATTAATTGTATATGGAAGGTATTTGGAAAAAAATGTCTACTGAACATGGATAGTTTTTTGTCAACATAATTACCTAGAGTATAACTATTTATGTATCATTTAAATTATCTACACACAGCAGGTAAGGTAGAAATGATGAGTAGAGTATGCTCTCCTGAAAAAGTTTTTGGCCAGTGAAAAATGAATTAAAGATTAAATACCCTACTTTCTTTTCACTTAAACACAGATGGGACTGGGGACTGGGTAACAGAGAGAAGTGTTTCTCACTGGCTTTGAGAATTTACAGGAAAACTGCACTAAGTTTGTCCTGCTTTTTTAATCAACTTGATAACACATCATGTATTACCTTTCATTTTTCTCTCTATTTTTGTCTCAGGATCTGTTTCTGGGGAAATCAACTTAAAAATAGAGATTTTTTTTTTTTGGAAAGGTGGACATATGAAGAGTGTCAGTAGCGTCTCATCATAAACTATCTTTTACAGGTAGATGGTGAAGCCTTATGGGGCATGTTGAGCATTTAAATAACATAATATATATAAAAAAACAGAAAACGATTCAAAATTTAAGCAGAGAGGAACCTGGGAAGAAAGCAGAGCTGTATATCACATCTGATTATTTAAAAAGCAAACATTGCTAGGTGTCTAAGGAAATGAGTTGAAGATGGCTTATGGTTGTGGACAATAAACGGGTCTAGAGTGACATTTGTGTAAGTAGTAATGAATCTTGAATGTGTGTGTTATAGAGAATTGTCAGAGAATCTGTGGGACTCGGAGTTCAGTTGGATGTGAATTTCCAAAGAGGGAAGTGCACAGCTCCCGATGAAGTCAACATTTTTGGCTTTGACTCATGTGTGCATCACGAAGCAGACAAAGGCAGGTAAAAATGAAGGAGATGAGTGTGTGGCGTTTGGTGAAGACTCAGGTGATGATATCGAAACTTGCAATTTGACTGTTCTTGAGTTTATTTTGAAACAGATGATTAGTAGATCGTAAGGTGAGAAAGCACAGCCTCTGTTTTTATGCAGCTTAACTCTGTAGCAGAAAGACTGTAAATGTCACATGGATTGAGAAGACTATTTACAGGTACTAGACAAAGCTACAGAAGTTCGTCTCTTCTGCAGTAAAAAAGAAAAAAAAAAACTCTTACTTTAAGGTAATGTCTCTAACTTGGTGGAATTTCTTTTTATAAACAAATAGGGCTTTCCATTCAAAAATAATGATTTTTAGCATTGTGACTTCAAAAATGTTTAATATTAATACATGATATAAAGGGAAAACCAGGAGACTTGTCAAAAGAATTGCAATTTCCATTTTTAGTTTGATGTACAGTAATATAGCTCATGTGGCATTCATTGTGGGCTTAATATGTATCAAGGAATTTTCCCTGCTGTCTTAGAGCTTCCAGTTGCTGTAAAATATCTGACACAAGGAGTTTATAAAGAAAATAGTTTATTCCTTGTGTTCTGGAAACTGAAAAGTTTAAGAGCATGGGGGGGGGTGTTGCTAGCATCTAACAGGGAACTTTTTTGCTCTCTCTTTCTTGGGGAGGGGGCAGGGTCTCGCTCTGTAATCCAGTGTGGCTCTGAACTCATTATGTCACTCAATGTGGTTTTGAATACACAGTAATCCTCCTGCCTCACCCCCTTAGTGCTGGAATTTCAGGCATGTGCTACCTTGCCCAGCATTGGCAAGGAACTTCTAGCTGTTTCGTGATACCACAAAGGGCATGACTTGATGAAAGACATACAACACATGTCTTTTTAATTTTTAATTAATTTATTATTTTTATTTTGCCTCAGGTTGGGCTCTTGAAATGCACAAGCATCAGCTCCTTGAATGCCGAGCGCAAGGATTCTAGGCCTGTGCCACCATGGCCCAGCTCTCTTCTTCACTATTGCCATCACACAGACCCCACCACGTAGTCTCACTTGGTGAGAATTACCTCTCCCACGTCCAACCTACATACCGCTAACAACGAATTTAGGGATTATATGTCTTAGCACACCAACTTCTGATGGGCACATTCAAACTAGAGCATCTCTTAAGAGAACTTCAATGACTGAGAAAGTCTTCCTTTTCATGATTGTATTTGCCTGATGTGTATATAGCAATATTTCTCTGACATCCTAGAAAGGACTAATGACTGAACAACATCTTGAAACTCTAGGAAAAATGTGAAAAAAAGTCCCATCTATTGACTAATTCATTTCTCAACATTATTTCACTACAATTTAGCTATCAGTAATCTTTTGCCTCCCCAATGTAAGGCACTGCGGTCCTGACATGACAGAGTGCCAAACATTCCTTTGCTCACAGTGTAGGAACTATGTATGGCCCCATTATCTGAGTAATTGAAGATTATTTTTGAATAGATTGATATTATTTTCTTGAAATGTGAGACATCTGCTGTGTGAGTTACTTCTCACAAGACTTTCACCACTGTGAGAAGTTTTTAAAATTATTAGGACTATAATTTATATTCAATTATTTATTTCTAAAACCATATAAACTTAAAAATATCACAACCAAATTATCCTAACAAATCATCTCTTTTAGGATATTTGCATCAGTTAAGAAAAAATACATAAGACAAATATATTAATATATAAAAGATACATATGTACAATTACTTTGATTCATAATCTTTTTGTATTTCCTTAATCAATCGATCAACGCATAGTTATAGAGCTCTTACATATCAGCCTTTCATAAGAAATTTTTCCTAGGGGAACAAAAATTCTAATTTACTCACATTTCCAATAAATGTTCCATCAGGATTGTTGGTCACTTGCCTTTGGGGGCGGGTACAACTGTCGTGAAGCCTCAGAAAAGTAGACTGGCAAGGGGACCTTTTTTCAAAGAACCCAATGAAGCAGCTAGGGAGACTTACGGGACTTCAGACTCTGGGAGTTGGTTCTTTATCTGTGTTGCTACTTTTTTATGAGGATGAAAATCTAAATCTAAATCATCTTAAAGAGACGTTCATTCACTTGTGTTGATTGATGCCTTTCTCTGAATCATATCCTTATCGTCCAGGGAAAAAGTGTCACCCCCTTTCTGCTAAGACTCCACATCAGCACTGGATTCACAGTGTCAGGTCTTGCACTGCGGACCACACAGAAGCCTGGACAGTGTCGTTGCTTCCCGCACTGTAGCATCGGAATTTGTGAAGAACTAGAAAGTACTGAGAACTCCAATGAGCTTTTGTTGATATGGTTCATAGCTACGAGCTTTTGAACTATTATTCCACAATGTACTTATAACAATAGTATCGATTCCATTACAGATTAAGAGTTAAGCTTATTAGGTGAGGCGTGAAGGTGAGGGTATGCCCATTAGCTTCATTCATTCCACACAGCAGGTATTCTCCTCTGTATTCTGCAGTGGTGCATAATGCAAGGGGAGTGCATGGAGTGGTAACCCTGGCTAGGCAACAGAGTTGAGTTCTAGTGCAAGTCTGAAGACACCAGCTTTGAGTAGACCACAGATGATTCACGTTTCAAAGTAGACGGGGAGACAGTATGAGTGCAGATGCTTGAGGGTGGGCGTGGAGGTGCAGTGGGGGAAATCTGGGGAAGTTCTCTTCCAACTGCTTCATCTCCTCAGTGAAAGGGAAAGATCATGAGCTAAAAGTGACAGTGAGAGAGCACAAGGCGGAGGTTAAAAAATAGGTGTGAGTCACTCAGGGGATGAACTGGGACTGAGTTAGGACTGCGGTTCTCAAAGGGTCATCCTCATATCAGTGGCACAGGCATAGGTTGGTAACGTGCTAGTAATACGAACTATTAGGACTTCGTACTGATCAGTTGAATCAGGGAGTCAGCGAGTAGCCCAGCAAACTGGGATTCCGTTGCACATTGAAGTTGGAGAATCACTGAATAGACATTTCCAAGCCACCCAAACTAGCCCGGGTGTCAAAAACATGCAAAGTAAGACCAGTTCGTTATCGTGGGTCTCTCTTCAGTCACTATCAAGTGTAGGTTAGATAGAAAGTTGAATTCACAAGTCACAAAAGTTATAGATTTTGGTCTTTGTTTTATGACAGACAGGCCTGTAAATTGATAAGAAAGATTGTTGTGGGCTGTATTGTTCCTCTTCTCCAAACATATGTTGAAGTCATGAACCTATCACCCATGAATGTGACCACATATGGATTGAAGGGTTTTACAGAGGTGATAAGGCTAAATATGAGCTCATTAGAGTCGGTGTTAGTCCAATATAACTGGTGTCCTTGTAAGAGATTTTGACACAGATATGTGTAGAGACTATGGCAAGAAAAGAGAAGACAAGCTAAAGAGAGACCTCAGAAGATCACAGCTCCATCTTGGTTTTCTAGCCTCCATAATATGTGAAAATAAATTTCCTTTGCTTAAGTCATCTTTAGTTAAGTCAGCCTCCCCAAACTGATACAACAATACCCCCCCCCCCAAAAGTTTTATTTTCTGAATTAAGATAAAACAGCCTGCCTTCCTTATTGAATTAGTTACCTAAATAGCCATTTACCCCCTTGAAGTCTCTCTATCTTCTATCTGAGGAGATTAAATGAGATAATGTATATAAACAGGTCTGCAATAGGACCTCAAAGAAACACCAGCATGAAAAAAAGAAAAATGACAATCACCTCAAAAGAGCATGTGCTGGCCCAGATGGCTCTCCCTGGAGAACCCACAGTGAGAGCCCAAATTGCAAATTCCTGGGGGAATCGAGCTCTGCAGCCGCTGATTTGAGGCATGTGCTCTTGAGCCTCGTGGCAGTGGCCTTTCATTCTTCTCTGGGATTGATTTCTGAAGCAGCCCTAAAGGCCACAAAGCAAGGTTGGGACTCCTGGATTGATTTTCTATGTTGACACAGCAGGCCAAGCCCTGTCTGGTTTATAAACTGATGCTATATTATTTCCAGGTCTTTTATGAAACTGAGCCAGGAAAATCCCTCTTACAGGCTCGTTGGGTTGTCTCTTGTGTAGTTTACTTGTTGGGGTGGGGGAGGAGCGTGGAGGCGGGTAGAGGGCAAAGGAGGAGACTCGGAGCAATTCTTGTTCTCCTCCCAATTTTGTATTTAGCCATTTTTTAAAGTGTCATCACACTGAGAAAATACTGGTTAATTGGCAACACGGTCGTTTCTTATACAAGACCCAATCTAGGCTCAGGGTGCTGTTTACTGTGATTATCACTTCCAAGTGCAACACTGTTGTATTTTCTCGCCACAAGCGGCTATTTGTTGGTAATGGATTTCTGTAAGCCAAATTATATCCTCCCTTAAAGGATCATTTTCCGTGTGTATCTACAACACCCTTTTCAGAAAGGGCTAATTATTATTGACAGGAATGATACAGAGGCAGCTTCTCCTTGTTCTGGGCAATTGAGTAACCTCTTGTCCCAGTTTACTTCTTGCGAATCTGTCGTTGAACCTGCACCGTTGATTTGTGTTGAAACTACAATAAAACAAACGTGCAAACTCTCTGTTTACACAAAGGCCAGTACTCCCGTGATCGTGATCTCAAAGCCTTTTCAAAATTCTGCAAGTGTGCTACTTTTGGATCCCACAGTCTTTACTAATGGGGTCACTTAGAATAAACCAGTCATCTCAAAATACCTTTTATCGCGCCTCTAAGTCAGAGACCCAAACTGTTGACTACGTGAGTCCTAGATTTTAAAGAGCTTGATTTTTTTTACAGCAGTTTTAGTATTTTTTTCAGTTGCATGTAAACTTGATTTAATAAGGTTCTCACTATACTTGTTTAAAAATTATTTTCAGTATGCTGTTGGGTTTTAGAATTTATTTGTATTATTTTCTTTAGTGAGCGGCTAAATTTTCTCTCTCTGCAAATCTATTTGTATTGTTCTTTTTCATATAAGGTAATATTCTAAATCATTTTGCCCCTTCCTTCCAATATCTCAGTAACTGTTCCCGTATATTTCTAGACCTCATTGACATAAATGCTTCCCTTGCTCTACGGCACATGCTTAAATGTACTAGGGAATCTACATCTTTCTAGCTCCATGGGTTGTAGCGCCATTCCTTCATCTGAAACGTTAGAATTTTAGGAATGTAATAGCATACTTCAAACATAGCAAGGATGGCCTCTACCTATATCTCTTCTTTATCAAGACATTTTAATTTTCATGATCTGTTTGTAATTCAAAATATAACTTTATACATAATACTTTTTAATACAAAACATAGAAAGTGTGAACGGTTATCTGGTAAAAAGTAAAACACCTTCTGAAGTTTTCAATCTCATCTTTTAAAAATATCACTCAACAATTTGGTTGCTGTAATTCTAAATCTTCTCCTATGCATTCACATATATGTTTTTAAAGTAAATGGTTTTGATTTTGAATGAAGTAATGCAATATACATATTTACTTTTTCAAGATTTAAACTCTCAGCATGTATATTTAAGGCACCTGGATTTATCAGTGAGTGAAACAAGTGAAAAAAAAAAACACTAGAATTGAGATGTTTTCCTTTAGTGGTGATAAATGAAAATATCAATAATTAATATAACACAATTATATGATTCAATATCTTGGAATATGCTAAATCCTATGGAAAAGTAAATTAATGGAATGAGAAGTTTGTGTATAGTGAAGAGTCACAATTTTAAATAGTATGCTCAAGCAAGCTCCACTGATAGAATGAGATTTCTGTAGAAACTTTTAAGTATTATTCTGAAACTTGGTTTTACTATTTGACAAATGTTATTTTTGTTAGCATATATGGAAATTTTCTTCTTTTAACTGCTCTTTGATATTCTATAGCACTTTAATACCTTGTTTTAGAAATTATTTAAGGGGTTAAAAGACTTTAAAAACACAATGAACAACATTTATTTGCCAAACATAAAGGTATGTAGGCCAAACTGAATGTATGCATTATTTTCTCAGATTGTTGAAATGTCTTCAATTAATCGTTCACAAATTAGGTATGAGACATTACAACAGAGATATATGTATACCCATGTTCATAGCAGCACAACTAACAATAGCTAGAATGTGGAAGTCACCAAAATACCCATCAACAGACCAGTGGATACACAAACTGTGGTACTTATACACAATGGAATACTACGCATCTGTAAGGTCCAACAGCGTGGAGATTTTCACAGGCAAATGGAAGAAACTTGAGAACATCATGCTTAGTGAAGTGAGTCAGCAGCAGAAGGTGAAACATCGGACGGTCTCTCTGATATGAGAGACCCAGACCACAACTATCTCCTGGAACTTTAGACGAAAGACAAAGGGAAAGAGGGAGACAGGTGGGGGTGGAGGGAGGGAAGGGAGGGTAGGGGGAGGGACAAAAGGAGAGCGGGGAAGCCCTTGTCACTTTGACAAGATACGTATGTGCACAAAATTGTCAACTCCATTGTAAACCTTAAATTCTGCACTTGTACATATCAATAAAATGGGGAGAAAAAAAGAGACATTATCTCAAATAATTAAGAAAAGCACACAAAATTAATGTTAGACATTCTTCTTAGTTACAATGCTATAACTTAATCAAAGAATAATGAAATAATAACCTGCCAAGTATATTTGCATAGAAATTTAACAGTACATAAAACATATAAAAACACAACCTTTAACAACAGAGAATTCAAATTAGTGTTAGAAAATCTCTTAAAGTGAATTCTGTGAATACTACTCATCAACTTTTGTGAAATACAACATAAATAGTATTCAGAGTTAATTTTGCAATACCTAAAACATTTATTGGAAAACAACATAGGTTAAAATAAAGTATCAAACTTAAAATATAATAAAAATAAGCAATATGCAAGCAAAATTGAAAAATTTGTAAATAAAAATAGTGAGTTAAATAATTTAAAATATATGCTGATTTGAGAAGATCCATACTGACTTACTTTGCAAATTTGCTGTGGTAAAGATGATAAAGAGATACAGTTCCTTTATAATGAGAAAGGATAGATATATAAAATGACACATTGTAAAACATCTAGAATACAGATGAAATATATATTTTCCTGAAAAGTTTGAAAACTAAAATTGACTCAAGAGCTAGAGGAATGGCACAGCGGTTAAAGCACTGTTTAGCAAGCATAACACCCTGGGTTTGATTCCCCGGGACCACATAAACTGGACCTAACCCCAGGACTAGGAGGCTGAGGCAGGAGGATTGCCTGAGGCCAAGGTCAGCCTAGGCTCCATAGTGAATTCAGGATCAGCCTGGGCTATAGAATGAGACACTGTTTGAAAAATAAAATAAAATAATATAAAATAAAATTGACTTAAGAAGAGTGGATCATCATTGTAGATCAATTGTCATAAAAGATACAAACTAGAGAAAAGAAATTCCCATAAAAATATTTTGAAACTTTCAGTATTAATATGGCTGATTAGAATTTCTCACTTCTTCTTTTGCATATTATAAAATAGGAAACGAAAACATGTGAATTACCTTTTGGAGAAAAATACATTACTTTAGTCTTTAACTATAGGGTAGGAGGAGGGTCGGCTGCCAACCTCTGGGAAGGTGAAGCAGAAACAGAAAGCAGCCCTGGGAAGTCAGTGCCTCGGCCTTCAGAGCTTGGAAAATGTGTTGACAAAATACGGCTGGTTAGTTTCAGTGATGCATTATATTCCTGTGGCAAAGGCAGTTATTTTTTTTTTTTCTTTACAATTGGAACAGGATCTATGGACGAAATGTGGCGGCATTCGTGAATCTGGCCCGAGGACAACAGTTTTGCGCCTTAATCTGCATGGATGATGCTCTACATTCAACATTTACAGGTAGTTGCAAAGAGCGCGATATCAGTGAGTCAGAGAACACTTCACTGTGAGTAGCTCTGTAAAACTGATTTTGGCTGAATCAACTTGTGTAATTCCTTGAGATTCAAACACGTCACTGCCCCCTCTACATACTCTAAAAGGAGCTTGTTGAAAGCATTTAATAAAATAAGACAGATGAGTTCTAAAAAACACAAACACAACTAGGTTAGTACTTATTATTTAAAAGAAAAGAGAAGGAAGATAATATAAAGAAATAGCAGATACTGAGTCCACTATGGGAATATTTTTTCACAGAATACTGACGTTGCTACTAAATATAATGACACAATTAAAATGGGACTCAAATAATTACTTTTACAAAATGAAAGAATAAAGAAGATGCATGGGAGTTCAGGAACAATATGGGAAGAACACGGACAGAAACACAAGCAGACAGAGTTTAGAACAGAGGTAGATGGTAAAAATCCAGGTGAAATTATCACCCAAAATAACATCTTCCACAAGTCAGCTGACATACCATGCCCTTAGGATGTGTGTTCTGATGTTTATGACAAGTAAGAGGACCCATTGATTTAAGTTCTTGAAAGACAATGTGATAAGATCTGTTAGTTATTTATACAAATTCCTTTGACTTAGTAATTCCATTTCTAGAATTTTCTCCTTCAGAAATGCTTGCCCCAAAACACAAAGATGTAAGCACAAGTATATTCACATAACATTTCGCATATAGAAAACTACTGGAAACAAGACAACTATTCATTAATAGGGGAATGATTAAATATATTGTTAATCATTTAGTACATAAGAAAAATAAATTTCCAATGTAAAAGAGTCGGGGGAACTCTTGATCAAGGAAAAAGGGTCATTTGGATCTTGACTATGTGGCAAGATTCCTTATGAAGTTCTTCTTGGAAGGTGAGGAAAAAAAAACCCATTAATTCTTCTGTTCAAACGCCCTGTTTAAAACATGTCGTCTTCCCTGAAATACCCTCATACTTGCCCCAACCCATCAAAACTCTCATGTAAGAAGACAGGCATTATAAAGTTTAATTTACAAATCTTTGGATTATTTGCTATTCAAGAGAAAAGAGCGCATACACCAACAGAGCACATCTTTCATTATAGAGCTACAATATCAACTTGTCTGTTGGAGAAGTTAGCTTGTGAGCAGTATGTGGGGGTACAGATGTAGCTTTTCACATTGTTTCCAAAATCTTACAGTCTGACTATTTACAATCCCATCCTTGCTCAGAAAAATACTTGTTAGCGCATATTAGAAGAAAGATGTTTTTCTCTTTTTCTTCTTTCAAGTTCTGTGAAGTTGCTCCTCATCCCCCAAGGACGTTTGTTTAGAGACTGTGTTTGCCTAATGTTCCCTCTACCACATTAATGTGCCATTCTCCATTCTACAAATGGCTTGGGAATTCAAGAGAAGATTTTTTTTTTCAAATTTAATATTTTATGTGCAAATCATATGTAAGCATTCTCTTGAGTATTTTGAAGAACACTGGAGAGTTTACCTACTAAGCTCTTTTCTCAGTTTAAGATTTATTGGAAAAAAATACAAGAATGGTTTATCAGAAACCTTCCTTATATATGTCCTCAAAGTTTCTCTTTTATTTTCATTTTTTTAAAAAAAACCCAGATAACTCTTTCCATTCTCTAACATACCTTTGTTTATCTCCTCAAACACAGGGACACTTCTACTTGGGGGTGGGGGATGGGAACTTACATAGTCCTTATTGAATTTAATAGACGTATATATGACAATCTACAAAAAAGCATATTCTCTCACTTTCTCTCTATTTCTCTGCGTCTTTCTCATTTTCTTGCTGGCTTGAAGGAGTTTTAGTGTTAACATTTTATGAATGTTTCATGGATAATAATGTTATATCCAGGAACATTCATCTGAACTAAGAAGAGTTTTCTCCACACATACATTTTTACTTTAGTTTTCCTTGCAGAGTATTATATTAATCTGCTTAATTCTTCTAAAGTATAAGTAATCTATATGATTCAATATTCACAAATATGAAACTACACAGCCTCTATATTGTCTATCTTGGGAACTACTGGCTTTGAGAAAGTTTATCAAGTTCTTGAAGATGCATTGTCTTGGTTGTTGCTGGAACAGAATACTCAACATCTACAACATACGGGAGGAAAGATTTATCTCAGCTCAGTTTCAGAAGGTCTCACTCTGCATTTTGGGTGGCCTGCAATGAGGGGAAGCACAGGGTAAATGTCTAGTTGGAGAAAATCTCTTCACCGCATGGCAGAGAGCCAACACAAGGAGGAGTTAGGTGATGTCTGGCAAAGGCCATAGCTTTCCCAGCAAAAGAGAAAACAATGTTTCTTCTTTCTCTCTTTGCTTAGTTCAAGCTGCCAGTTGGGACATCCACACCCAAAGCGGGTGCTCCTCCCTCCCGTCCTGGCCCATAAGTTAATAACAAACACCTGAAATCTATGCCCTGAGTGCCTCCCAATTTCAACAAGTTGATACAGTCCCTCCAGGTCAAGCCCCAAGCTTCTGCCCAATCAGCTAGCCTCCACCTCCCGATAACACATGGTTCTATAGGTATCCTACCACATCCAAATATAGAAGACGTTTGAGAAACAATCCAGAACCAAATGATAACAAGGATCAAAAGGAAAAATCGGTGCTTCTGTGCCATGGAGGCAGACATTTCTGAGCTGCAAAATGGAGTCTGTTTCACTTCCTATTCCGGGTTGCGCGGCCTTTTTTTTGTTTGATTGTTGCCTTCAGTGGCAAGCTGGTCTCCACTTACTCTCTGGATTTCAAACGCATGCTCAGAAGACTTCTAGTTTATTGTGGGTGGAACAGACTACATTGTTTTTTCTCTCACTGTTACCGTTTTCATTCTCCCTCCTCCCACTGATGTTTTCCCTTTGTAGTTTTGCTGCCAAATGCAATGCTCCTTTTGATCTCGAGTGTGTAGCTGCTGCTTTTCACCAGCACCCCGATAGCACATGTCCAATAGTACCTTCTAGAATTAAGTTAGTTGGCTATGCAGTTAGATTTCTCTTACACTGCACGGTGGCTGCTCAACTAGATACTGACCATTACTTGTGTTCAATACATATTTGTATCACTTCCCTCTGGAACTTACAGCATCCGTCACAAAGTTACTCAATGAGTAGTATTTGGATCCTGGGTGATGAGTGATGACACGTATTTCATGCTTTCAGGGTGGAGTGGAACAATAAGATAGCAGGCGTGTTCTGCTGAAGGTGACACTGAGTTCTTGACCCTCTGACCTTGAACTTTACCCTTCAGGTTTTGGCAAGTATCAGAGCTGGTAGCTGCTCAAACCATGGTTTTTCTACTATGATCGTGAGTATTTATGAAGAGAAAGCGCATTAGAGGCAGTTTGACATCTCCTCTCTGGGTCTGTATCCCTTATAGGATGGAATAGGGTTATTATTTTATTTAGTCCGTCCCAAAAAGAAAGCGAATGTTTAAAAGGTACTTTTTGTAGTGGTCAAAACCTCGTTGACTGAGAACTTGCATCACTTTTTCAAATTAATTGTACTAGAAAATTATTCTCTCTTTATGTAAAAATCAGACAGATTTCAAAATTCATGTAGATTCCATGGGTGGGATGTATGTAATAAAAAGTCAAATAGATCTATATTTGGTAAAAGCAAATATACGGAAACAATGCTTTTTGAGAAATTCATTTTAAAATTGTTTTCATTGGATGTATCTATAAGTCACATATAGTAATAAACATTTCAATAAGGCATTTATAGTAATCAATAAATATTTTTCAGTAGCAGCCACGAATTTACAAAAATTACATAAAATTATATTTTATTCATTGTCTGGTTTGCAGAGGACAATTACCTGTTCAATGTGATTCTGATATATTTTGTGCTGTTCAACAATCCTACACAAGCGTCAGTTCAGCTGTCTGATTTCCAGGTAAAGTAGAAACATTATTAGACCTAAAATTTATAGATATTTGCTCTACAGTTTGTGGAAAACTTGGTAAAGTCAGCTTAAATTAAGATACACAGGAGTGAATTGTGTTCACAGTACTAGAGGTTTTTCAATCTACACATATCCTCTTGCCCGGGGAAATTTTAGCCATCAAAGGGAGAGAAGCATACTCATAATTTCTCTTTAAAAGTACCCTGTACCAACTTAAAATCGTATTCTTCTAAAATTATGCATTGAAATAATTGTAGAAGTTTGTGTTTCATTCACAATAGAGGTGGTCGGAACCAAGTCCTTCTTCTCCTAAATTTGTGAGTTTCCTCGATGCCAATAATTCAAGAACACAAATTGATGCATCTGAGGTGATCCCATCATAAATAACAATATTCCTGAATACAAGGTACGATTATTTTCAAGATGTGCAAATCATTCCAGGCATACTTTTCTCATCAATCTTCCCAAGTGATTATTCCCCAGTGTCAAACCTGTAGAAATTGAGATTGAGAGAAGCGGAGCTATTCACCCCAAAACATGTACAGTGCTAAGTAAAGAGCTTCAGAATGAATTCCCAGAGTGCTCTTTGAACGGGATGGCAGCTCCATTCTCCTGCTTAGCACTACAGAAATGTGTTCCTGTGCACAGTAACACATGCCTTAAATAACTAAGGATCCATTTCAGACCAATTAAACTTCTATCTAATTTATTTACAGTAGCTATAATGTCTCATTTTGAAGATCAGTATCTCACTAATACCGGGCCACGGAACATAAGTTCTTTAGGTTTTAAAAAAAAAAAGCTGCTTGCCTGTCACTTTGTACAACGTGCCTGTTGCATCTTGGACACACCATCTTTCCCTTTGGCACAGGCCTTGATAATTTATTTTTCCAAGGACAAGGTTTATACCCATGAACCACTTTTATTTGAATAATGAATGCATTACTTTCCCTCAAGCGTATGGTGAAAAATTACTACCAAGTCATTACTCTGGGTTAGCTGATGGAGCTGGGATAAGGAAATAGTCCTTTCAAATTTTTTAGACAAAATGTAACTGTCTTTAGAACCTCATTTTTTTCTACAAATGTGGGAGATAAAAATGAAAGCCATTCTGAGAAAGAAACTTATTCCATCTTTCGAGAAGAAACCCTCCCAATCTCCAAAGGACCCTGCTTAGAGACAAAAAATAATGTGGTTCCTAGATACCTTTCTAGTCAAATTCTGTCACGTAGATGCAATGGCATGGGATCCAGAACTTAGAAGTGATGTGTGGAATATTTTCTCGAAGCTGTAACTGCTGACAAGTGAGTTTGGTGTGGTGGCGTCTCATGGCGTTTTGTTAGGACATTTCAGAGGAGCAGTCACCAGGGCCATGATTGTACTGATGCTCTGGTGGTACAGACCTCCCAGCCTTTGAATTTGCTATGTACTGATTTGACCTTGAAACTAAAAGTTAAGGGCGATACACTGACATTCTTCCCTGTATCTTGTACGAAGATTTTGAAGGCACAATCTTCCCCAAATGAACTCAATTTCTCTTTGCAATGCTTGTGGTGATTTTAGAACCTGAGTGAGGTGACAGGGTTTCTTCTACTCCTCAGCACTGAGGAATAGATAATTCTAAGCTTATGCACCACAAAGCAGGAAGCTTAGCACCTTTTAGTTGAAATACTGCTTTTGACAATGAGTAACTCTGAAACATTGATTTTATTTTCTCAGTTTAAGAAGGACTCTACTCATATCAACTTTACAAAAAATTCTATAAGTATCCAGGCACAGTGGAACAGACCTGTAATCCCAGTTCTCCTGGAGAGTGAAGCAAAAGAATCATACATTTAAGCCTAGCCTGGGCAATTTAGCAAACTACCAAGACACTGTCTCAGAATCAAAAATAAAAATGGGCTGGGGATATAGCTTAGTACAAAAGCAGTGGACTTGAACCCCAGGATCACACACATGCACAAACATACACACATACAAACACACACACTTTGACATACAAATCTGTGCATACACATGTTATGTGTGTATAAACTGCTGAAATTAAATAGACTGGTAATTTAGGTAATAATAGTTTTTAAACCCTTTTATTGACACTGGATTAAGTAGTATGAAAACTTATCATTCAAATGACCAGGAATGGATATGCTCTAAGAATGATAGAATTCATTGTTCAGAAGCATAAAATGACTCATAATGTGAACAGAACCATGGCTAGGTTTTGAAATTATATTCTATTGAGTCACAGGCACACCTTCCTGGTGAGTTTTTGCACTATGATGATTAAACTGAGTATTTGCCATGAGAACCATGGACTTTAGGTTGGCAAAGCCAAAGTAGTTGCTATCGATCCTTCTTGGGAAAAGTTCGATGACCCTTCATACAAACAATGATACTATTTTCCTTGCAGTAATTTGATCCTAAGGCTAGACTTTCCAAGGACACTGATGGCTGCCAGCAGCGATCAAGCCTACAAATTTCTCTGTTTATAAGAGAGTAGTGAAAGAGGGAGGGGAGAGGGAGAGGCAGAAGGAGAGAAAGAGGGAGATAGGAAGAGGAGAGAGAGAGAGAGAAAGAGAGAGAGAGGAGCATGGTACACCTTTAGGGTTGCACCAAATTAGGTCATGTGACCACTATAACCAATAATTCTTAGGACACCTCTAAAGTACAAATTATATAAACCAAAATCCTTAATTTTACTCTGGAGCTAGTCATGTGCTGTTCATCTAAAAATCCATGTAGAGAAGAAAGGAAGAGGAAGTAGTTGTTGAACAGGCAATACGAATTGCCTACTATAAGTAACTAAATACACAATGGTGCCTGAATATATAAAGAGTACTCAGCAATTATCCATTCTTTCATCCAGCAATAACTGTGCTTATCTGGCTATAAGAAAACAAATTCTTTGCCAGGACTTTAAAGTCAGAGCATATTATGCTGGGTCAAGCTACAAATAGCTTGTTATCTTGCCCTGCCCGCTAAAGAAGTCACTAAACTTTAATTTCTCTATTGGTTTATAAAAGGGTGGGAAATGGACATAATGTAGGAGCTGTTCTGTTTATTCAATGGAAGTATTATTAGTGTAAAAGGCATATGTCTGTCTGATCTGGGATATTAGAATTTTAATATTGCTTTTCATGTAGCATGCGAATAGGGCTCTCCTTCCAGCAACCCCAGAGATAAGATTAGAGTGTGTATTTCTATCTCGATGGATGTACATCCTTGCTGAGTGTCAAGACTCTGGGCTAACCGAGAGTGGGCTTTCTTCCCATAGTGCCTACACTCGAATGGTGGGGAGTTGTCAATTTTTCAACATGAACACAAAACAACTCAACCTCTCATAGTGACAATAGCTATAAATCCATAAAGCAGGTAAGTTATGTCAGGTAGGACTAGGGTTACATCACGACAGAAGAGCAGAGCAGACTCCCATCGCAAGATTTTCCATTTGTGCCATGTGAATGTGGAAATCTGGGGGAAAGGAGCAGTTTTCCTGCTTATATATGTTGCCTCACTTTTTAGACTTCATTGATTGGGTTATAATTTTCCATTTCCTCCCAAAACTTTTCTCTCTTGAGGAGCTTTTCCAGGTCATCTCTTGGGAAAATGTTATGTGTTGGAAGAAGTAAAACTGAGGAGATCGAATTTTAAAACAGGTTCTTGATTTATTTCAGAATTACATAGCTGTGTCTTTTTAGGCTGTAAACTCTTCTTCAGCAGTTATAAAAGTGGAGCTGGTGTTTTCTAATTCTGGAAGCATATTTTAGGCAATAGTAACTGAAGTATCTAGAGACCTAGAACAATATCTTTATATGCCAATCAAACTGTGTGAAGAGGCAGAAAAACAGCACTCTGTGACCGCTTCAGCTTAGAGAAGAGGAACAAGGTACTGGAAGGGTCAGCCTTAGAATTTTCTGCTTGAAGTCTAACCCGGAAAGGGCTTTCTCCTTTGTGAAGGGTTATAATACTTCCTGTTTCCCTCATTCCTTGGCCCAGCAGTGGCTGAGGGTCTGATAGCTCAATTAATCCCATTGTCTCTGTGGGAAGCGTCTTACAGCACATGCAGTGAGCTCTTGTTCCCAGGCTCCTACCCCTGTGGCCCTAAAACCTTGCTTAGACTTTTCAATGTGTTTCTCAAAGCAGTTTATGAGCATTTAGACATTTGAATTTATTGTTAATGTGACACTTGAAAAAAGGGTTAATCTGGAAGATAAAAAGAAATATGGAAGAGAATAATCCTGCCTCCAGGCAAAATTGACCCAGTTAATGTTTGTAATGATGGTTTTGCAGGGAGTTTTAAAAAGTGTTTGTTTTGTCTGTGGTTCCTGTACGTGGTGGTGAGGTGAATGATTAATTCAATTAATTTGGTGAGTTCCTCCTCTGCCCCAGGAAAAAGGAAAGAGCCATTTCATTGTGGCGCATTGCTTCAATAGTAAAGCTCTGAAAATATCACTTGTTTTCATGAATAAAATATTGAGATCTCAGTGTATAAATGTCTAAACCCCTTTGGGGATAGGGGTTCTGAGTATGGAACCCGGGGGTACTCTACTCTTGAGCTAGGTTCCCATCTCTTTTGTACTTTATTTTGAGACAGGATCTTACTAAATTGCCTGGGGTGACATTAAACTCTCGGTTCTGCTGCATCAGGCCCCCACGTACTTGGGATTACGGGTATATGGCATTGCACTTGACAATGGTGAAACATTTGAAGATAATAAATACAAATATATGAGATTAAGTCATAATAATACCAAAATGTTTTATAAGCTTGAAACATACCTGGTTCCACCACATAAAGCATCAATCATGTAGATTTAAAAAAATACTAAATCTATAATCTGTACAGCATCCTCCTCTCTTGATGACTACAAGGACTTTCACACTGACCCCAAAGCAAAGGCCAAAAAGATGTCTGATATGTATACTTGTAGGAAGTGATCATGATTATTTTCATATTAGAGGTCAAAAAACTGAAGAATGTTTTTAAGATGGTAAATAAATCTCTGGAATCCTCTTAATTAATTAGCATTTTCCATTTGCTTATTAGTTTATAGAATAATGAGTTTAATTTTGTATGTTCACACATGTATGCAACAACATCCCTTGACCGATTTCAGGCTCAGGTCTGCACGGTACCAAGCTCTCCTCACTGTAGCAGGCCACCTGTTCTAATAGCATTTGAACCTTCAACAAAGCATAGCACATTTTTTGTCACAGTAGTTCGCTGATTAAATGAATAATGGCAATCCACCTAACAGCTGAATGGGATTACTGAATTATCCTTTCCACTTTCATTTTAGCTCAGTGCTGGAGATTGAACCCTGTGTCTTGCATATGCTAGAAAAGGGCTCTACCACAGAGATACATCCCCAGCCTCTGTCCTTTCAACTTTTAATCCCTGGTAAATTCTATTTTCAGACCTATGCGCTTCATCAGTCCACCTAATTTTTCTTAAGGGACCATGCGGTAACTATTTAAGGTTTTGTAGGCTACGCAGTCGCTGTCACTACTCTTCAACCTTGTCCTTGTAGTGCACATCAGTCATAAGCCAGGGCACAATAGAATTCCAACAAAGTTTTATTTACAAAAACAAGGCTATTTTACACCTACTTTGATGATTGCTAATGTAGATATCATAGCTATTTCGCTTTCTGTTAAGAAAGAGGACTTTCTCCACAATGTGGTTCCTGTGACTTGTGGCACTTGTATCTCTGTAGGCAGTGTTGACTTTGATTTGAATTGTTTTTGTATGTCATGTGCCTTTGCTGGTACTCATGACTGTTTCTCCCATGGTCAGGTAACTAAAATTATGGACAGCAGTTACACAACGAACACTGCAAAGAATGACAATTCTCCCTGAAGAAAAGTCACTTGGTGTTATTCTTTTTAACAAGGTGCCTTTTAGGAAAAAAATTCCTCTCACTTTAAAGACACGCCCCTTGATTAAAATTGTAATTATCTAAGCACATCTACTTGTCGTTTGTCGACTCTCCTTTCTCAGAATCCCCTTCTTTACTGCATCCAGCATCCAAGTCGGATGATTTTTATATTAGTCTTTTCGATGTTTTCTCTGTACGACTTCCTGAAAGCAATACCAAGGTATCACCCAGGAAACCAGACCACTTAAATCATCGTCTCTCATGCCCTGAGCCTATTCTCAGAAAAAAAAATTTAAAAAGATGCACACTCTAAAGCATCAGCTGACCCTCCCAGACAGAAGGCCAAACATTTGAGGACAGCTTTAAACACAATTGAGGATAAACAAGCACTAGGAGGAGCAAAGAGAAAGGGAAGATAACATATTGGTTGGGACACCTGTGTTTGTTAGCATTTTATAATCCATAAAGCATTCTTAATACATCATTTGCTTTTTGTTCAATATAGCTCTCTGAAGCTTAAAACTCTTTGATATAAACATGAAGACTCAAAGAAAAAAAGTGACATATCAGCATGCTTGTTAAATAGTGAAACCAGGACTCCTTTCATATAAAAATCCATGATGTTTTCTACAGTTCCCCATGGGAGAATTTTATCTCAAGCTGAAATGTTAGCTCAGAAATCATCATAAAGCTTACTACTAAAATTAAATATATACACATGTAATTTTTAGGTTTTACACTTTTATATTTACGTGTGTGTTAAACAGAATATAATTATACATAAATATAAATAAACTTGTCATACACAGTCATTTTTCCGTGGAAGAATGGTTTTCATTCTAACTCTGAGCACTCAATTTGTTTTGCTACCTCAGTGGTGGTAGCAGCAATGCCTTCCCTGGTGACGCTGAGAGTACAGAAAGCATAAATAAGTGAGAAAAAAAACCTCAGTATCTCTGAATGGCAAGAAGTACCTCTCAACAACTCTACAGGTCAATGACGATAAATGAAGGGCTCTTGTATTACATTGTCTTTCTCCCTGTGCATGGCGAAGATTCCACCTACTACCTGCCATCGGTGGAAAAGAGTACAATTTGAGTCTCATTCACTTGTGAGGATGGGTTTTAATTCTAGAGGAGTTATCAATCAGCTCTGATCTGTGTTAACAGCCATCTTCATCACTCATCACACAGGTGATGTGAGGATCTCATGCCTTTGATGTCACTAAGGAAGATCTCGCATCACAGTTGAAACATATTGACCCACTGTTTCATAAGTTCCCTGAATTGAGAACCGAAATTGCTTGTCTCGTTGGTAGAATGGATCCTGTGAGTGATTCATATTCATTCTTCAATGCTTGGTTTTAGTTGGGACATACTTCTTACTGTGAAAAAAAAATCTCTTACCCAGAGAGGACATTCTATTGATACTAACTACCAGCTACCCTAGGAGCTATGCTCAATTCATTTGGGCTTATTTTGGTCATCCACATTTTGTATTTCACTACAGTTCTTTTGATCAGAATGAAATATAAACAGCAACAATAAAATTCAGTCCAATTTATTTGGCATGCTATGGCATCTTGAGATAAGTGAAAATGAAATTTTTCCATTAATCTTCCTAATGGTTGTTTCAAATTATTCTCTCTTTTTCACAACTGATGTAATCTCATAAGCAGTGTTTCTGTGACAATGTATTTCCACATTTATTTATAGTTTATAAGGTATTTCAACATATTTTTGCTCCCTCTTAGTTCACATTTGTGGTTTTATTTTTGGTTTTGCTTTCAGAGTTGACTGTTTTGCTGCAGGCACGAGTGATAACTTGGACAAGGATGGTAGCCTATCAAAAATATGAAGTATTATTTTCATCCAAGTCAAATACAAAAGTAGATTTGAAATTTATGGTTAATGTAGTTGTAGAATAAGTTTGAAGTTTAGAAATTAGTTACTTTTTAAAGTTTCCCAGTGAATTAATTTAATCATACATTAATACTAGCTTTCAAATTCTAACATAATACAGTTTAGGAGTTTGTATGTAATATGGAGAATAGCTTTTGTCAGAATGTTCATACCCCTTACCCCAATTCATATATTGAAATCCTAATCCCTGATGTCATAAAATTAGGAGACAGGGCTCTTAGGAAAAGATTAGATCATGTGATCAGGCTCTCAGGAAAGAAATTGGTGCCTTTAATACGAAGCCAAGAGAGACCACTCACCCCCTCCCACCAGGTGAGGGCACGAGGGAAGACTCCACCTGTGAACTTGAAAGAAATCTCTCACCAGATGGCAACTTCACTTGATTTGAGCTTTCTGACCTCTAGAACTGTGTGAAATATAGTCCTAATTTTTATAGGCCACCTTTGAAATTTGGTTGTAGCAGTCTAGATGTCCTAAGACAGTAATCATATGGCAATGCATATAATAATTGAATCATGGTATTACATTTCTTTGGAATTTCCACCGCTTAATAAAAAGATATTTGATATGCTTTATAGAAAATCTGAAATGAAACTCAGGATATTTCTAGGAATGCTTGATCATGAATAAATTTTTAGGCATATGTAATTTGAACAGGGCTATGTTTATATTAAATTAAAGTTTATATTTTCTTCCCAAATTAAGGCCACTTCTACCATGTATAGGAAGAAAAAAAACAGGAAGTGAAACAGAAATTTTGGTAAGGTAACTTGAGAAGAAATGAAAACTTGTGAGTTCATGAGTTTGTCTCAAGTGAAATGAACAAAGTTTCAAGGGATGAAAATCAGACAAAAGTGAGAAAGTCTATGCATGACATCCTTAATTGAAAGGAGAAGAAAGTAGACTGATACTGTGTTACATCAGTCACAAGTGATGTCCTTGGCCCAAGATGACCTACAGCAAGTCTCCAATGGGTAAAGGCAGCAATAGGAAGATGAGAAAATGGTTCCCCATTTGTTATTCACATCTAAGGGACATCTAGCAGTCAGATTTTCACAATACATTAGACATTTGCATTTCTGTAAACAAGCAAATAAATAAGTACACCACTTAATACATCTATGCTTCTGTGAAAGAGATGGGAGTGGCCCATGAAATTTCTGGTAGAACCTTTAAAAGAGGTAATTTGCTGACACCTAGCAAAATTTGGTTTGATATAAATCACATTTCTAGGTTAGGTTTATGCTACTTCAATGTTCTCTCTGTTGGTATCTTTAAAAAAATGTTACCACAGTTTCCTTGGTGATGACCGTTGCTGTTTAAGAGCTTTCTTCTTTTCTACAATGTTGAAAATCTGCTTTGTATCTGTAAGTTTATCATCCCTGGTCCAGTGAAAACTTACTGAAACGCCCGTGGGTTGTCCCTGTGTTTCTTAGGAGCACCAGATGGCTCTTCTTCACCATGAGTGGCTGCCTCTCTCATATGTGATTAACAGGCAAATCTCCCCTGAAATACTGGAGACTTGCATATCTTGCCATGCTGAGATCCCTCTATTGATTTATTCTGCTTCTAGAGAACTGTTTATGAATAATTTGATGACTCAAAAATGTGTGGTTAAACTTCTATACCTATGTTCATTTTTCACCGTGTACCTTATGTTCCATGATAAATGCATAATTTAGGTATAAATGATTCTTAAGAATATAGGGTCAATATTCTGAATTAATTAACAGTGAATCTGTGTAGGCTATCTTTGTACTTATGGACCTTACTCACAATAATCACCTCTTTATTAGAGCAAAAAAGTGGAAAATGGTTTTATTCGAGTGCAATTGCTTTGAGCCTGTTTTCTGTGAAGGACCAACATTGAATTGTCTTGACTTTCAGAATACAGATTCCATACTATATTTTATTCACTTACTGAATAGCTAAAATTATGAAGGACTAAGGATAGATCATATATTTTGATCAGAGGCTTCCTTTAAACTATGACAAATGTATTGTCAATGAAATAATTTTAAACCCCCCCCACTGTGGATCCAATATCCTAGAGATTAGCGTAATAATTTGGAGCCAGTAGAGCTTCTCCAGTGACCAAGGAAGAGAGGCCTTTGGAAGACATAGCCGACTATATCCTGCGGATTGAAATGTGCTAGAGCATTTCCCTTACTTGCTTTAAATCATTTTTTTATCAGCTAATAAAAAAATCCTATTATACGTGATCGTAGCCAACAGGCTGAGAAGCAGTAAAATTTTTCTGCAATCCTTGCTATTGAAAATCAATAGCTTAGCTTAAATTTTTGTTTTATGTTATAATTTCTTGTACTTGAGGTTGAAAAATGTTTTTTACTCTTAATATGTCTCTATGTATCCATAGTCTATAAACACACATATACATGCACAAATATGTTTGTGGTAAAGCTAGTAAGAATAATAATTTATAACATCAAAAATATGTTTTCCAACTCGTGCATCCTCATTACATGGTAGGGGTGTTATAAATCACAGTTACACTCTCTCTTAACCTTGATCACAGTGTTGGTGATTGGAAGCAGAATATTCCTTCGCAGAGTCTTTCCTTCTGAGCTCTGTGTGTGTCATTTCTACCTGACATAATCACTTTGATGGTGGTAAAGATGATGTGCTGTGACTGTTAGAGGGGAAGAATGCAATTTCAAACTAAGGGTGTGCCTGCCTTGGGTACTGTGGTCTCTTTCACTTTTGCTTTCCAAGTCAATGGGGATCCTTTATAATCACATCAGCGAGAATGCTATAGACTTTAAGATGTTTACCTCCCATCCATTGACTACCCATCCATTTTCCTTCCAAGTGGCGAGCTTCTGCCTTCTTCCATGACTAAGCAACTCTTGTGTGGCCTTCTCGATCCTATCTCATTCCAGATGTCTGGAATTTTCATTAGAACATTAACCATGGTTTCCAGTCCTTTTTTTTCTCCTGCTTGCAGCAGGTACACAATAAATAACTACCAGATTTTATTCCATCCTGTTGGTTAGAGAAAGGGCAACTTTTTATTTTCTCTGAGCTGTGTTTATTTCTAAGTGAAAAATTAATTCAGTTGGGAATGTTGGGAGAAATGAACACAGAAAAAGAAGCTGGCAACAAATAGGCTAGATTATAGTTATTTTACATTTTTTTTCCTAAGGGACAGACCGGAAGAAAAAAACTGTTAGATTTTTTTTCTGGGGGCAAGTGGCAAACCAAAGAGATTATATGATGTGGTCTTGAATGCTCTCACTAGGGGAAAACCTTAGACTCTAACTCGTTTGTTCTTAGAGTTGAAATAGACAATACTTGACACTTAAAGACAACCTCCAGCTCTAATGGTCATTGGTGTGTTCTTACCGCACAGGTGACTTCAGGCAAGATACTGAGCATTCCTCAGCTGTTTTCTTTTGTCATATTGTGTCTTCTCAGGGACATTCTAGTACTTGCTTTTGGGGAATGTTCTTTGTAGCTGACACAATATGTGCTTAAAGAATGGTCCTTGCCCACTCTTAATATTTTCCCAAGCCCACATATCTTTGATTGGTCTAAGCAGATATCAAGCTAGGTATCTCAGCAAAAATTTTCCCTATTTTGAAATAGCAACAATTTTACTCGATATATCCGCCAAGATATGGCTTGTTACTTTGTCAGTTTTAATTATGACCCTCAGTTTGTTTGCTTGTCTGTTTAATGACAGCTGAATTAATCGCATCTGAGAAAAAAGGAAAAATACTGTTATTTTTAACACTATTTTTTGTGGCCAAGAAATGTATATGCCAATGTGTTGACTTTATTCCACTCTGAAATATGTGCCCTTTGACCCTAACATGAACTTAATGGACTTCAGATTTATTTCAGGAAAAAAAAATCAGCCTTAGTCTTAGTAACTTTCTTCCTAAGTTTCATAGGTAATTCATTATGTGAAGGCACAGTGCAATATGTTCATTCATAAATGATGCCCAAAATAAAGAGAGATCATGAGAGTCCATAGGCCGTGAACATGATCGCTTACAGATTTTTGTTAAAATCTCTGTGAACTTGTTTTGGTGAACCACAGTGGATAGTTTTTGAGTGTAATAGTGGAGAGAAATCCATTTACTTATGAAATTTTAAGCTAAATAGATTTATTTGTGGTACATTGTTGTGACCAGCTTTCCAAGGGCCATACACCCAGGTGATTGGAAGCAGAATATTCCTTCCCAGAGTTCTTTCTTCTGAACACTGTATGTGTTGCCTACACCTGACACAATCACTTTGATGTTGGTAAAGATAATGTGCTGTGTCTCTTAGAAGGGAAGAATGCAATTCTAAGCTGAGGGTGTGCCTGCATTGGCTACTGTGGTCTCTTTCACCTTTGATTTATAATCATATCAGTGGGAATGCTACAGACTTTAAGATGTTTACCTCCCATCTATTGACTACCCAACCATTTTTCTTCCAGGTGGCAGGCTACTGACCAAGTCAAAAAAGGCCTTTTATTATGATAAGTGGGAAAAAAGTTTACTCAAATTTAGCTTTTAGAGAAATGGTGAGAATAATTCTCCAAAATTACTCTTCCTTTCAAATTGCCCCAGATTATCAGAGACTTACATAGAATGGATTGGGAGGAGGGAGAATCGCTGATTTAAGCGAATAAAATAAATTTAGACTATTACTAGTTGCCAAATTTTCTGGTTGCCACCATTTGCATAACTTTGCTCCTGGAATTTCTTTGTTGCTCTCCTGCCTTCCTTTTTGTGGTCTATATTGAGTTCGAGGGGAAGAGAGCAGGAAGATTTTAATTCCTTCCATCACTAAGATGGGCATCATCTAGGCCTGAAATGGGTGGTACGGGAGTCCTTGGTCTGCAAAGGAGCTACTTTCCCTTCCCTGACCGGGTATCTGTATATCCATGTGTCTGCCATTCCCTTTTCGTTGTTGTCCTGCCCCCCGTGGTGTCCTTCTGAGAGAAGGCAGAGGGTGAAGCACCTCCAGAAAGATGCTACACTGCAGGTGTTATCACCAAAGTGTAAACAGGATGCGCCCTAATTTGCTCACCAAGTCTGATAATTTAGAACTTTATGTAAGTTGAAGTGAAGAGAGTCCTGCCAATTTAGATTTTTCCCTGATGTCCTCTTGGTCCTGTCTTCCTTCCTCAGTGATCTGGTGACTCATTCTCTGCTGCTATCTGGCTCTCAGATGGCTATTGAAACCCCCTCCCCCCACCTCCAAGTCAGACACAAGACATCAATTAAAATTCACATAATTGTTAGATTATTGGCGTTGTTAGTTTCTTCTTCTGGACATCTACTGCTAATTATTCTTTACACCTTCCCTTTGTTCTTGCAATCCTTTCCATTCCTATGGTTTTTGCCTTCATAAACCCCACTCAGTGTTCCGCACTGCACTGGAAATTCTTTGGGGCATGAGTCTGTTCTCAGTTGCTGGCTAATAAGGGACTTCTAATTTTTCCTCAACAAGTGGTGCCTCTCCTTGTGATATTGTCTCACTCAGTTATAACAAGTTCACAGATTCTTATCATGTTTGTAATGAAAACACATGAGGATTGAAGTCTATCATATCTGACTTTTGAAGTTAGCACAGGAAAAATTCCACATTCTCAAATGTGTCCATCAAAGTTAAAATTTTATTACCTATCTATGAAAAAACTTTTGCAATAAAAAAGTTTTTTGATTACTGCATTATATTTAAAGAGTGAAAGCAGTTACTATGATTTCTTCGTTATTAATTGTTCTGTGACATG